>OY720429.1:206647151-207025055 GCA_963082735.1 Pocota personata | reverse complement strand
TAAGGAAAAAAAGAAGAAAAAGTTACAAAATAAATATTGCAGGGGAGTGAACAAAAATCAGGAAACATTCTACCACTAATCGTCTGGAATAACCAGAATAGCATATGTTCATCTAAGTTTAAGATAAATATGGAGTGCATGTGTGTCTACCAACCTGTATATTGGGTAGCTATGGTGCGTTTATATGTAAACCAATTATGCACACCAAAAGTGTACCTAAAACACAATTTCCATAATATACAATAGTTCGCTTGAACAATAGAATATTGCAACATTTGTTAAGCTTCGCTAAATGCACGATTATTTCGCTGTCTTAGAGAGATTCGCGAATGTTACCATTCAACACCATCGATTTTAAGTGGGAATACCCATATCTCGAAAACAGTGCGTCTTGCAAAGAAAAAGAAAATAATATTCGGAAATTATGAAAAATGTTCATAAATTTTAAGTATGTATCCAAGATGTTTGACTTTATGCCAAAGTTAATGGAAATAGTTTTTCTTATTATGCGATCGTTTTTCAACATTTATAATTCGCAACGTTTTCGAAATTTTTACTTAATTTTAAATGAAACTTATATCATCTAAAAATCCTTTCGCGTGTTCCTTTATTTTCAATTTTGCGAATTATTATAATATCAATATGATATTACTTTCGAATTTTTCTTAGTGCAATCAATTTTTGCCTAACAACTCATTTAAAGATATACAATATAAATACAAACAACCAAAACGTAAAACCGTTCTTTCAGAATTTGTTTTTTATAACCTAATGATGCCGCCAATTATTACCATTTAAAAGTTGGTCAGGTTTGTCTCAATATAGGACATTTGTCAAGGAAGTGGAATACATCCTCCATTTCCAATAGATTGCATATCTCAATTATTATAGGTAGATCATCCCTATGTGGAATAAAGTTGAAGGGCAGCATTTCACATCTTATTTTGAGCATGGCTGAGATAAGCGTACGAGTATTCGAATATTCAGGTCGCACCTTCTATTATTGGTTGCACTTTTAGATCGTAAAGTTGAACATTTCAGATGTCAGGGCTTAGTGATAGCTCCAACCGCCTTCCACAAGCATCTGCAAGACTACTCCAAGACTCAAACCAAGACATTTTCTTCCTGAAAATGAGCATCGAAATCTTCTTCGGCAGACTTCTTGTAATCATTTGCCGCGGTTTTAACACATACCATCCGCATTTTAAGTATTGATGTAAACAGTGATGGAAGTACTGTTTGATGTGGCTTGAGGTAGCATTTGATAGTTTAAAAGACCTCTTCAGGAAATACCTGAAAAGTTGCTAAACTTCCTCACCCTCCTTGTCACTCCATGTTAGGCCTTTATAGCACATAGCCTTTTTTATTGTCGAAAAACAAACAAAAACACAGGGTCTACTTCGCTGTTGCCATTCAACCCCGATTTTAATTTAGCTAGCTGGTGATTTGATGGCATATCTCACCGAGAAGTGGAACCAATCTCTCCATCACTTCGGCGAAAATAAGAAGGTTGCGCTTGATATGTCAAAGGCATTTGACAGAGTTTGGCATCAGACTCTTTTATCGAAAATGCGTGCATATGGCATCGATGAGTCTCTTCTTCAATGGATTAGAAATTACCTTTCGGGCGTTCAATACAAGTTGTTTTGGACGGCTTCAAGTCTGCAACTCACCAAATAAATGCTGGTATTCCCCAAGGCTCTGTTTTGTCTCCGACTCTCTTTCTTATTTTTATAAATGATCCCTAACTCACGTCCTTGCTCTTCGGCCGTAAAAGGGGAATGGCAACGTATGTTAAACACATTAAATTCCGACCTGGACAGTATAATTAAATGGGGTTCAACCAACAGAGTGCAATTTAATGCTTCCAAAACACAATGCTGTCTTCTGTCTCTCAAGCGAAACCAAAACCCCCAACCATTATCCTTGGATGGTACTTGCATCATTGAAACCGAAAGACTTGCCATTCTCGGTATGTGTATTAATAACCATCTTCGATGGAATGATCACATATTCGAGGTCGCCAAAAATGCTGTAAAATGTCTAGAATTCCTTAAATGGCAATTTATAAGGCATTCATTCGCCCTAAGCTGGAATATAACGCCCATATCTGGTCTGGTGCACCCAAGACCGTTTTGCACATTCTTGATAGGGTATAAAATCGCGCGTTAAAACTTATAGGTGATAGAGACATTGTGAATTCCATTCATTCACTAGAACATCGGAGAAATGTCTCCTGTCTCTCACTGTTTTGTCGTTTTTTCCACAAAAAATGCTCCAGCGAAATAGCCAGTTGCATTCCTCCTCTTCAAAATTTCACCCGCAATACGCGTCATGCTTCGAATGCACATCAGTTTTCCCTAAAGCCAAACTTCGGTCGTACTGTCAAATATAGTGATTCATTTATAAGCCGAACAACACGAATGTGGAACGATCTACCAGGCTCTGTATTTCCCCATCACTACAACCTTCAAACATTCAAAGCCAACGTGCATAGGTACCTCCTCTGTTCCTCTTCCCCCTTTCCCTGACGCCCGTGCCCTGAAACAATTAAAGGGTATTAATACCCTTTGGCGCGCGCAAATTATAAAAAAAAGAAGCTTAATAGTCATATGTTTGTAGAGCTCAAGATTTATCGATCATTGTACACCTAGGTAATTGTGCTTCTTTACAACTTCGATATCTTGGCCCCTGAAGTTCCACTTCTCATTTGGGCAATTTAATTGTGCTGATTGTGATTCCCTATGTATATGTCACGAGGCGCCACTGGTGTACTGTAACTTAGAATTCTCCGCATTTGAAACGTTGGAAAGAATATTGGAGCATCTAACAAATACTTGACTCAAATTTAAGCACTCAGACGTAGACACATATTTTTTTTACGAATATATTTAATGACATATGGTCTGCAAATCTTATGTTTAACATCTGACGCACTTGAAAAACTAAGGGTATACGAAAATAGAAAAGGATACTTAATCTGAGAACAAAGAGTTCAAATCGACGGAATAAGAAAATGGACGAATATAACAGATGTGGGTAAAGGAACGAAATAGCTTAAATGGAGCTGGGCTGGCTATATACATATCTATGACTCAAGATCAAAGATGGATGAAAATGAATATCAACGAAATGGATACCATCGACGATAAGAGACTAACAGGATGACCAAAAAAGAGATGAACTGATAACCTGCACTCATTTAGTGAAAATGAATGCAAGACAGAGAGCTGTGGGCAGCAATGGGGAAGCTTATGTCAGATAAAAATGATAAAATGCTAATTAAATATTTTAAACTAAACATTTTATTTTATAGACTTACGTAGCGAAATACTTATATGTCAAATGTTCAATTTTATAAAAGAATTTGGATTCTAAAAGTTGAATTACAAAAATGGTTATTCCATAAAAACAAAATTTTAAATTAAATGGAAACTAATGTAAACAACAAACCAAACAAAACTATAAATATATGCTCATATTGATGATAAATAATGCAAAACATGTAGAATAAGCACTATACAGCATACTACACATTTAAAACATCAAGAGATAAAGAATAAGCCACCATTGAATATTATACATCAGAGCCTATTGTTTGTTTTTGTAGATTATAGATTGGTTGTGGGGGTATGCAACGATTATATAAATTAAATTTTTATTTTATAAAGTTGTTAAAAAAATATTTTTTTCCTCTGAGGATAAACCACTTTATTGATTCCAAAGCACTTAAGAACTAAACTTACAATTTCATACTTAAAACTACCTAACTCTCTGTTCCCACGATTCGCCAGTTGCACACGTCACTCAACTTGCTGACACCGCGTTTGGACCACCGGACACCACCTGCATTCCATCAAGTAATTATTTGTATGCGCGGAAGCATGCGGATGTTGCTCGCTATTTGATCTTCTATTTGCTGTGCTGTCATGTGATCTATTTGGCGTATTTGGCGGTAACTTATATCTACAGTTCTTCCCCGACATAGAGCTCAAATCGATAAAATATTCGACTTAGAGCACCTCCTCGAGTCAACAGTGGTAGTTCATAGGAATCCAGGTGGTTATTTCTTTTGTGGATTATTGCTCCCAGTTTCCTGAGAAGTTCCTTAAGTCTGCAATTGCTCGTTAGGTAGGACAATGTTTACTTCTTTACGGGTTTTACACTGAGTTACAAAAAAAGTAGCGCACCTTGAAAATATGAAATAACTGCAACAGAGCTCGAATTAAATCGTTTTTTTAGTTCAATCATTTATTTGAACAAAAGTAAAGAATTCAGATTAAAGTAAAGAAGATAAATAATGAACTTAAATATAAAAAAAAAAAACTTAAAAGTCAACGTTTCATATACCACATTTAAAATTCAATTACGTCGGCGCTCATTGGTCTTAGTAGTGTGTATTACCTCCACGAACATTAATTAAAGCGGAAATTTATCTGGGCATACCTTGAATGAGATTTTTAGTGACGGTATCGCCTATATTCTCCCATTCCTCGGTTAGAGCAGATTTTGAGCCACTGAGTGTCTCTGGAAGGGCAGATCGCAGCCTAATCCTTTTTCGTATCATATCCCAAACGTGTTCGATGGGATTCATCTCGGGGCTCATTGCAGGCATCGATTTCATCGATTCTCACAGTAATGCACCTAGGGCATTATCTGCAGCAACAAAATATTTTCTCCAATAAATGGTGCAAAAGGAACAACATATTCCTCAAGAATGTTGTTAATGTTGGAATTTGTGTTAATCGAGCTCTCAGTCCACTTTCGACTAATAGCCGCCTTATCGTTAGAGCATTTACAGCTGTCCCTTGAACGGTACGTAGCCTCTGTGATGGTTGAACTGCTGTTTGGTGACGATCTCCAAGGCTTTGAAGGACCAAATATCGGTCATCGCTTACAGAAGTTGCTTTGGGGCTATCTGAGCCTTGACGAGTTCGTTTCATTATAACCGAGTATAATATGTATCAGAAGGAAAATGGAAACACAGACCAATGCAAACAATTAGCGGTATATTTCCAAACTGAAAACAAAAAATGGAAAAGTGTGTCTGCGCCACTTTTTTTGTAACTCAATTTAGATTCCGAGACAATCTTTGGCCTGTTTTAGCTTAGGGAGTTTCTCCCAAAATTTGGCTCTTTTGCAATCCTCGTTTTGTCCATTCTTTCATTCTTGTCTATTTTTCTATCTCGGTTAAATTGGGACCATCTTTCGATCCCGTTGACCTCTGCATGAATATCTGCTTGGAAAATGTTTTATTGAGTTTTGTTTGCCCCATTTTCTTGCGCCGTAACTTCTCTCATATCATATCTGGTTCAGTCCAAAAAAAAACTGTTTCGGAAAATTTGTCTCGTTTTCTATGTGCAATAAATTTTCCTTTCCTGATCCCCTCTTTTATTATTTTGAGTATAGCTTCTTTTGTGATTCTTTCTAGCAGAGGGATAAGTCCAATAGCACCTCCAGGTCTACTATGGGACAAGTTCTCATGGTCCTTGCTATATACACGCAAGCCAACCTTTGCACTTTTCAACGGTTACATTTATCGGCCTTAGCCTTGTTCTTCTGGCCCATGCTACTACTCCGTACGTTATAACGGGTCTGACTATCATGGATTCCATCCATCTTGGCTTGGCTGGGTTGCATCTACAGGTTTTATCTGAAATGTCCATGCATACTATGAGTGTACGAGTTGCTTTGGCTAACACAGCTTCTTCATGTTTCTTCCAGAGAAGTTTACTTTCAAGTGTTATGTTTGACCTATTGTTGTGGGTTGATTCTGCTTCTATTTATTTTTATTGATTGTACGTGTTTTAACCGCCTTTTTGTAGTGAAATTTACCAATGTGGTCTTGGTCGGGTTTATGTTTAGTCCTACCATTAAGCACCACTACTCGAACTTTCCTCTCGCGATGATAACTAACAATGATGATAACTACAACAAGAACAACCGAAACTTTTATAGGGCATACAAACACTGCTACCAGGAAGCTTGGCTAAGCGAACTAAATAGTCGCAACATGTTTAGGGTCGGTGGACACGGAAATCTATAAAAACTTCCAATACCCAATTGAATATTTACAACTCCGTTTGCCGCCTGAGTAGTCACCAAAGTACGTGAAGCTTCTTCAGCACCTCACGCTACAATATTTTTTTGTACACTTTAACGGATGTAGTACATATTTTGCATGCCGCAGTCCTAAATCCAGCACAATTTCTCTATTCATAACCGAACACCATCAAATCTCAGTATAACTCTGTTAAATTGTCAAATGCATATTATGATATTAAATTCATCTCAAGAGATTTATGTTGCGGAAACTAACTACTCCTGATGCCATAGGACGCCCGTATGTCTCCTCATAACTCGATTATGAGCTCCGACGAACTCAACAAGAAGAATTCTACCGCTGAAAATGTTTATGTCCGACCATATGTCACTTTAATGTCGCTTTATGCGATGTCAAGGCACAAGTTGAGAAAAAAAACCAAAAAGGACGAAAGAAAAATCTTACACAACAAATATAAATAGCATTCTACAATTGCCAAAACATTATGATTACCGCCACTAAACATTCACCCGAGCAGGAAAAACCAGCCGACCAAACGGGCTGTTTCCTTTCTTCATCTCTGCCAACCAACCCCCCGCTACACACCCTTTGGAGAACCACAGAAAACTTTGTCCACTCCATCCATCCACCGCAGGATTCTCGAAGTTCTTCCGCGCTTAAACAAATCCAAAAAGGCACAGCTATACACAGCATCCAACGCACAATCAACCTTGTAGCTGCGGTAGGACTTTTTCGGCATCCGTTTTGGTTTTTTTTTTTCTACTGCTTTGCACTCTTTTCCGTTTTTATATCACTTTTGGTCAAGACAACTACAGGCATAATTTGGATCCAAGAGAAAGTTTTTCTCCCCACAAGCCTGCATTACCGATGATTTCTTCTCGCTTTCTCCATTTTCGGTTTTAGGTTTCCATTCCGTTTGACTGCTGTTGTTTTATTTTCATGGTAGTTTTGGTCCTGGTGATAATCATAAAACCAAAGGCCAGACACATACACATACGTGGAGGAATACAAGAAATGAAATTCGCACCACCATCGGTACCTTTCTCCATTACATTGAGCATCCCTTCTTAAAGACAACAGCAAGCGAATCCCTGAATTCTTGAATCCTTGTTGGTGGAAATTGCCATTTTTGTGGTTTGTATTTTATCGAACAATAAAAATATCTTCAGATGAACTATTATGATAATGTATGTGTACGCTTGGTGCAGGAGAGGGCAAATATTATGTATTAAGGACGAAATTATTGCTTCGTAATTTATGTAGAATTCAGTTTTTTTTTTGCTTTCGTTTCATTTTTATCCTTTCATTGTGGGATTTAATTTGATCCTTCCTTTCTTTAACATAGAAAGGACTTAGCAGTGACAGGCTTTGGAGTCAGATTGGTATAATCGAAGCAAAAAGAAAACTGTACTGCGTGTGGTCAACAGGCTTTTTTGGAATAAGAAATGCGAGGGTGGAAGTGATGCTGGCTGGCATTACGTAGTCGGACAGCATGTGAAGGGGGTGCAGTGCGGTACCCTTTTTGGAGAAAACTTAATTTTCATTGGGATTTAGGAGTGATTTCATTTTGAAGATTCAAGTATACCCAAGAAAATGGGAAACATAATAAGCAGACAATGATGATGCACAATATTATTGCTAAGCCAATGCTAGGGGTTTGAAGAGGAACTAAATTTAATACATAAGTTATGGCTCTTGCATAATTTAAGGTACGCTTCTGGGGTTGTATAGGTACATACATATGTATATGCACGTAAGTAGGTAAAAATTTCAGTAAGGTTCGCGTCAAACATATGTATGTATGTATGTATGTATAACACATTACTACATGAGAATACGTATTGCGTTCTGCCTGGTGACAGGTTATTCTATGTTCTATATTCTAAAACAATGCTTTCGGTTAAGTGTTCTTAGAAACTTAATTATGTAGCAGGATTCGTTCTGGAGAGGGTAAATATCTCCCATCAATTACGTTTACCCACAGATAGCTTTATCTATTCCAAAGCTTTGTATATTTCTAATGTTCAACTCACCAGACCTCTTTATCCGTTGGATTACTTTTAATGGAGCGTACAAACATCCCCACAATACCATTGAAGCTCTAAAAAATGCCATAGTTCAAGCAATGGCCAACATCAACAAGGATCAGAAAATATTGTAAGCTGTTCGTGTAAATAAGGTGCTAGTGCACAAGTTGTTAGTTACAATCCATCTAGAACGAATCATTCTAATACCCTATCCCTCATCTTCTAACTCACTCCTAATAAGGTGAGTGTGGCGTTGTGAAATTTTGCAGTGATATTTTTCTATCCAGAGGATATTTCCGCTATTTTAAAGAAACATTATCACAATTCTGTTGTTACAACTTTCTCTTAGCAGAAAGCGTGTTAGCTAAATATTCACAATAAGACTTAACCATCATAGTAAATAACGTTGAAAATGCATTATATGTTTTTTTTTTTAAGAAAACGTAAGTAGCTTTGAAACCTTTTTTTTAAGAAAATGTCCCTAAAAAGTGGGAGTGGTTATGCATAATGTATGGAGAAAATGTAAAGAAAGTCAGTCTACCACCTAGATAATATTTTTCAGTTTCTACCAAAAAGAGAAAATCACAATTTTTTAAAAACATTTGTACTGCTTCGGATTCTAGAAAGGTTATATACCAAATTGCATATTGTCAAAATTTAGGACCCAAGAAGTGTTGACATAAGCACAAATATATATACTTTCGGGGGTATATCGTTATTATTTATTCATGTTACAAGCTATGTATCAAACCTCAATAAGGTATACAAAGTTAAGTTTTGTTAATATGCTCTGCTGCATGTATTATTATTATTTATCTGCATAAGGATAAAATTATAAAAATGCGATATATGACTGAATATTGTTCCAAATTTACAATATGGGGCACTTTCAGCTCATAAATTCCAAATGCCAAATGTGGCCCATTATAGTTCTCCGAAAACTCCGGCTTTCATTTCTTATTTGCACCTATAAGAGAAAGTACTGGTTTCTTAAATTGTTTGTCCGTCTGTCTTTCCATTTGTATGGTGGACTGGAGCCTAAACGGCTGAACGGATTTTCTTTACTCTTTTTATCTGGGGTCTGTAGGGTCACAGTTCGAGGAGCAATAGAAATTTGCATTTTAAAGGTTTTTTACTAAAAGCCTATTACAAAAAAAAAAAAATATTTTCTCGAAAACGGCCTATGCTAACAGATGGTCTACCAAGTTTCGCTCAAAAAAAATTATTTTACTTATTGGGTGGTTTTTGAAAACTGCCTATAACTCCAACGATTTTGCGCAGAGATCTTGGCCTACACCCTTACAAGATCAAATTAACTCAAGAACTCAAGCCTCTTGATTATTTGAAGCGCCGAAACTTTTCCGATTGGGCTCTGCAAAAGTTTGAAGAAAAAATTGTTATGTCCTTATTGAAAAACCGTATATATAAAAGTTTATATCGCACCAAGTTTTGGAAAACTTTATCAGAATTTATAGATTTGCAATTGCTATTTGTTCAGCTTTAAACTTAATACAAAAAAAAAAGTAAACTTGAATACAATTGACTGACAAATTTCTTACTATTCTATGCAGAATATTGCATCAAAGTACACTAAAACAAAAGAAATTTAATTGTTCTTTTGAATATAAAATTAGGAGTATCAAACTTAATTTCATAATTGTTTATTTCTGAAGCAGTGTCAACAATAGTGTTAAATACGAGGGGCGGCTGATAAGGTCGCGGCCTGAAATACTTAACAACCAGTCATCTTATCGTTAGTGATAGCACTAACTGCGACACTCTTTAGTAGTATAAATATCACCTCGTTTCAATAATAATCTCGTTTTCTTATTATGTGCCAGATAGCGGACGTATTTTACATCAGCAAAGAATGAATTGGAGGAATTTTGCACGAGAATGTGAGCTCGCTGGGTACCTAAAGTGCTCACACCGTTCGTCAAGCAACGACGACTCGAGTGCTGCAAAGATTTTTTGGAGTTAACCGGGGACAATCTCGACGAAATATGCAACTGAATCGTAACTCATGTGAGACTTGGGTTCATCAATACGAAACGTCCAAACAAGAGTCTGTTTAGTGGATTGAAAAAGGGGAGATGCCGCCGAAGAAATTCAAGGTGGTGGGTGTTTTGCTAATTAATTACCTGCCAAAGGGGTAGGCACTTGAAGTGGTCTTACGAAAGCGACGTGGAAAACTCAGGCACGGAGTGTTATTATTGCACTATAACGCACCTGTTCACACTGCGCTGGTTTCGAGACAGGCCTTAAAAGACCAGGTTTTTCAACGATAGACCACCCACCCTACAGCCCGGACTTGGCTCCGGGGGACTTTTTTCTTTTTTCCAATTTGAAAACGGAGTTACTCGTACTAGGCTGGAGAAAGTCATTTTGAAGGCAAAGAAAACGAATATTTTTGCGATGGTATTAAGGCACTCTATGTGAGAAATGCATTTCACTCGAGGAAGATTATATTGAAATAAAATTGTTTAATCAGATCTCTTCTTTCACTTAATGCCTTAGGCCGCGAACTTATTAGCCGCCCTTCTTATGCAAGGGAATCAGTGGATACTGCCACACGGACGAACTTTAAATATTGAAGACAACGGACGGACAGATATGACTGAATATCTGTACATACATTTTCTCTATGTTACTAAATGAATATATTCCCTGAGTTGGGGCTTAAACCTTTCATGCAATAGAAAATTATTTAATACAACTTGAATACATTATCTAGAACCTAAATGTAAATTATTTCCAAAAAATGCTGGGTAAACAGACAAATTTATATACACAAAGCAATGCGACATCATCGAACTGAATCCACACTATCCCTCTTAGTTTCATGCCAAATGCGGTTAATTTGCTGCGTAAACACATAATTAATCAATTTTCAAAGGGATAACAACAAATCAGGACCAAAATCTGTCCTAATTTAATTATCCTCGCTGCAAACTTGTCCGTTTAAGACAACATTATGGTTGTTAACATCGGTATCGAACATATTCGCACACACACAAGGCGAACTCCCTTCAAAGTGATTGATAGATGAATCCAAATTTTAGGGTTATTTATTGTAATCCATCAGGGACAGTCTATTCAATTCCTACTCGATTCGACCATTGAATACTTATGTACGTACATATCCTGTATTAAAGCATATGTCAGCCACACAATTACACTCTCCGGCCCGCAACCGAGTCTATTCCGTTGAATTGTTTACTTCAAATAAGCTAATTTTGCGGTGTTATTGAATTTTGATTGAATGCTTGATTTCAATTCCATTGTGTTTGAATTAATTAATCTCTTGCTGGGGGTGAGCTGACAAATGTTGGCATGGTAATGAAGAACTTGTGTTGATATATTTTAATTGTTGGTTTTAAGCGATATCGCCTTGTTTATGGGAGGTAGTCGAAAGGCGTATGTTCAAGGCCGGAGCAGCCATGTGTGCAGTATGTCAATTTGCACAGGACGACTCTTAAATATTGTTAGTATTCTCATTTTCCTTAAAACAAAACAACGGCAACGATCATCAAAGAATTGAAAACAAATTCTTTGCTTAAGTGACTTGTGGCAGCATAGATTCGTAGTTCAGTAGATACAAAGTAGTTCGACGTACATTCTACAATCGCGTAAACAAGTTTTCTTCTACAGTCATAGCTGCCAATTTTGGGAGTTGTGTCCGCAGCAGATTTCGAAAAAAGGGATACTGTATTTCAGAACAGAAAAAAGAAAAACAAAAAATAATAAACTTCAAATTCATACAAAGTTGCTTAGAATATTTTTTCAATAAAATACATATAGGACAGGGATTTTAATTCATAAATTTCTTAATGACCTCAATAGCTTTATTATAAATCCGTTCACAACATATCAATATTTCTCCCTTCTGCGAGGTGTGAGTTCGTAGACTTCCTGGAAATTAGATTTTTCCCGAATATCTCACGAAATTTTACGAACAAAAATGTTAAGAACTTCATTGTTTTGGATGAAATTGTCCACCAAAAAGGTCTAAACCATATTTTAAGTCAAATGGAGGTGGCGCCGTAGCTCAGGTTTGCACAGAGCGCAAAATAAGCTTGGGCCGGCCCTGCAATTGTGATAAAGGTATTGGACAGTTGTTATTAAACAAAATGCCAATGATTTACAGTAATTCATTTGTACAAATGCGGTTTTTGTTGGAACTAATGTTAGCAGGTCAATTGGTAAAATAGAGCATTGTACAGAATGGCCGCACACAAAAATGTCTAAGTTTTTTTCAATGTTTTTGAATGTTTTTGTAATTTTTTGTTTGCCTCTCAACTTTGTACCGTAATTATCTACACTTAAAAAAAAAACAACTAAATTGGTTGAAAATAACAGGCGGTAGAGGGAAACATACGCATTTTGCCACTTAATTTCATATATTGTATATAGATGTATACAAGATGCATAGACATTATGGCGTACAACATTGTGTATTCCAGGCACATAAACGTGTAAAAGATGGACAGAAGTATGGAACCGACGTTAGTGCTGGGTTTTTTTTTCCACCTCGTTTGGCAAGGAAACGGTTAGTGATAGACAGTACAATGACGAGGAAGTTCGGTAACCTTGAATCATCTCAAATATAATCTCTTTAATGTCACATTTTCGAAAATATAGTATTAATACAAAAGATATTTATTGTACGATCACCCTGTGACCTTCCTGCTCGATGGGAGAGAAGAAAATTCAATATACCGCTTACGACACTTGTCATTGAGATGGATAGTGGGAGTCGCTGAGTGTCCGCCAAACGAAGAGCATCGCTCTATTTACATATCAAATGTACCTATCTTAATATTCTACTCTAAATCTTTCCAAATAAATTTGTATTTGAATTTCCATCTAATAAGATATTTTATTTCAATAATCCCACATTGATAGATATTATAAAATTGAAAATACTTCAACCTCTGTCTCCGTGGCCGTTTATAACTCAAGATCAAGTGACCACTTATGATGCGGTTTTTTTCCAGTGTAGTGGAACATCTTCTGAGCACCTACTGGCTATATGGCAATTCTGGCCGGCATCAACAAGCTGGGCCCTGAAGCTATATATACATTCACCGAAGTCGGGTAAAATCATATTGCGGTGCATTAAATCTGATATGACCGCTAAACTATAAACGGTATGTGAAAACAATGTATGCGAGTCTTTTAGAGCTCAAATCTACAGAAAAAAGTCTGAAAGAGTAATAAACACTTTTCATGTTCACAATATTGTAAGGTTCTTCAAGTCAAGATGTCGTGTACAAATATTTTTTTTTTAACCACCTAAATTTGTCTAATTTGACTGGGCTAGTGGGGTAGGGGTGGAATTTGTATTCTTTATTCTTACTTTCATATTCAATAAAAAGAGCTTGCCTTGCAAAGTGAATAGTAGTTTTGAGCTTTGGCAAAGTCCACAACAATTCGACGAGGAAACCATTCCTCATAATTATTGCCTTAACACTTTTTTTTTTACCAGCAAATAGTTTCTTTGATAGGGCCAAGTAAAGGAGTGTAAAGACCATTTGAAAGAACTTACGAGTACCGAAGATATAAGTTTCATTTTTCTCTGATATACGATTTTACAATGTGAGTGTGTCTTTCCACATTCATCCATATGCACCCGGATCACGTAGAGAACTGAAACTTTCCACATTTATTTTATGAACAGGGGGGAGAAGTACTCATACAACGAACCTCGATTTTAGTTTTTAAAATACTAAGTGTTGCTTTTGTCTCCCTTACATAAAATTTCATAATATGTGAGGGATAAGTATGAGTAATAAGGAAGAACGTAAGACAGCCATATTTTGGAATAGTTTTTTCTGCCTCATATATAATTTTACACGTCTGTGAGCTTTCTCACGCCTTTTCTGAAGCCCTCAGATGATTTAGAAAAATTAAACTTTGAACACATCTACATAGTATGATATACTGATAGCAACCCAAAATAGTCGGATGTTCGATTTTCGAAATACCTATAGGTATTAAAAGATTCCAAAGACAGATCTTGATATAGGTTGGAATAGGTTCAGACTTTATCAACTATTAATAGGTAAAATTTAAAAAACTTGTTCACTACAATTTGCCGAATCTTTTCTGCAAATTTTCAACTGTACAAAATTTTTTCTGAATACCTCGTATTCCTTGGCTATAAGCCTGGATGGTTGATAGTTTATACAACTTCTAACTCTAGTAGTCGATATACAAACAGGTTGTAGGACTGTCTTCGCAAAGTTTGATGGATAAAAATCGACAAACGCACAATTTTGAAAAAAAAAACTTCTAAAACAAAAATTTAATCTTGAAGTTTACTGGCGCATAAAAATGTAGACTTTTATAAGAAGTATGGCACGCGGTTGGATAGGCGGTAAATCGTTAAAGAGTTAAAGCAGTATAATTGGTTTGAGTCAAACCAAACTTTTAGGCCCGTAACTGTGAGCGAGGAACAACCTAGCAATCTAACCTATCTCCACCGAAAGTTTGATTGTCTGAAGTGGAATCATACCGTATATACCTTGGAAAATCTAAGAAGAAATGTATCATTTCTAGGAATTGTATAAATATTTTTAACCTCGCTGCAACTCTGACAAAAGAGTGTCAATAATTATGAAGAATTGAGTCATCTACAATATAAATGATGATTTTTGTACCGGCATATTGATTTTGATACATAGTTTGTAACATAGATAAATAATAACGGTAGATCCTCAAGAGTATGTATATGTATACATATATTTGTGATCGGCATTGAAAGTTATGTTGATCTAACCGTGACCGCCTGTCTGGCTCTATGTCACCAATTGTTGTGCCTTAAATTTTAAGCTAGGAACATGAAATTTGGTATATAAGCATTCTAGAATTCGAAACAGTATAAGTGAAGACATTTTTAAATCCGCCCACTTTTCAAAAAAAGCTTTAGAATTCATACAAATTCGATAAAAACAAAATCAAATTATAGTTTTTGAAAAATGCGTTAAAAGGCTAAAAAAAACTTTTTTGAACATGTGTCCAAAATTTTAAAACCATGTCCTGACGTATGCTATAATGACTTATACATCAATTTTGAATAAAATACTCCAAGTAACCGAAATATGGCCAATTTACCGAAGTCCGCTAATAAGTACCGTTATTCGTTTTTTTATCGAAAAACGGAGTAGATATGCAGTGTTATTGCAAACGTCCATATTTTCGAGTAAATTGCATTATTTCAAAATTAGCCTTAGAAATAACGTTAACTTTGAGGTTACATAGAACTAAATTTCCGATTTGGCCACGAATTGTGATCCGACAATATGAAGTAAATCCGTTCAACAGTTTAGGCTGCAGTCCGAAGTATAGACAGACAGATAAAAAGGCAGAAAGGCGGACAGAATAATTCTCCATTATAAATAGTAATGTCAGGATTAATTAAATTTATTTGGTGTGTGTGAGCTCATATCCCGAGGAGAAATCGAAATACATACACAGATTTTCGCTAAGAGTGGGTATGTTGTAGCGGACTTGAGAAAATTGGTTCAGATTATTTTTAAATTGATATCTAAATCATATATTTAATGGGATGGCATTAAAATTTTGAATATATGGCCAAACATTTTGTTATTTTTTTTTTTTTAAACTTTTTAACACATTTTACGAAAACAAATTTGTTCGCTTCTTATTGATTTGATCTAAATCTGATATCTGAACACTTTGCGACCCAGTCGTGCCGCTCATTTTTGTGTTTACCTACATATGCAGGTAAATACGAATTACACAGAAAATTTCCCAATCCCAGACCACACAGACTCAATTTTCGGTGTAGTGGTTGGAGAAATGTGGATTTTATTCGTTTCTCTTTTATGCTCGGGTGGCTGTTGTTGCTGCTCCCTATCCGAACCTGCACCCGAATCTACACAGTTCAGGTCAAAAACGAACACACTAAACACAATGGCCACACAGGTGTTGATTGCTTCTCTTTGTTTTAGAAATACAGTCTGTGACTGTTTCGACAATTTAAGCTTGGATGTGATTATGACGTAGATGAGAAGACCAGCACAGAGCCAGTAACCCTTTCATTACTCCCTTAACGAGTTAGAAAAACAAAATTTTGCATTAGGGATAATACATTTCGTATATTTTATTCCCAAGCGCATAACTCAAAAATTACCGAAACGTGAATTGCATCCGTAAAAATTTACATAAAAAACTCATATACCCACACCTTTACGCTCCTTCGTGTCTAATTAATGCCATCATACATCCGCGCTGTTAAAAGTAACTCACAATTTCGATGCTGCGACTACTGCTCTTGGCAAGGACGAGCACTTCCATTGGTTTCCGTGGCTGCTAACCCAGCTATTTAATAGTCCTCTTTGCGCACTGCATGCTCCAAATATAATTATAATTATTATTATGATTATTTGCGAAATAAACAAAACGCGTCGGAGGGAAAAAGCACATCACTGAGGCTGGGCGGGTATACAGGATGAAATTTAATTTTATTATTCCCAACACAGCAATTTTCGTTTTCGCAATTTCTCGCAAACACAAACAAACACACACAACGATGAGTAAAAAAGACACAAGAATCCAAACAAAAAATGGTATTATCCTGCGTCATCTTAAAATTCAAAATATTTAAAAATTAATTAAAACGGTAAAATGTTTAGGTGGCGAAAAAGACAGTCCACCTCCTCCTCTCTACACAGATCCTTCGGCAAGGGGTAGTCAGGCATGAGAGATAATTCGGCGCGTGGTGATGGTGGATGGTGGTCGGGGAAAGAAGGACGTGATATTGATATATTAATTGCTCTTCCTTATTTCATTTGGAGTACTTTTTATATCTGTCTGTGCCTGTGTCCTTGCCGGCTCGTTTACAATGTAAATCCACTTTCCGGTGTTTGCAACCCTCATAATGGTACTCATTGTTCAATTATAATCATTGAGTTCCGGCGGTGGCACTCCGGTTGTTATGATTGTGTATAGGTGGTTGTGTAACAGTGAGTTGGAGATGGCCTTCAAGCTTATGTAGACTTGCTCGTCTTCATCTGGAACTTTTCAAAAGTTTTTCCGCTCTAATTTGCATTTTCATTCAAAGTTAATTTTCAATTTATATTTAGGGGATGACTTTTCACGTTTTCTTCGTGTCTTCTTTGCTCGTATTTTTCTTGCTTTCTCCATTAAGTGATTTATTGCCCCCTAAGTTCCAATGAAAGTGGTTATGCAATATTGCAGGATTAATTTTGAGAGAAGAATGGTTTGCGCTTTAGGGGCATTAGGATTTAAAAAAAGATTTTTAAGTGTAGGTAAACACATATTTAAATTTGTAAAGCTCAATTGAGAAATCATTTTTCGTTTATTGTGTTGCTGCAACAATTTGTATTTTTAGTGTGAATCTGCAGGCCCGCAGATTTGACTTTGGAAACCATTGCTTTAGTGATTCAACTTACATATCAATATTATAATTATCAACGTAACCCAAAGGCCGTGAAAGATAGAGTGATAGAAGCCAACGCTGGTAGACCGAGCTTCGCAACAAATAGTGGTGATATCTTTGTGGTTCTAAAAGAAGTTCTCCTCTTATATCGAAGGACTTGTGGTGTGAAATTGGTTTATACACAGGCCATGTCGCTTGTACAAACCTTTTGTCGACGAGTTGTGCTTATTTGCTTATTTATGCGAACAAATACTTCTTGCACATACCTATTCAACACAAATCAAAATGATCCTTGTTTACTTGTACAGATGAGTGGAAGATGGCCCTCAACGATTTGCGAAGATAGTCAAAGAAAATAAATTTTTGACACGATTTGAGCACAGAACTGAAATTATTTCACAGGGAAAAGGCATACACAACGCTTACAATACTGAAATTTTCGTGGAAAGATCGCGAGATACAAAAATATTCACTGGCAAATGAACCAAGTTGACGAAACTTGTTTGACATCAAAAGTGGGATATTTACTTCATTGTTGCTGTTGGAGACCAATGATGCTGACGGGCTAGATTTACGTTTATAACAAATTGCATTTAAAACTCAAATAACATGCTCTTCTTTTTTTTTTTTTTTTTTTTTTATAATTTGCAAGTGTGAAAGGGGTTATGAATACCCTTATACTAATTTTTAGGACACGGGCGTTTTTGAGGAAAGCGGAAGAGACCGAGAGAAAGACAGATTGGTGTAGTTGGTTTGAAACTCAGCTGGTATTAAGTTTCAGTGAACTCCAAGGGTTGCTGTCCAGATAACTGGGGAGCTTGTCTGTTTTTGCTTTTGTCGTTGCTCATGATTCACAGTATTTTTTTTCCGTCCTCCTGATGTCATCATCACGATCAAGTTGCATTTTAGCCATATGAACGCCCTACTGCCAGTGTTATGCCTTCGCAGTAGAATTGACATAAGCTTTCGCAATTGATCGACATTTTGTTTATTTCAACTATCCCCTACGCCTTACAAATATGTAGTTGATTCATATTCATAGAGGACAACATATCATTCATGGCATAGCACAGATAACTAAATACGAAAATAGGTTCATGTTTTGTAATTTTTAGTAATTGACCGTGAAAATGTTTTTAATGATCAAAATTCTAGGTGACATTTTCATTCGAGACGGTTTTGAAAAACTAGATTATCTTGAAAATTACTGCTAGCCCAAAGAAACTATATTTAAGAGAAATAGTCGCTGGTACTTTAAATTTTGAATATTGACTATTTCTAGTAGCTTTCAGACAATTTTAGCCGTCAAGTATAGTATATGAGCACGACAACAGCAGCAGCAGGGGAAAAGAAGCGGCAAAAATCGGATGACTCTGTCGAGTTCCCGTACATCTCCGACGGTGGGGAAGGCCGCTACATCCGAGACGATAATAATGGCTTCGCAGTTCTGGCATCCTCAGAATCAGATGACGAAGACGAGGAAGTTCAAACCCTAACTAACAGCATCAGACAGCTAGAACAGAGGGTGCTTGCCATTAAGGCCAAACAAATAGCAAGAAGAGAGAGGGAGCACGAGCTCCAGTACATCCAAAAACAACAACTACAGCAGCAACCGCCAGAAAGCCAGCGGCAAGCACAGCAGCAGAAGCAGCAACAACAACCACAGCAGAATAAACAGCAACAACAGCAGCAGAAAACGCTGCACTCAAAGGAACAACAACCGCAGCAGCAGCAGAAAACGCAGCAACTACAGCAGCAAAAGCAGCAGCAGCAGAAACAGCAGAAACAGCAGCAACAGCAGCAGCTGCAGAAACAACAGCAACAACAACCGCCGCAGAAGCAACAGCAACAGAAGGATACCATAGAACTATGTAAGTCGGCCATAGGCACTAATTTTTCTATTAAAAGATTAAACGAAAATAGACATGCTATCCACTTTAATACAGTGAAAGATTATAAAAAAATTAAAGAATTACTTAGGGACACGACGACGGAGTTCTCCTCCTTCACCCCGAAGGGGGAAAAGCGGCAAACAATGCTGCTGAGGGGGATAGACCCGTCTACTGATCCGGAGATGCTCCTTGCGCTGCTTAAAGAGAAAGAGTGCAACGAGCTCGAATTTGTAGAGGTCAAGCCATTCACCACAGCTAAGGCAAAAAGGGAGAAGCGGAAACTGCCGTTCTTCCTAGTTCAGCTTTCACCCAATAGCAAGCTGGATGGTCTAAGGAGTATTAAAGTCCTAGACTACCAGGTTGTCGCATGGGAAAAATTAAGAAGGAGCGAAAACATTTTACAATGTGTTCGCTGCCAAAGGTTCGGGCACGTCGCGTCGAACTGCGAAATGCAGCCTCGATGTGTTAAGTGTGGAAAGAACCACAAAGCAGAGGAATGCACTCTGGGTAAGGATGGAGTGGCAGATAAGAGCCAGCTCTCGTGTGCTTTATGCAGGAACTCGGGACACACCGCAAACTATCGGGGTTGTCCTAAGTTCCAGTACATTAAGAAGGTAAATCTAGTTAGCCAGGAGAAGGTCGTAGTGAAACGTCCACCTGCTCCAATTCAAACACAATCCGTGACTCCCCAAGTGACCTACGCCCAAATGGCGGCAGGTCGGGGAAACGCGGAACAGAAAAGACCGAAGGTTGCTTCTCAGGCCCCAGCGCCTAGAGCACCGGAGGCTCAAACTGACTTGCTGGCCATCTTGCTCTCTATCCAAGGGCAGATGGAGCAGCTTCAACGTCAGGTACAGGAGCAGGCGAAGCGGGTGGACCAGATCTACGCACTTCTGCCGGGCTTAACGCACCTTCAGTCGTAATGGGTAGGAATATGGAGGAGCAATCCTTGAAGATCCTTGCGGTGAATGTGAATTCACTGATTAGGATCGAGCGAAGAGCCGTATTGTTTAAGTTGCTAGAAGACCAAACCCCTGATGCGCTTATAGTTAGCGAAACAAAGCTATCCCAGAAGCACAAATTGGGGCACAATAAATACAATATTGTCAGAAGAGACCGACCCAACTCCACACAAGGAGGAGGTGTTGCGATCTTCATACGCAAACAACTGCAATTTAAAGTTATGTACAGCGGTGAAGTGCGAAGGTTCCAGGAGCTGGAAGCGTGTATCGTGTGCATCCCTCTCCGTAGTGGAAAGAGGATGCACTTGGTCGCACTCTATGCACCTGAAGCTACTCAATCTACTTCATTTATTTCAGAGCTCAAGACACTTTTTCGATTCTGGAGTCTGAGGAGAATTATTTCATCATGGCCGGAGATCTTAATGCCAAACATAGAGATTGGGGAAATAACACAAATCCTAGAGAGAACCTACTATTCAATTGGTGGGGTCGGCACAGTGTCGAGTATAAACTCGATTTGGATCTTATGCTGTTCGACGTACGGTTACAACTGACCGACATGGACCGACAAACTATAAACTGTCTGCACACATTTGTGTATGACAGTGACCATTGCGGACTCAGTGCCGTAATAACGATTCCCAACGAATTTGCGGAGTTAGAGGAGTTTGTCCAAACGTACTCCTACTCCTACAATTATAGTAGGACGCGTTGGACTCGCTTCTCAAGAACTTTGACAAGAGCACTCTGCTCCAATTCGCTCTACCCACCGTCCAATAGGAATCTGTCAAACGAGGAGATTGACTGGTACCTAAAACAAATGGACGAAACAATTAAACGAACTATGGACAATACGATACCTCGGTATTAACATACTGACAACGCAGACATATTCCGCAATGCAACAATTGGCGCACTACACCAACACAAAAGTAGACTGCTGTCGAGACTAAAAACCTTATACAGACAGTTTACGGACAGACAAAACTCGGAGGTTAGAACACTGAAATCGTTGATTAAAAACCTCCAGAAGTTAATTAGAGAAAATTACAGACTTTCTTTAAATTTGCACTGGAACAACAAAATTCGGGCTGTAAAATCCAACAACCCGAGTATGTTCCCGCAAATAAATAAAATATTTCGGAGGAATAATCAAAACGACCTTCCGTGTCTTAAGATCCCCCGAACGACGAACAATGGACAAATACTAATAACAGCAAGTATAGATCCAGATAACGCAGTAGAGGATAACAACTTCTTTGTGATCGAAGATCCGCAGAAGGTAGAGTTTATAGGGGCGACTTTCCAGGAAGTGTACAAGGTGAATGATACCATTTACCCGAACCACGACCTGGAAAATCGCGTCCTTGTGCACAACTTCTACCTTCGAAATGATATAGAATACTGGCGATCCGAGAACATAGGTTTTACCGAGTTCAATGACGATAACATGGCAAATAATGTCATCGCCGATGAAAGGGTACATCCCCCGCACATATCGAAGGTGGAGCTCCAAGCGATCTTCGACTCATTGAGGAGGAAGAAATCTGTAGGAATCGATGGAGTGTCGAACATTGTGCTTCGACATCTCCCTCTAGAAGCGGTGGACATTTACACCACTCTGTTTAACAATGCACTGAATAATGCACATTATCCAGCGCATTGGAAAACAGCAGTGATACAACCCATCCCCAAAAGGGGTAAGGACACCTCCAATCCGGCAAATCTCCGGTCGATAAGTCTCCTTCCGAACATCAGCAAGGTATTCGAGAAAGTGATCAATAGAGCCCTGCTTAAGTGGACTGCGAACAATAATATAATTCCGGATACCCAATTCGGTTTTAATGCGGGGCATTATACAATACATGCCGTGTCTAAACTGGTATCGGATATCCAATGGAACAAAAGCAAGAAACAATGCACGGGTGCCTGCCTGATTGACTTGGAGAAGGCCTTCGATACCGTATGGTTAGAGGGACTCTTCTACAAGCTGAACAGGCTGGGCATAAGCAAACCACTTCTGTACATACTTTATAACATGCTCACCAGTAGACAGTTCATCGTCAAAAATGGCAATGTGACTTCTGCTGGAACATTTCGAATTAAAAACGGTCTGCAACAAGGTGCGGTTAATTCACCGATCCTTTTCAACATTTACACGAGCGATCTTCATAGGATCACTTCACCATGCCATAGCGTACGCAGACGATTTGATCGCGTACAGATCAGGACCAAAAATCGAGGTCATTGCAATTCTCTTGCAATGTGACTTCGATAAGATTCAGCGATATTGCGATGACTGGAAGTTGAAGATCAACTTCTAGAAATCGGAAACCATTCTTTTTAGGACGCCGTTGTCTGGGGCCTCTAGGGATACCAGAAAGAATTGGCGAAAGTTCTCAATCGTGGGACCACACGGACGGCCACTTGCGTGTCGAAGTGTAGTCAGATACCTAGGGCTTTGGTTAGACCAATATCTATATTTTAACAAACATATAGATGCTGCTCTGGCCAGAGCCAGAGGTGCTTTTGCCCTTACAAAGAGACTTTTTTATAGCAAGCAACTCGATGCAAGGGTAAAGGTAATCTGCTACATGGCCCTCATTCGGCCCATGCTCGTATATGGATGCCCCGTGTGGTTCAACGTGGGAGCAAGCTTGTAGGAAAAGATTCGGGTGTTTGAGAGGGCTTGCCTTCAATTATACAGAACACCAGAGTCCCAGTACATAAAATTCTATCCCAATGAGGTCCTATACAACAGGGCTAACCTAATAAGAGTGGATAATTTCGTTATCAAGCTGATTCGAAGGCACATTGCAAGAGCAATGAGCTCGACGAACAACCTGATCTCCGGGGCTTATTACCCCAATTACGAGTATCACGAGAGAGTGCGCCTTAACGGCTTTGTTCCCCAGAGGCGTTCCTCTATTTTGATAAGAAGGGTCTGATCCAGGACAGATTGGTAGTGCCGCTAATCTTCCACGTTGCTCGGACAGCTGTGGATAGGCGACTCAACTACGACAGAAACGTTGCGCACGGCAGTGTGGAGCGTCTCCGGTTTAGTAGGGTGGTATCGGATCGTGATGTTGAGGACGTACAACGTCAGTACGGTCATTTCTGGTGGCTAGTCGAAAGAGAGGAAACTCCTTCGTCGTTTCCCCCTAATCCAGGGTAGCCTGTTTGAGGTTTAAAGTTGGCTGTTCTTGCCCATGGGCGACTTACATAGTTTAGGTTTAAGTAGTTTAGCTTGTAGGTAGTAATTTAAAAAAAAAAATAAAAAAAAAAAAAAAAATTAAATTTATATCCACAGCACTTGGATGAAAAAATACAAAAAAAAGCACAAAAAACATAAAAAAAAAATTTTTAAAAAAACAGCACTCGATAAAAAAAAAAAAAAATTACGTATAGAATACGTAAGGTAGAATAAGATAAGCTAATTTAGAATAAGATAGTTTTAAGATTTATTTTAAGGTAGTTTATAAGTATTATATATAAGAATACAAAAAAAAGTTCAGTCACTAAGTTTTTGACTAATTTTCTTAGTAACACTTAAATTTAAAAGAAATAAATAAATAAATATTTTTCACGTACGTTACGTCGAAAGACATAGTTTTAAGTATTAGGATTAGCTTAGAGCGCCCGCATAGGGCCAGTAAGTTAGAATAAGAATAGTTAAGTTAGTTAAGCTAGTTTTAAGCGTTTTATCTAGCAATTAAGTTACAATGAATTTAAAAAAAAAATAAAAGTGCATTAAAAATGAAAAATGAAGTATAGTATATGGGCGAAATGAAACAACTTCTACGATTTTTTGTTTTTTTTTTTCTAATTTGCGCGCGCCAAAAGGGAAGCGAATACTCTTATACTATTACAGGGCACGGGCGTTCTGTAGAGATACAGAAAGAGAGAAAGAAAGAAAGATTTGGTGTAGTAGTGTGAAACTCAGGTGGTATTAAATTTCTGTAAATTCCAAGGGCAGCATACAGTTAACTGGGGAGCTTTTTTTTTTGTTTCCTTTTGTCGTTACTCATGATTCGCAGTATTTTTTTTCCTCCTCCTGATGTTATCATCATGATCAAGTTGCATTTTCAGTCACATGACCACTCTACTGCCAGTGTTATTCCTTCGCAGTAGAGTTGACTTAGCTTTCGCAATTAATCGACTTTTTTATTATTTTCATGCGAAATAAATATATGATTTTTGACATCAGGATTTGAACCGTGAACCAACAGCGTGATAAGCGATGATGTTACCAGACTAAATTAGAATTTACTTCAGACAACATTAATTGATCCCTAATCATAGGACACATTTTTCTGAGAGAACACGGAACAAACGAAGTCTGACTAAAAGAACTCAAAAATATGATAAACTAATAAGAAAATGAGCAATTATTTCAATAAAACTTCCTTAAATTAAAAAGAAAAATAGCTATTATTCTTTAAATAACGAAAAGGCACAATACAAAATATCTGACATGTCATGCTTCTTTGTACTAAATTTTGCAAGCATAATCTATTCGGTTTGGAAGCACATCAACAAATTCTACCTCTCACAAACACGACAAATTTAGAAACCTAATTGCATTAAAATTCTGCAATGCTGATTTAGGTATAATAAAGTTGATTTTGAGATTTTTGAAGCCCCACTAACCTTATTAACCCTAGTTCATGCCAGGCCAAACGAACGAAGAAAATTATGTAAAAACCTGTCAGCAGTGTGAAAGGAAGGCGCTTGCAGACTTTTGAAGACATATGAAATACGTATGTTTATATGTATGTACTCGTATTTATCTAGATGAACCATCCGTTATATCTTACCCCAACTTCAACCGATGGTTTTTAAATGAGATCATGCAGTGCTAGAATTAAATCTACATAAGTAACAAACATTCGTTCAGTTGTCCTCGATAAATCAAAGCACCATCCAAATGCGATAAAATTCATCAAGTAGTTCTTCAACTAAGAGCCGGAGAAAAGCTTATTTGTCCCGCCTAACCAGTTTGCCCGATTTTAATAAATTTAACACAATTTGCACACTAGAATAGAAGCAAAATTCCATCAAAATCCTTTCAATGGTTCTGGAATTAAGAGAGTGAGAAGGATCGAAGGATAATCAGACGGACACAAAACAAAAAGTGTTTATTTTTTAATAATGCTTAATATAGCAAATTCTTTAAAACTTCATCGCTGAGGACTAGATTGAGGCAAAAAATACTTAAAAAGGTCTAAATTGCCATTACGGGCAAAATTAGATTTGTTGGGACTATCAATTGAAATTGGGCTAGATCTAGTCTCAAAAGGTCTAATTTGGCCCCTGTTGGAGACCTCTCTCTCGCACGGCGCGTGGGTTAAGAATATTTGTTTCCCATCATCATTTCCGATCAAAACTTTAGATACCCTGAACAGATCTGAATGTGGTTTTCTTCTGGGTATTAAGGGAAGAATTGTGCCCTAATTATTGCTACAAGGATCATTTAAATCTGATCTAAAAGAAATGAGTATGTGTACCTAGTCAAGTCATAAATGCTGGTACACGTATATTTCGTGATAAAATAAAAACAAGTATTTTTTAATTTTTATTTTCTGCAAAACTTTAATTGATTTACACAATATTTCAACAATTTATTCGAAATGACCGCCATTTGCCTTTTTGCAGGCTTTGAATCGCTCTGGAAACTCATCGATCGCAGCACGCACCTCGTCCATTGGAAAATTGTCCACTACACGGATAAGTGCGCGTTTCAAGGATTCAATATTTGGTTATCGAGTAGAACAAGCCATCGCCTCTAAAATAGACCACAGCTTATAATCCAAAGGATTGAGGTTTGGACTGCTTGACGGCCAATTGTTTGCTGTTATGAAGTCCGGCACATTGTTTTTGGCGCGGAGACATGTTGGAAAGTCTTCTGATTGTCAATATCGCCCAACTCCATATTTATAAACGACTTTTGTGTAAATCTTTTTGCACGTTAACCTAGTATTAAGGAATACCCGTCAATGTAGAATGGAAGCACATCCATACGAATACTAGTGTCACGATGAGTGCATTTAAACGTGTACCAATATTTATGATGTCATAAATATTGGTACACCTTTAAATGCACTTAACTATGTATATATGTACATTTATGAATGTGGTGAAACGCTGTTGCCGTAACCTCAATGGTTGTTTTCACTTCATTTTTAGAGACGACACTTCTTCGTTTCACTTTTGTTCAATTCTATATATTCTATTTCTATAAAAATCAATACAGACAAAAAAAATTCTTTAAAAATATTTTAAAAATCGAAAGTACCTCTGCATAATATCCTATCTTGCGGTGTGTACTATAAATGTACAAGTCTTAATCTTTCTAGATAGTCAGGAGGGTCATAATATCAACGCAAAGACACACTTACACATTGAGATGTTGTCTCAATCTGGAAGTGTGGAAAGTTGAATCTTTCTATTTAAGCAGAGGATTCCTGGAAGGACATACATAGGAAAATTGCATTAAATAAATTAAATTTCTTATGTAACACCCTGTAATTTGAAGTTTGAAAGCTTGTTGCCAATGCGTTCTGCCCCCTAAAACAATGCTGTACTTGCAGGAAGTGTTATCATTCTATTAAAGAGACAAAAAAGGGTTATTTTTAACAGCCTATATTTCGAAAATTTAAAATCTGTCCCCGTTTTGTTCATTCCTATGCTCTATGCCATAAGTGTGAACAATTTCATCTTTTCAGGTCGTTCAAGGGTTCCTGAAAATGTGAGAATTCACACACCTGCCAAGTCATATTAAAATTATTTTCAAAGCTTATTTGTAGCACCCTGTACTTATAAAATAGAAAACCCTTCTCAATAAAGTTATACTCCGTAATTGTTACGATAAGTGTGAATAGTTGAGTTTTTCTAGGTAGTATTGGGCGTCTGTAAAGTGTGGAAATCGCTTTAAGGGTTTTGAAAAATTTGCCATGAAACACTCTTTATTTTGAAAATCACATACAGTCATCCACAAAATTGAAGGCACAGCGCTTAATTTTTTAAAAAACACACTCCAAATAGCCCCATATTTTAAAAATTGATAACAAAACATCACTATTATGCAAATTCATGTATTTCAAATCATTGTTGTGCGTTTCACTACTTTGTTGGAAAAAATAACGGAAATATTTACATTTTATGATGGCAAGGTCAGAAATTCATACCACAAAAGTGAAGGCACAGCTGATAGAAATACATTCAAAACGGAGATTCCCCTTTTTTTCCTTCGTTGTTGAGTCCAATTTTGTTTGTTGCACTTCTTGTGTTTACGCAGTAGTATTTTATGCTTTTATTTGCTATATAAAGCCGCTCTAATATCAAATTACCTAAAAAAATGCCGCTTAAGGAACTATCGATAGAAGAACGTCAAATTATTATAAATTTATACGTAAAAGAAAAAAAATCATATTCACAAATTGGTTCTTTACTGTCCCGTAGCCGGTATACAGTCCGTAATGTGATTCAACGTTATACAAATGAGGCTCAAATAGAAAATAAACCCCGAAGTGGTCGACCCCAAAAGTTAAGTCAACATGATAAAAGATATATACAATACCTGCTCAAAAGAAATCCTTTCATAAGTGCACAAAAAATTAGTGATCACTTCGAGAATTATCTTAAAAAAAAGATCCACCAAGAAACCATTAGGCGTTGCATTGTAAATGCTGGTTTCAAATCTTGTTTACCGAGGAAAAAGCCTTTGATTTCACTAAGAAATAGATTGAAAAGAATTGAGTTCGCCAAAAATCATTTGAATCAACCTGATGACTTTTGGAATAAGATAGTTTTTTCTGACGATTCAAAATTCAATATATTTGGTTCAGATGGTCGACTTCGTGTGTGGAGAAAGAAGGGGACTGCACTGTATCATGAGCATACCATAAAAACAGTAAAGCACGGAGGCGGTGGTATCATGGTGTGGGGTTGTATGTCGGCTAGAGGTGTGGGAAACCTCCATTTTATAGAGGGAGTAATGGACCAGTATGTATATATTGATATTTTAAAAAGACATTTAAAAGAAAGTGTGAACAAAATGGGTCTTACGGAGTCGTATTATTTCCAACAAGACAACGACCCCAAGCATACAGCCCATAATGCTAAGATGTGGATTATAATAAATAATGCCCACATGTTTGTTACCCCTCTGCAAAGCCCCGATTTGAACCCAATCGAGCATATTTGAGATTATCTGGAACAAAAGATCCGCCAAAGAGAAATTCATAATAGAAACGATCTCAGAGCTGCCTTAAAAGAGGAATGGGAGAATATTAACCCAGAATATACTCAAAAATTAGTTGGTTCAATGAACAGAAGACTCCACGCGGTTCTTCAGTATAAAGGATATGCCACTAAATATTAAAAAAGTAATGTTTCATTAAAAATTAATAAGTAATATAGTAATTTTGTGATCCTTATTTCAGCTGTGCCTTCACTTTTGTGGTATGAATTTCTGACCTTGCCATCATAAAATGTAAATATTTCCGTTATTTTTTCCAACAAAGTAGTGAAACGCACAACAATGATTTGAAATACATGAATTTGCATAATAGTGATGTTTTGTTATCAATTTTTAAAATATGGGGCTATTTGGAGAGTGTTTTCTACAAAATTAAGTGCTGTGCCTTCAATTTTGTGGATGACTGTATGTCGATTCATTATGATCTGCCCCGTGATCCGTGCCATAAATATAGAAAGTTTTAGCAGCCTAGATCATCTGTTGGCTTTCGGAAAATTTTAGAAGTAAAACACGTGCAAAATACGGAAGTGTCTGAAGATATCGGTGGGATATAAAACTTCCATGTAATGTTGTGCCTGCAAGGTGAGATAAATCAAGGAAATATTTTTACTTAGACTGCAAATAATTATGTCCTAAATATTTGTTGCTTGGACATTTCTTTTATGAAGTTCTAGATAAAACATCCAAAAAGCAAACACATTTTTTTTTTGGAAAGTAAGAAAATTTCAATGACAATTACTAGGAAGAATGTGTGTGCAAATTCCCTTAGTAGTAGGAAATCGTTGCCGGAGTACCGCAAGGAAGTGTTCTTGGTCCGGTATTATTCTTACTGTACACTCGAGATATACCGCAAGAAGAAGGCACTGTCGTAGCCACGTTCGCGGACGATACGGCTATATTAACAACAGATAGATCAGTCGAGTCAACAAATGTAAAGCTCCAACGAGCTTTGGACAAAATTTGCAGAGCTTTACTTACAAACAAATTAACAACCTACCCATTTTCATTAACTCGGTACAAATACCATATCCAAACGAGGCAAAGTATCTAGGAATGACACTAGACACGAAACTTAAATGGTAGTCGCACGTAAGAAGAAACGCGACGAGCTTGATAATAGATTCAGGCAAATCTATTGGCTACTTGGAAGACATTCCAAATTAAGCTGCTTTTATACAAGCAAGTGCTTAAGCCCGTTTGAACGTATGGTATACAACTTTGGGGTTGTACCAAATGAAGCAATACAATCTTTTCAAAGCAAAGTTCTAAGAGTGATAGTAAATGCCCCATGGTATATCAGAAACAATAATATCCACAGACACTTAGGAGTAAATACCGTCGCTGACGAAATAACGAACTTTGCTCGAAAACTCGTCTTCATGGCCATTGCAACAACGTTGTACTCTAAATTTTGGACGAGACAAACCTTGTGCGCCAACTAGAAAGAACGAAACCGTTCGATCTAGCGTAATAAGGACCAACCGCACTTAATGGCAGGCTTTAGCAGGTACTTTTGCTGGAAACCTGCCCAACGAGAATATTTTTGAAACTAAAATTACTTGATAAGGAAACTTAGTCGTAGTAAACCAGTAGAAGGGAGGTGTTGTTTAGTGAGTAAAAATCTCACACTAATATGAACACCCGGCTCATAGCGTCTATGAAGATTTTTCACCTACCCACGAAAAAAGAAAAAAAAAATCCTAATTGGAAGAAGGCAGTCAGTGATGCTTTTATGAATACTGAGACAAAACGGCGAAAATAAATTAAGCGGTTATCGAGGATAAACTTTCATGACAAAAAGACACAGCCATAGGCAGCTACAATATTGAAATATGAATGTATCTCAAAAATCAATTGTGTCACCGGCTCTAATTAAGTACTTACCATGCGCACATATTCCTGCCGCGTGTCTATAAAAGAGAAGCTTCCCTTTCCATTAAAACTTTCCACTGTTCTAATACGAAAAAATGTATTGAACTCAAATGTATGCATAAATGATATACCTTCCTATATGAATGTTTTATGAAAAAACCTGTACGTAATCACTGTATCCCGTATTACAAGCCATAGAGCAATTTAAACAGACGTCAGCAATTAATTAACTTCGCTACTTAAATATGAACGATTCTCCATTACAATCCAATTATTCACGGAAAAACAAGCAAACTTTCGCCAATAATTGGCTTTCAAGAGAAACACTCGCAGCGAATGTCACGTGAATAGTTTTCCGCCCAAAAAGATCCTTTAATCGGCCATTAGACACGAGCAGCCGCCTGCTCACGCAACAACTTAATTACAGTTTTAATTGCTTTAATTAATTCATGCTTCTATTGTTCCACTACTCTCTCAAATTTTCGTATTCACTGGGAAAAAAAAACGCGTACCCACTTGTTATATCCTGAGAAGTGTGCGCTGATGTCCTTCTCTCGAAAATGACAATTACATTGAAAAGGACATTCAAAGTCCCCCCCATATTATACGTGTTTTCTGTAATGAGAGCGATGCGAACGCGGCTTAAGAGCTCTTCAACGACGCGTCGTTCAACCCACCCAACGCTTGTAAGTCCATTTCAAGTGAGTACGAAAGGACGGCGTCAACGATGGCCACTGTCAAGAGATAAGTACAATCTCATTTGAAATTTGAAATTTCATCTCTGATTTATATTCACACTGGGAGTGAACAGAGCAGTTATTTTACAGGACATGAGAGTCAGAGTGCACTTCTCCAGTCATTTCCTCTAACTTTCCAATTGTCTCTAATCTCTCCCTAAGTTTCGTTTGGTCTATTATCAATTCGATTGCATCATCATTCTCATCATCGAAGGACGACAATAGTGAAAAATGGCGACCAATTTCCGATAATATCGCTCGGATGTGTGTATCCCAAAGGGTTGCACAGCATCTATGTACGAGGATGTATTCTCTCAGTATGGCTAAAGGGGTGGCGTCTGCCAAATATAAATCATATCGAGAAATAATTTGTTAATCCCATGAATAACGTTCGTCTTTTTCGTATTTCCTTGTTTTTGTCTACGCGTCTTGGTTGATTATATTATTTTTCGAGGCGTGGCGGGAGGAAGGAAAACACTGAAACCCTGAAATCGAGAAGCGACGGCACACGTCTGGCACGTGCGGTCTTTATCGTTGCACTGGCGGCTGTGAAATGAAAAAACAACATTAATTCGAAGAACAAGGCTTCGTCGAATAAAGATTTCTATTTCGATTTGGATTTTGGGCTCTTGTCGAAGGACGTCGTACAAACGGTATTTGATTTATGGAATCCTAGCATGGGGTATGTTCAAATTTAATTACATCGCCAAGAGAGTGGTTATGATTAAAAAAAAAATATATATGGGAACGAGGACTCAAATCGACGAATCGGTGACCTATGCATTTGTTTGGATTTAATGAGGATGTGTAAACAACGCCAGGCGTATGTTGGGTGGTGAATTGGTGTACTTGGAAGAAGTTATTTTAATCATAGCTATCCGTAGGTATAATGAAGAATCTAGTGTTGGTTTTTTGTAGCCAACAATATACAGGATGATATATACGATGAACGTGGCGACTTTTATTATTAGTTTTCGATACACATACCACTGTGAGGAATTATGTGATGATTTATATGGGAATGTTTACAAAGGCGCACATAATTTATTACAATCAATTTTACGAACTGACGGGTATAACTATAAAAGTAAAACACTTTACATTCATTAGTTAAAAATTAAAATTAGACTTGGAACTATGCATAGATACCAACATTATAAACTTTGCATTATTTATTAATTGTTTTTTTTTTGTCTTCTTTTTCTTTTGTGTGTATAACATTTGTGTGGGTATGTTAACAGAACTCCTTGCATGTTATAACGCCTTAGTATGTTTAGGTGCGGATCGTGGAATATCAGGAGATATGCGAAAACCGAGCTCCAGACTACTGGACGGGTCCACGGGTTGTGGATGTGGGAACGTCTTTTAGATATACTCGTATAAGTTGCGAATAAGTATGAATCAACAAGCTGCGGATATAGAATACCTAAGTATGGAGCAGTTTGGCTGTTGGATTTTGTATGAAAAACTTAATATAAACCTTTCGCCTTACAATACACATCAAGCCATAAAACCCTCCGCACCGTTTGCATCAAAATGAACGTCTGCGAACAGAGTCCGTTTCTCCAAGTTAAGAGCTGGTAAAGTCACAAATTCGACAACACACGAGGCTAGCGCTGCATTTTATGAGATCTGTTGGCTTAAGTCTAGAGACGAAATCAAAGTGTTCATGCTATCCTCAAAATTAACCGTACTTTGTTTAAAGCAAATTTTGGAAAAGTGTAATTTACTCGAAAAGGGCTCTAACGATTTCGATGGAAATTTATATCTTAAATAATAAGACTGCATACCCTCGGTTTTGGTATAGACAATTGTATTCAAAATTTATATCTAAATCCTTTTGGATATACATACATACATACATATGTACGTGAGGATATGGCATTCAAATTTAGACAGACGTTAAAAAGTAATAGTTTAAAATTTTTTCGAAAACTCAAGACTTGTCGGTTTTTCTTTACTGGGCATAAATTTTAAATCTGAACGAACGAAAAGCACATATGGAGCAAGTACATGCGACCCGGTCGCGCCCTTTACTTTCTTCAAGTTGGAAGTTGCTTCACTTATGTATGTCCGCCCACAACATATCAATTATTTTTCTTTTGAAAAGTTTGAAAAGCGAAAGTGATTTAAATAAGGATTTAAAAGAAAACATGCAGAAAAGTTACAATCCATCTGGAACTGATCGTAAGATACCCATTATCCCCTAACCCTTCTTTAATAAAGTGGACGTGGCATTAAGAACTTCTTGGTTCCAATGCAACGAAATCTTTCTACTCGGAAGACATTCTCTCGATTTAAAGAAATTTTACGACATAATTCCAGTCTCGGTAATTCTAAAATCGGACGTGTTTTTTCTTTGCTCCCCCGAAATGTCGAGTATTTGCACGAAATGCAATCAAAAAATAAAGCTTATAGTTTCAAATGAAAGGGTAGTCTATGGTTATTTTTGTGGGCTACCATTTCATAAAAATTGTGCCGAAATTAACCAAGAACAACTGAATATTCTGACAGACTCGAATTTCTTCCGGAAGTGTAATATGTGCTCTCATTTTAACTTTTCTAAGTTCATTTTGCGTTTTATGGTACTTTCTAATTGTGTCATCGAACCTTAAAAGAGAAATTAGTTTTTTAAGAGACCAAATCGAAAGCAGCTCAAAGTGTTTAGTTGAAATTAAGAACGATATTCCTACCCTGAAGGTTAATAACGTCCCGGATGATCTATCGCATTATAATCAAAAAAACCATTCTAAAACTATAAACAATGACCAATTATTCAACCATGCCGGTGAAATGTCAGTGCCTATAATAACAAAAAGTGCTAACAAAGAGAAAAATAATTATAAAATCTTAACTAAACGTTCTCTTTCAACTGCTCAAAACAAATCCAAAAAAGTCGTTGGCTCTGACAATACCTCATTCTTTAAAGTTTTACCCTCAACAAAGTATCTTCATATATCTAAATATCGTATTGACACTAATCCCAGCGATATTGTGCAACACATTAAAAAAACAAACAGGTACTCGTATACAAACTGAGTAGGTATATCATATGCACAAGCTTATAAAAAAAGATGCTGACTTATCATCACTGAAACATAAGTATCAACTTTAAACTAAGCATTCCATCTGACAAAGTAGACAATGTCATGAATGCATTTGTAAGGCCTTGCTTTGTTCAAATTAAATTATTTGTATCACGTCCAAAAAACGAAGAGACGAACGGGAACGATACAAACCAAACACAAATAATTTAAAGTTAAATCGATTGCAAACTGTCTCTTTCTCTTAATCTCCTTCGAATAACTTTCTCATCTACTATCAAAACACTGGTGGAATATGAACCAAAATGCAGCAAGTGCTTCTCTTTTCCTCATCCGTCCAGTATGACATAATAGCTTTTACAGAGACTTGGCTAAATGATGATCACTACGATGCTGAGATGTTTAATAAAGAGCAATATGCTGTTTTCCACAAAGATCGTAATTCTGCCAGCCGTGCGTACCTTACTTCTTTGCACTCAAGTTAAATTGTCTTCACTACCTGTCGCTCTCGTTCCCGTTGTCGACCAACTAGTGTTGGATATAAAATTTGACTGTATTAATGAAGTTTTTCTCATTCTTTCTTACATTCCACCAAATAGCTCACATTGGTAATTGTCTTCTTCTTCTTTTGCTTACGGCGAAGTTATGATCCAGAATAAAAAGATCACAACCCTCACACTTTACTGCATCCCTACTGGTCCGCCTGTGGGGTTTGCCGATTTGACCTCAGGAAGTACCGGCAGGCTTCACGGTTTCCGATCACTTCATCACTGAGGCCAATCAAATGCTGGTGTTTTTGCATTTGTGTGATCCAGTTGTTTTTTGGTCTGCCTTTTGCGCGACTGTGTAGGAACATTGATTGATATTGCCTTTTTGACGGGAAGGATAAAAGTATCGAAGGATCTCTCGTTTGAACATGACAGTACCAACTGAGCCAGTCGTGCTCTATCTTGCTTGTGATGGGTTCATTTACATGAAGGCTTCCTCGAATCTTCGAACTTTTCATTCTAACAAGCTTTGTTACTCCTGCTGTTATGCGAAGCATCTTCATCTCAGCTGCCGTTATTTTCCCTCATAATTTTTGTATATTTTCCAGCATTGTGAACCGTATGTGGGCGCCGGAGGTACAACTGTGGTGTAGAGCCTTCCTTTCAGCTTAGGGGACATTTTTCGATTACAGAAGCGGAGTTTTCCCGCCACTTTATCCACCCCACGCTTACGCGATGATTGATCATACATCCCAGATATTTGAACTTTTCGCACTTGGAAAGTACTTTTCCATTGAAATAAATGTCTGGAATAGGCTAGTGTGGATCAGAGAACGGTCAGCACAGATGCTCTGTCTTTTTTGAACTAATACGGTACCTATTTCCCTCTAAAACATCCACCCATACATCAAGTGCTCGTTGCAGGGACGTTTGATCTTCACTTATGATAGCTCCATTGTCAGCAAAGAATAACTGATGCACTTTGGGGTCCGTCACTTTTCCTTCAAGCAGATAATCAAGGACTGCAATAAATAGCAATGGACTGAGGACGCTTCCCTGGTGTGATTGGGAACTCTTCGGTGACTCCTGCGGGACATATGGAGTGTAGTTTTCCAGAACTCAGATTGTATCTCGTCTGACCCAAACGCTCTTCTTTTTTTGAGTATTTGACCGCATTCCTAACTTCTTTGATAGTAATGTCGGATACTTCGTCATGGTTAGGAGCGGCTCTTGGAAAGTATACCCGGGCAAACTGTTCGTTCAGAAGTCTTTCACAATACTCGTACTGTCGCCATGGAGAAATTTGTTGTCTTCCACAAGAAGCTGGCCTTAATCATTTTTATTGAACTTTGGGGAACGAATCTCCTGAGCATTTCTTCTTCTCTGGGCGGCTATTTTGAAGGTAGTTGTTCCCTTGTTCAAGTTTTTTTGTCAAAGCTCCTGAATAGCCTGGTTTCTATCAGACACTGAAGACGATATTTCCCCAACTCCCGATGGAGGCCTTCCATACGATTTGCTTGAAATTGGGCGCACTTCTTCTTCGCAAGACCTTTGCAACATCCATATATTACTCCAAGGCGAGCTATTTCATCTTTATTAGTAGAAGAGCACTTTGACCAAGTCTTGAATCCGTTTTCTCTTCCAGTATTATGACGTTAGCTTCATCTGTCCACCACCATGTTTCTTTGGCGTGTTGGCACGGGGCCATAGATCATGGCCTCATTGAAAAAAAAAAAAAAACAGAGTATCCTATATCGCATCCATACGACTGGTATCAACTTGTCAGAACTGTTGGAAAAAAGAAGAAGTTTACTGTTAATGAGATGACACATGACAAGTTTTATGATTAGGCATCATTGCTGAAGTCTTAAGTACTGATCTTAAGAAAAAAAGATTCGACAGGTGAGCTTTTTAACTGCCAGAAACCAAAATGGTTACTAATACTCTATCACCTGAAGAAGTTTTGTACAAAACTAGTTTGCAGGAGGATGAGCCATTCATAGCGCATCTTTCTTAAGACGAGGAAACCCGGATCCGATACTACATACAACCAAGAAATTTGTACACAGATACTTTACCTATTTCAAAAGAAAAGAAAAAGGATTTAATGAGGGTGGCCGTGGTGTAGTGGTAACATCATCGCTTGTCACGCTGTTGGTTCACGGTTCAAATCCTGATGTCAAGAATCATCTATTTATTCCTCATGAAATAAATAAAAAAGTCGATCAATCTAAGTCAACTCTACTGCGAAGGCATAACACTGGCAGTAGAATGGTCATATGGCTGAAAATGCAACTTGATCGTTATGATGACATCAGGTGGACGGAAAAAACAATACTGTGAATCATGAGCAACGACAAAAGCAAATCAAACAAGCTCCCCAGTTATCTGGACGCTACCCTTGGAGTTTATAGAAACTTAATACTATCTGAGTTTCAAACCACTACACTAAATCTTTCTTTCTCTCTCTCACTCTTCTTCACAACGCCCGTGTCCTGCAATAGTATAAGAGTATTCATATCCTCTTTGGCGCGCGCAAATTATAAAAAAAAAATAAAAAAAAAAAAAAATGAGCCTTCTGCCCCTGAGTTTCATTAATTTTACACTAACCTTAAAACTGAGAACTCTGCAGTTGATATTTGAAAAAAAGAGGATTAATTTTTGAACACGCTCATTCCAGTATTCGATTTTTTTTTTTGTATAAATACAAAATATAAATAGTATAATAGAAAATATAAATAGAAATAAAAATAGTTTACTTTGATTTGTTATGTTTTTACTTGATTTTACCAGTATGTGTCACCTTTCGAACAAAAACTTAATGGTCAAGTGAATACAAGCCACCTTATTTCCTTATTTACTACACGATATCAAAAAATATTGTCTGGTATAAAAATACAAATTCACAGTTTGAGTTAAAAGAAAAATCGGAAAATTCAAAGTTTTATTAAGTTTTTTTCGTCTCCTGAAAAATTGTAATTTTTGACTTATAGTCCTACTATCGCGCATCTTAGAATTCTAGTTTCAAATTAAAAAATCGGAAAGTTAATTATCGAATAATTGTTGTAGGAGACTTTAATTTGAGTAATGTTAAATGGATATTATGATCCCGATGATAAAATCTTAGTTCATTTTAATGTAGTATTTAATCATGATTGTGAAGTTGTTGATATCCTTGCACAATTTGATTTAAGGCAAATCCATCATTTTCAGAATTCCTTTAATAATGTACTTGATTTAGTTTTCGTTGATGCTGAATTGTGTGATGGTATCAACAACTCATTGATTTCTATTTTTCCTAATACAATTCATCATGTTGCTTTCAGTTTGCATTTAAAATTTTATAATTTGTTTTTTACACCTCCAACCTCAGACTCTAATGTTATTTTTAATTTTGCAAAATCAAATTTCAATGCAATTACAGATTTTCTCAATGCTACTAATTGGCAAGCTTTATTATTATTTATTAATTCTAATTTAAAAGGGTGTTATGATTAATTTTTAAATGTTGTATTTACTGCGATAGATTTATATACTCCCAAAGTAAAAACAACTGGTGGTTCAAAACCTGTGTGGTTTAATAAAATAATTATCAATCCTAATAACATAAAAAACAAGGTTTACAAGCAATTTCGCAAATCTAATAATGATGAAGAGCTCTTTAAACAGTATCGATTGTTACACAAATTTGAGGCTAACAAAGTGATGATATGAGTAATGAGACGGACGGACACGGTTAGATCGACCTAAGTTTCTCGCGCGGTGTAGCAGGTGGTACCATTTTGGTGAAACCATGTGCCTTCCACATCAATAGCGTACAATTGGTGTCAAAAATAAATTCTTGTCATGTCCTGATAACGTTCACCATTGACTATTACAACAGCACTACGAGTATTTTCGAAGAAGTACGGTCCAATTACGCCGCCGATCTAAAATCCGTACCAGACAGTGACTCCGTAACAAATTGCCAGAAATTGTTTCGTTACCTAATTTTATAAACAGAGGTTCACAAGGTCAAGATTTCATGAATTTCAGCATAGCTGCAGCAATATTACGCCCAGGTTATTAACCTGCTCCACTTACCACTTGACACAGACTTCAATCAACTTGAAGTTACCTTAAAAAATGTTATACGAAACACCTTTTATCCATTTCAAAATATATATGTATTTCTCATGCCACTGATGCCACTTGAACACATCAATGACTTCAAGGAATAACGTTTAAATAACTCGGAGAAAAACACTTTCACCTTCCAACAAGGTGAACAAAATTCAAAAATCCTTTTTTTCTTGAAATAAATTTTCTATTACGCGAAACTTTTAACGAAAGTTTCACGTACCAAATTTCAACTTCATGTTCAAGTATGCATGAATATTACAGGATAACATTTCGTAACAGTTGTAAGGACAAAATTTAAATAAAATCTCCCTCCGAAGGTATATTATAACCTCGGCATTTAATTTAAGCCCATTTACCGGGTGCTACCTTTGAAACTTAAATTCCCCTTGTATTAGGTTCTAATGCTGCCTACACTCCTTACTTTCTTTTGCAGTCGCTACATAGCACAGGACTTCTACATAATATTTCTTTTCTGAATTCCATTGCATAGTCATAAGGTAAAAAAAAAGAACAAGGAAGTAGAAAAGAACTTTTCGTGGAGCACTCGAGTGGTGATAAATTTCAATGTCACTTCATGCTCTCACTGACATTGATTTTCCTCAAGACTTCAAGACTTACTCTTTCGCAAAGACGTGCGGCAGCAGCGCTCTTTTCGAGTTGTGTGTTGAAGGTGATATTAAGTTTTAATGCTAATGAAAGTGTGTGCGAAGAAAAATGACAAACGCGGAGTATAGCAGTCGGAGGACGAAGGAGGACCAAAAAAGAAGAACTCAACCAACTGAAAAGTAGACATTTTTATCATTTTATTACACCGAAAACGGCATGTCCTCTCGTAGTCATCGCAATCGTCCTCGCTTGCGACAACTCCTCCTAGGCGAAATGTAATCGAATAAATTAGAGGTAATGTTGGCACTCATATCACTGGCGCATTCTGTCTCTGAAACGAAATTCTTTGACTTTTGTCCCACTTCGAATGAGGGAAGTTCGCTGCGGCAGATGCGGTGTAACGTGTAGGCCCACATTCATTGGACCGGACGACATCAGGTATCTATACCTACCTATACCTATTTCTGCTCTGCCGTTGCCATATTGAACAGTTTGTCAAATGCTTTCAGAGTGACTGCCATGGTGAGGCATGCTGTGCTGGATACACGACTTCGAAACATGAAAATTGTAAAAAATGAATATTGCTTCCATTTGACATCATTATGCAGATTGCGGGAGCATTTTATAAATTCGACTGTTCACCAAGGATATGTGTGTTATGTTACTGTCATCTAATGTCATTGTTGGTATGTTATTGGTATGTTCAGTAAACTGTTAAAATAATTTAGTGGAAAGAGGAAACTAAGTTATGGTGAAAAAATAGAAAGGCGTTAGGTTAGTAAGGTTCGTGTGACGGCCTGCACTTAAACACAGACACACTTAGACCAGGAATAGGTCCACTGTGATACAACAACCCACACAAAAAACTGGATTTCCGTATTTTGCAGATCACCAAGGTTGTCATATAAGTATTAGTTAGATTAGTTTATATGGGCGAAAGAGCTTCTAAGCAGTTTCGGCACTGCGGCTTCTTAAAGAGGCCAATAGTGCCATCCCATAGAATGTTTAATGGACTAAATGTTTCACTCCAGAGGAGACTAAGAAGTCAAGACTCTTCTCGGGGTGAAGAGCAGCGAGGTTCTATTGAAAAGATCTCTTCTACGTTAAAATTAAATTTTAAGCTGGAAGACGGCTCTATATTCGAGACGCTTAGTCATTCCCAAAGCAAAATCCGCAAAGTTAGTCTGTATTATGCAGGTGTTTTTCATGGCGCAGTGGCCACCTAATTTTCAGTTCAAAACCCTCAAGTTATTTCTGTCAAGATTCAACGAAAGATTTAATTTTTTATTAGAAAATTTCGGGAAAAAGTACAAGGCTTGATCCGGAGTAGTTTATTTGAATACTTACATCTTAGTAAGTCTATGTTTTATTACAGACGAGTCAAGAGCCATGAGTGTAGGCTGGTTATCTGAGAAGATAAATATAATCTACTATTTTCCGTGCAGAGTTATTTAAAATCAACTATTAAATACCTCTGCACAGAAAATAGTCGACTATTCGTAAAATGTGATTCACTGAAAATTCCAGGTCCAGTCCCCACTCCCTGAATCCATCTTAGATCTATCCGTATACCAGACGAGGTCATAACTAGATGATTCACCCCATTTTTAGATAGATAGATCTTTATTTCGTATATAATTTTACAAAGGATTTGTTATCACACATTTTACATTACAGAGATATGATATTATACAGGGTGCGGCAACATACCTTCCTTTTATTAAAGGCGCGCCATGGAGGTGATGGGTGCGTATTGGAGTCGGAGTAGTCTTATGTGTATTCTCTATCCCGGTCAGTCGCCATCAAGCGTTGGAACCGTGTGTAGCGTGCGTTTGCCATCGAGGCCTACTTTTCTAACGAAAGTTCTGTGATCTTGCAATTTTTTTTTTTATGAGGTTTTTTTGAAATCCTGCGTTTATGTCAACCGTCCAAGGACCCTACAACACCTGAAGACCAACATCAGGGCAGAAAATGCCAACATACCCGCTGATATGCTGATGAGGGTCATGACAAACGCCAGAAATCGGTTTATTCAGTGTATTGGGCGTCACCTACCTGATATGATTTTCAAAACTGTGTAAAACAAAACTTTAGATATACTCGTATACCTATATTATAAAAATAAAATTAAAAAATTTATGATTCATAAAATGGGTTTTATTGCGTTTTGAAAAAAGGAAGTTATGCTGCCGCACCCTGTATATACCTTTTTACTGAAACATTATTTTATAGTTATTTAAGTAGTGATTACATTTAGAATCTTGATTTTTATTTTGGAGGAAAATATGACAAAAAACCTCCCGTCAAAGTGTAAAAAAAAGAACAGAGGTAAATAAAACGTATAAACTTGCAATGGACTGTTCGGAAAATAGAAAAGTTTTTTTTCGGATAAAAAAGATAGCTTTCGTTTACACCTATCGTAATACAGTTCTAATACTTCCATCGTATTTCGAAAATTTGTCTCAATATCGAGCGCTAATTCATGTGATGAAAGTATTGTAGTATCAACTGCAAAAATGGCTGCTTCACAGTTAGTCAAACTTCGAAAATGACCAAGAACAGAACCTTGCGGCACACCTGACTGAACATAAATTAAAGTAGAAACAGCACTTTTGACTACGACTTTAAACGAAAGACCTGACAATAAACTTTGCATTATCTTACAAAGAAATGGAGGAAAGTTGTAATTAATCATTTTATATAGGAGACCGTCCAAAAGGATCATCCCTGTTAATTTTCCTTGTTGGCAATTTGTTTTAACGAGATTTAAAATTCGAAGTACTTGGTGGAAGGTGCTATGTTGTGGTTTCATAATTTTCTTTAAGAATTTGTTCATATTGTAACATAATGTGGCATAATAACTACGCCCTCAAACGATGCAACACATTCCGAAGTGTCTTTTCATTCGAGCATAATTTCATTCCGAAATGTCTTTTCATTCGAGGTTCGTGTCCACGGTTCGTGTCCACGGTTCGTGTCCACAGTTCGTGTCCACGGTAAGAGACGGATAATATCTAAGACGACGTCACGGAATTAAGAGAGAATTATAAACCGCAAGAGATTATTGTCAACTTGGAATTATTACATCAGAAGTTTCTTCTTCCAGTGGTCGAAGAATTTGCTAGAAGTTTCTGGCTATCAGAAATGCGGCTATATAAGGACAGATGGCGATCGAGGCAAGGCAGTTGGTTTTCGAACCGCACGGAAAAGTGATAATAAGCGAAGTTGTAATTTTGTGATAAATTGAAGGTTTAGAGTAAACAAGAAAAGTAATTAGTTTGAATTTGTGAATTAAGTAATTGAAAGGAGATAAAGTGATTTAAGAAGAAAGACACCTTGTAAGAAAAGAATTTGCGAAGAATAGTATAGTGTGAACTTGAATTGTTCTATAGTCTAGAAAAATAAAGAAATAATCTCACAGAATATCGTTTTATCTACTCGAGCCGTAGCTCGCATATTACAATATAATTTACTTACACTTTTCAGCAAACTTATTGGTCTGTAGCTCTCGGGGCTGTCAGAGGGCTTTCCTTGGGTATAGGTACCACCTTAGCTATTTTCCAAGCATCAGGGAAGTACTGGATTGCACTAAAAATTGCTGTTAAGGACTTCACTCCAGCTTTCGGTAAATGCTTGAAATACAAATTTCTTATACGGTCAAAACCAGCCGATATTCTTACCTTCGGGTTGTTGATAACGACAACAACATCAACAACAACAAACTTGTATTCATTTCATCCTCTGTGATGAACATATACGAGTAGGCATTAACCATAGCTTATTTCATGATATAAAGATGAAGTGGGGGCAGATTTAGGATGATTTCTAGCGCTACTCTAGGAGTAGTTCTCATGGTTCCTGTAGCACACATACAAGCTAGTCTTTGTAATTTATTGAGCCTGTCTCGTGTGGACCTTTCTTTGGTATTTTGCCGCCACATGGATGCTGCGTAAGTGACAATAGGTTTCGTTATGGCAATAGGTATACATCCATTGACTTATTTTGGGATTAAGTCCCCCGTTTTTGCCAAGAAGACTTCTGCTGGTTCATAGGGAGATCCTGTCTATGGCTTTATTAAGGTATAATTCCATGTGAGTTTTTCATCCAGGGTGACCCCGAGGAATTTGACTTCTTTTGGGAATTCTATTGTTTCACCAAAGTGTGAGTCTTCAATTATGGTACTTTTCTTGGGGTTGACATTTAAGCCAACTTTCCTGCACCAGCCCGCAACTAGGTTTAATGACCTCTGGAGGCGATCTGATATTGTTTTTTCGAATTTACCTCTGATTAGGATAGCAATGTCATCTGCGTACCCTTGGAGCAGTCCATTGACTACGATGGACCATAGTAAAGGAGAGAGAACTCCTCCTTGAGGGCATCCTTTTGCAGCAGTGACGCTGAGTTTATGACTGCCTAGTGTGGTTTTTATTTTCTTATCTTCTAGCATATCTTTTATCGATTTACATGTAGTATTGTCTACTCCTATGTTTTGGATACATTTGTATATCTGGGCATGTTCAGTGTTGTCAAAGGCGCCCTCGACATCAAGAAAGCAACCTACCGTTATCTTTTTTTTCTCTAAGCGATTTATAAATTCTTGATGTGAGGTTCTGAAGAGCATGAGTAGTTGATTTTCCAGGTTGATAGGCATATTGATTTTTCAGAATTTTCTCCATCGTCTTGAGGAAGAAGGAGGTAAGGCTTATCGGTCAATATGATTTTGGAAGATCTGTTGGTCTGAGAAGGAGTGTTTTTATTTTTTTAATAACTTTCAGTCTCTAATCATATGTGAAATGTTATCAGAGATGAAGTAGTATCTTACACTTCCTGTCAAAAAATGATTTAGTACTCGTACTTAAAATATTATAAGACACTGACTTTTGATCAAAAAAAAAAAAAAAAGCTTGTTTCTGTTAAATTGTTAAGCGAATAAAACCGCGCCCCTTGTTCTTGCTAGGTTAGGTATATAATTATTTTATGTTTTAAGCACATTTCTTATAAATCTACCGTGCGACACCCTGCATGTGCCTTTGAAATCCAAAATGACAACCTTCATATTATCTGAAATAGAAACTGCAATATCTTCCCACAGAGAATATAATTTTATTCGTAACCCCCCAATGCCCTTCAACAATGACAGCTGCCGAGTGCATACTCAACACTGCACCCAATTACAAAATGGAAACAAATTCAATTCGCGACCCTTGGCATAACATTTTGCAGTGTTGTCAAATCGCTTATCACAAATTATTATCTTGGCTTTGACACGTCCTGTTTCATTTGTTCTTCCAGTTTACCCATTACAATCACAAAAGTGATTCAATCACCGACAGATGTTTATCTCTCCTGCAAAATCTCTATTCACAGCGAAAAGTATCATCACTCACGCACACCATTTTTATCCTTTTTGATTTTAATAGAATTCCATCCATATCATTTTTGCAGAAAAAAATCATTGAAAAGTCCTTTAAGACCATGTATCCAATTACGTACTACATGCTGTCAACTGTTATCGCATAAATCTTCCCGGCTTAAATGTCCTCCCATAAAAATAAGATACTTTCCACTCATGCACCGGCAAATGTCGGGCTTTAAATCGCCACCCCGTGCAGTTCGAAAAATTCATAAAATTCCAAGTGCAGTCAGATTATCTACGCTTCCTTGGCTTTTCAATAAAACAATTTTCGATTGTTATCTCTGCTTGTAAGGATTCAGTACCGTAAGTGCTGCTTGTTTATTGCCACTGTATGACATGACATTAGCTAATTGCATACGCACGCAGGCTAAGTTATGTGTGTGCGGTCCGTGCACTTTTCCAACACATAAAGCAAATAATGTCCCATTCAATGGAAGAAGCAGGCAATAAATTCAATTTGTCCGGATGTGTTGTTTGCATTATCGAAAGGAAAACTCCTTCAACGGGAAATAAACGAAAATTAAATTTTTCCCTAAAATGTTGGAAAAACTAGAAGCAGTGACTAGTCGCTGAAGCGAAACCGCTTGCACAAGGTCTGGTGGTCAGGGTTTCTTCCCTTGACCATTCAATTCTAATGAATGTTCTGCGAGAGTGATATTATTCCTGCTTTACGGTTTTTGGGGGTGTAGGTCATTAATCTTTACGCGAGTTAAACTCCAACTCTGGGATGTGTGTGTGCTGCACAGCAGGCAATGTTAGAGATAACCCTTAAGGATTTGATAATAGCGTGAGGACGTCGTCGATGAGGCGTCGATAAGAAATCGTGTCAGTCGATGGTACTTAGTCAGCATTGTTCGCTGAACTACCAGACGACCAAATGTTATTTTAGCCGTGGGGTTATTCGAGGACTTCTTTGCATTGGCATTGTTAAAGGTCTTTTGTTTTCACGGGGTTCTAAGTGCCGTCATAAGCGCAAGGCTGAAGAGATACACTACGTGTATCTAAATTGTAAAAACGACCCTTGTAGTGTATATTTCATGGTGCATCGTTTCCTGGGGTGTTCAGGGTTACGCGTCCATCCCCCTCTCCGAAATTTCCTTCTTGTTTCGATCAAAACAAATTTTAATAACAACAATTCACAAGAAACAAAATTTTCCCGCCGGAGGGGTTGAGAAGATTTATTTGGTCTCCTTGCAAATATGTTTCCATTCTGCTAATAGGGGACTGATAGGGTTCGTATCAAAACAGAAAGGGGTCGGCTTTGTGCCGAAATAAACAAGAAAATAAAATATGAAATAATAATTTTACGCATGCAATACGGTCGGCGATAGGGTGATTTTGCAGCACCACCGGATTTGGTGGGTGTTGGTATTGTGTTGCGCTCGCCATCGTTATTTAAAGTTTATTGAAAATTGGTTCGTTTTCGCACTCGCATTTCTTGATTTATAATGTGGCTCAGGCATATCGCATGTATGGAATTCAATTACTATGATGGAACAACATTTGCGGAACTCATGTGGAATGTGGCAGAAAATTTTACCGTCTGCGAAATATTATTTTATGTGTTTTTGATTTTTTTTTTTGTGTATTTCAATTGAATGTTGGTATGTATCCGTCCTTGATAGGGGAGAAATTTGCTAAAAGTTTGTGAAAATTTTGTGTTATGCGGCTATAGTTAGGGTGGAGATGAAGAGTTGTGAGCAAGCAGCCGCGTTGTTTATTCATATGTACGAATGTATACCTATACTTTCGCGATTTATCGAGTGGACAAGCAAATATATTGGGAATGGATACTTCCTGTTTATCTCGTTATAGGGTGATTTGAAAGTGGAGTGGGAGTCTATGAATCAGTGGTTTGCCAAAAATCTTTACAGTACTATCCATTCATACGTATGTTCTATGTAAATACGTACATGATTCCGCGTCCATATTGATGTTAAATTGGTTTTAACTGCCAGATACTAAAGATGAGTTGGTTATACATATATATATATATAGACCAAGCGTCATAGAATAAAAAGTCCTTACATTGGAAATGTTTTTTATTAATTTTTGCCAAGCCTGAGGGGAGTGCTTCGCGGCCATTTGTTTGTTTCTAGGTTTTTTGCTAATATCTGGCTATGCGTTAGTCTGACGAAAACAAAAAAAAAACAATTGTTACCCAGGATGAAATTTTCTATAAAAATGTCTTAAGCATATTTTCGTTAAAATGGATCGTTTTCGAGTTGGAGTCTACGACTTTTTTACATACCCTTTTGGTAGTTTTTTGGATTTTTCTTGAAATATTATAAATTAAAAATAGTAGTCTAAGAGTTAGTGTACGCTTTCCATAAAGCTCTTTGGCAAGGTCATTCATATCTTTTATTACTGTAGGTACAAAGGTTGCATTTTTGTTAAAGGAAGGTGAAAATCTCGAAAGACACTATGGCGATCTCAACCCATAGTAGTGTAGGATTCTAATCGCATTAAAAACAACTTCGATCATGGACAATTTAAGGAAGATCGACAAATGATTTTTATTACTTTTACGTATATGTAGGTACATATGTAATCGATTTAGAGAAAAGTTAAATCATAAGCTCGTGTGGCTAGTTATACGATTATGCAAAGATTATTGTTTATGTGTATTTGCAAACTAGGATTGTAGATATTTGTCTTTGCATTAATTTTGATTACATCTGTCACCGGGTCGATATGCAAGTCACGATGTTAGTCCTTGTTTCTTACGTACTATGGCGCGTTGACTATTCCATGAAGGACTTTGATTTGAAATATTTGTGTTATTTTAATATTACGTTCATATTTAATCATACGTCCAGACGGGCTTAAGTATTGTCTTATATATGTAGCATAATTTTGTTCTGAATAGATACCTCCGAGTTACGTCTTATTAGCTAGTATAGCCTTCTATATTCTATATTTAATTCGGCTGCTCTCTTTTTAACTTGATCCACTTCACTTCGACATCTAAAGCCATTCCTAGGTTATTTGCTGTGTTAGCATAAGGAACTGTCTGGCTGTTGATAAGAAAGGGCAAGTTAACGTGGGTACTTTGTCTTATTAAATTTAATGCGGCATTGTTGCGTTCAATCGATTACTTTATTGACTGCATTCTGCAGATTAACTGTATCTTTGTCTGCGCAGTTGTCACTAAGGTTGATGGTTACGAAAGTCGATATAGGGCTGGTCCGTTGGTTCATAATGCGCCCCTAAATGCGGCGAAAAAATATCATAGGGCGAAAGCTATTCTCTTTTTTTCTATGAATAATTTACTTAATAATATGCCATAGAAAACCATTGCCAGACGGCCTTAAAGCTACAGAACTCCGGTTTTCAAAGACGCACGACTCAGCTAAGTTTAAGTTTTTTTCAATTCAATTTTATTAACATTTCAAAAAATTTACAATTTATTATTACTATGATTGAAGAATATGTAGATACACTCTGTAGTTTAAAGAACTAGTGTCGAATGTATCACAACGAAAAAATGTATGTAATACATGAAATATAAAAGATGATGGTGGGGTGATTATGGTTATGGAAGAAACTAATTCTATGCATTTATCAACATTTGAATGTAAACTTAATATCGCAACATAATTCTTAAAATATAACGTTGAGTAAGTGATTTAGTTCATTTAAATTGAAATTAAAAAGTCATTTTTTAGTCTCTTGATTGAAAAAAAAGAAAATTCCTGATGTTAGGATGCAGCAGCAAGTGGCAACTTATGGTAAAGTCTTGGTGCTACAAAAATAGTAAAAAAAAGTTTTGTGTTGGATTACGATTAAGCGAGTATACAATTCTTAAAAAAAATATTTTTAAAAGTTTATAAAAATAAAGATGTTTAAAAGAAAGTATCTTTGAGTTAAAAAGAGAGCAAGAAGCTGCGGGCCATGCGCCCCTTTATCCAAATAATTCTAATAATGTTTTTAGGTAACAATCAGGGATTTTATTACCGTGTACCGCCCCTGCGTACCAATTTGTATTGCAATTTAGATTGTACTAAACCATAATAAACTGTTTCTAGAAATTTACGCGAATGCGTAACAAATATTTTTTAAATAAAGCAGTATGTGCATCCCAATTCAGTGCACTTTCAATTTCAAGTCCCAAGTACTAAACAACTGTAGTTCTTTAAATAATAAAGCATTTGAGGGAGCAGCTTGCATCGTTGTTAAACGTTTTGGGACAACTATTTTTATCACAAGTATCAGGACTTAGTAACATGTGTTGCCAATTAGTGCTGTGATAGGTTATACATATTTGGAAATTCAATAAAATTAATCAACAGATTAAAAAACATAATTTTCGTCTTGTCACTTATGACTACGCCAATCCGAATATATAACCTTTGACTAAATTGATCTACAATTTCAAAGACTTGCTTTCGAGATTTGATGAAACCAATTAAGCATGAAGAATCTGAAGACAATAACTGTTTAAATTTGTACTATCACCTTTTTTCAAAATAGATATGACCTCAGCAATTTTTAAAGAATCAGAAAATATACCGCAATAAATACTTTTATTAAAATAGTGAGCTAATACATCAACTATAGGTATGTATATTAAATGGACTTCTTTTAATAAAATTGTTGGACAAATTATACTTTGTCGACGAGCTAGAGTTGCTCAGCAAACTTGAAACCAAGTTTCCAATCAAACATGAAAAAAGTGCTACTGTATGGGTGTAGTACTTTGAAAGTGACCAATACTGTCATAAGAAAGCTGCAAACCATCATAAATAGATATCTTCACAGCATCCTAAGGATCTTCTGGCCGAGTCGTATATCAAATGACCAACTACACGCGATAACGGGCCAGGAGCCAATAGACATCAAAATACGGAGGAGAAAGTGGCAGTGCATTGGTCACACCTTACGGCGCGAAGACAGTTCCATTGCGAAGTACGCCATGCAATAGAATCCATCCAATCAGGCAGACAAGTGGGCCCCCCTGGGCAGACATGAAGAAGGACAGTTGAGGAGGAATCCAAGTCATTGTGGATGACTTGAAGGGAGCTCAAGCGCGTTGCAGAACTCCGAATACGATGCCACGGTAGGCGTTGTTGACGCCCTATGTGCCACGAGGGATCAGAGGACATAGGAAGAAGAATCGAAAAGTGTATTGGAGGGAACACTAGTAAAATACTCTAAACCACTCTATCTTTATAAATTATACAAGATGGTAGATTTAGAGATACGCTTTTATTGCGAAATTCATTCACAATTGATATTTATTGATGCAGTAGTTTTCCTCAAAAATCAGTACATCAGCAACAACTTCTTTACAAATTTGACTATAAAGATCATGAGGATGAAATCTTTTTGCATTTTATTCGAAGTTTATTCTTATTTTGAATTTCCATAAGCAAGGTTTTTGAAGCTTGAGAATACGCCTTTTTGTTACATCAAGACATGTCGTGAAATGGCATTTCAAAATCCTAGAAAAAATATTAACGAAATAGAGGGGTTGCTTTCAACGTAAACATCCGCTCGGCTTTTTTGCAGAAAATAGGCTTTAAGAGAATCAAAATTAATGATTTCTCTTTTCTCGAAAGGTATATAATTATTGGTTTCTTTGGTATTATCACACAGAAAGATTAAACCTATCAGTAGCTTCGGGACATTCATATTTGGTATTTAGCATTTCCAGGTAAACATAATTATTTATTAGTTTATGTCTACACTTAAAGAATGCCAAATAAAAACTGCCAAAACTAGCATATACCAAAATGGTGGCCTGTCAAAATAAAATACCTTTCCATAGAACGTAATGTATTTTGAAGCAATATTTTTAAATTAACATGATTCGAAAAACGATTTTGATTCAAAAAAGTAGGCGTGGCTGATGACAGTTACTTGCCAAATTTATATTTTAAAATTAAATTTCTCACGAAAGCTGGGTATGCTACCGTTGTTCTGAGTTTTTTAAAAGCACAACAAATTTGTTTTTCTTTTTTCAACAAAACGCCCCAAAAAAACCATGACATTGTAGAGCTCACTGACTTCTCCGTATATAGGTATATTCTCTCGAGGCAGTTATTTCGATGTCTAACAAAATTGATCGAAAATACGTCATTTTTAAAATACAATATGTTCTCTTAATAAAACGTACCAAAAAAGAGGGCTCTACAATGTGAGAATGTACAGCGTACTACATATTTTGTAGAATATTTTGTTTTGATATTTGTTGAAGTTAACCATACACAGACAAGTTTTCGTCCCGTAGTAACTCCAATAAGGCTGTTAGAGCCGACGGTATAACTGCTGAGATATTTAAAGCAGCTGGTGATGATTTAGTTTGAAGCATACATCAACTCATCTGTAAGATATGGTACGTCTATCCTAGACTAGATGTGGGCATACATTATAGTTTCCAAGGAATCCTCGTAATAGAGCAGAAATGAAGTTATCGGCGTTGAAATTTATACCAAGCTAACCGCATAAGTTAGCCAATAAAGGAGCCCATTATATGTTTTGAGCGATTGTCTCGTATGCTAAGTGTTTTTTTTTTTGTATAATCAAAATGGAGGCGAAGAGTTAGAAAACTACAATTGTTCGTAAGAAAAATATAGCAGTGCCCCTTTATACGTATGTTGAATCACAGTGCTTTTCTAAACATGCGTTACATAGAATACTTTTTAAATTCTGCTTTCGGACTACTTCGGACTGTTAAAATGATTCCTTAAACAAAACAGGGAAACAAATTATTTCGACGGTTTTTGAAAACGTGGTATGCCAAGAGATTTTAGGATTCTGCGCACTGTGAACTTAGTTTTCGGTTAAATGAACAACTGTTAAAATTGGTAGCGATTTGGTGAAAATAGCAAAAAGTCTAGAAGATGATAAACATAACGTAAAAAATGGTACAGCTCCATAATGATGAAAGTAGTAGCTACACTTACGGATATGTATACAATAATTTTGCTTAAAATTCACTGCTGTACCAGATCCTGAAGAAACGGCCCCTATTTAAGATACCCTCTATTTTAAATATGTAAATAAACAATTTGGTGTTTTTAAGACTTTAAACACAAAAATGTAAATGCCGCACTTTTTAAACCCTTGTTAAACTTTCTTTTTTTGCAACTTTTTGGAGTTCTTCAATGGTTGGTTTTCCCCAAGGCTCTTTTTTGTCTCCGACTTTTTTTCTTATTATCCATTCCTTTGCTGATGACACTACCCTCAGTTTTTCATATTCGTTCCCTAACTCACGTCCTTGCTTTTCAGCCGTAGAAGAGGAACGGCAACGTATATTAAACACATTAAATTCCGACCTGAACAGCATAATTAAATGGAGTTCAACCATCAGAGTGGAATTTAATGCCTCCAAAACACAATTCTGTCTTCTGTCCCTTAAGCGAAACCAAAACCCTTAACCATTATCCATGGATGGTTTTTTTTTTTTTTAAAGCAATTTTCCAAATCCCGGAGCACTCAGACTCCATTTTGCTGTGTCCATTGTACTACCAGGCAGAAACTCCTTTTTGGTGTAGTGGTTGGAGAAACTTCGATTTTATTCGTTTCTCTTATATATTCGGGTGGCTGTGATTGCTGTTCCCCGTCCGGGCTCGAACCTGCACAGTTCGGGTCACAAGCGAACACACTACCCACTACACCGTGGCCACCTTCATCCATGGATGAGACCTGCCATTCTCACATAATCGAGGTCGCCAAAAATGCTGAAAAATGCCTAGGATTCCTTAAACGATGCAAGAAATATTTTACCCCGTCTGATCTAGCCTCAATTTATAAGGCATTCATCCGTTCAACCTGGAATATAACGCTCATATCTGATCTGGTGCACCCAAGACCGTTCTGCACATTCTAGACAGGGTACAGAATCGCACGTTAAAGCTTATAGGTTATAGAGACATTATCAATTCCATACATTCACTTGAACATCCGAGAAATATCTCGTGTCTCTCCCTATTTTATCGCTATTTTCATAAAAAATGCTCCAGCCAATTGCATCCCCCCTCTTCAAAATTTCACCCGTAATACGCGACATGCTTCGAATGCACATCAGTTCATCCTAAAGCCAAACTTCGGTCGTACTGTCAAATATAGGGATTCGTTTATAAGCCGAACGACACGAATGTGGAACGATCTACCAGGCTCTGTATTTTCCCATCACTACAACCTTCAAACATTTAAAGCCAACAGGCTTTTCCTCTCTTCCTCTTCCCCATTTTCCTAAAGGCCCGTGTCCTGAAAAAATATAAGAGTATTCATAATCCCTTTGGCGCAGATTAGAAAAAAGAAATGGTACAGATGAAAGAGCGAAAGAGAGAAATAGGATTCTGTTGTCTGTTTATGTGTTTATTTATTAATTTTTAAGATCTTTTATGAAAATTTCATATTGAAAAAGACGGTCAAGCATGAATATGCTTCATGTACTACTGGTTTCGGACTAAATGTCTAAACTGATATTTATTACAGTTATTGAATTGGATTTATAATTTATAGGAGCAATTTGTTAAGTTCGTCAACATTTTTTATAAGAAATTCAAATACAACCTAAGAAAACATGCTTTTGGAACGAGCCTACTGCCTCTTCTGGTATTGAAAAACGTTGACTACGCATTTTATTTTTTATGAACGGGAACAAAAAGAAGTCATTAGATGATAAATCAGGAGAATATGGACAATGGCTCAGTAATTCGACGTTTTGAAACTTCAAAAATTCAATTGTTTGATTGGCTGTGTGTAAACTAGCATTGTCATGATGAAGGATAACACGTCGTTTTTTGTTTGTTTTCTTCGATTCTCTAAAGCCACAGTAGCAACATGACCCGATTTACCGAAAAAAACAAAAAAACAATCCATCATTTTTTTTCGAAGTGCTTCGAGAACGAGTCACTTTTGTCGGTTTTCGCTCACTTTTTTCGCCGATTGTCGCTTAGATTCGGGTTCATACGAGTATATCCAGGTTTCGTCTCCTGTAACTATGCTGTACACGTTTTTTGAAGCACCACGATTGAATCTCTTTATCCTTTCTTTGCACCATTTGATACAACCTTTTTTTTGAGCATCGGTCAGCTTATGTGGTATCCATCTAGCACAAAGCTTCTTTACAGCTAAATGTTTATGCAATGTTGCTTCTATCTCACGGTATGTTATATGCCGATCGGTTACAATCATGGCACGTACAGCATCAATGTTTTCTTGAAAAACAGCACTGCAAGAACGACTTTCACGAAATTCATCAATGACGCTAGCACGACCGCGTTTAAACTCAGCAAACCAGTTATAAATTGTAGCATTGCATGGTATTTCTTCACCAAAAGCGATCTATGCATTGTTGTTGAGTTAGACCACATTTAAAATCATAAAAGACCATCCAACGAAATCCTTCACGAGAAACTTCCATTTTTTGACTAAATTGCTAATTAAAACACACTGTAAAATCGAAACCACTAAGCGCACTTTGTGTGGGCGTCGTGGCGTAGTGGTTAGTGTGTCGGATCACTACGCAAGAAGTTCCAAGTTCGAATCCCAGAAAACACCAAAAAGTTCTTTTCACGATCCCACCTCTCGCGAACGTCTGACAAACATCGAAAGTATTGTTGTCACGAGAAAGCTTCTCAAAAACAAATTGCCGTTCGGATACGGTACTAAACTGTAGGTCCCTCCCGTTCGTGTGAAAAATATAACGCATACAACACGAGTGGTTGCGAGAAGCTAGGCCCTGGCACTTAAAGAGCTGTTGCGCCAATTTTTATTTTTTTTTTAAACCACTTTGTCGTGCCACTGTTTCTTACCACAAAAAGTTTTGAATTTTATGAATATGATATTTGGAAACGTCAACAGAAAAGGTGCTGCCACATTCTAAAAATTTATCGGACAACTCGTACTTGCAAGCATTACTACTGGACCTATTTGCCTTACTTCTCATTGGTTCGCTTCACCCCTAATGTTCCTTTGTAGTGTTCCGTACCAGAATGATATAAAACAGTGTTTGTCTGTCCGTTAGAATGAAAACGCTTATAACGTTTGAACCGTTAAATCTAGAGAACTGAAAATCTGCACAAAAATAGAATGCAGCAAACCAAAATAGGAATAAATATTGGAAAAATTGTAGGCGCATAATATTCCATGATTTTGGGCTATTAGATGAAGGACCATCAAGAACAACGACGGTCAATCCTGACATTTACTATCGTGTATAGCCTTGATGAGTTTTTCTTCAAAATCCTCCAACATCTTACCATTTTTTAAGACGTGGCACTTACTACCTTCGTATGTAGCTTTGATAATACGAGTAGCTATAAGTTTTTCTGGGATTCCTCTCTTGCACAAGGCTAACCAGATATTATATCAATTCAAGCTATCGAAAGCTTTTCCGAAGTCGATAAGTAGTAGATGTAGCGGATACCTGTACTCGACGCAATGCTGTATTATGATCCGTAACGTGTTTACGTGGCCTGCCTTTCAACATCGAGAGTTGAATCTAAATGTTCTTTAATCCATTCTAATATAATTCTAGCTAATATATTCGCTAAGGCCTGGAGAACGCATATACCTCTCCAGTTTCCACATTCCATCAGATTAGCCTTTGCCAGAAGCTTGATGATCAAAGTTCTTTTCCACTCCTACGGAAATTGCTCACTTTCTTACCTTCTCCTAATGAGCTTTTGTAGCAGTTCTGCTATATTTGGCGCTGCTTGATAGTTCGGCAGGGATGCCATCAATATCCACCGCTTTGTTTTTCTTGAGGGACTTGATTGCTGTTATTTCGATTTTACTGGGAGGACCGGTGCGATTTTGAAATCATATCTCTATCGTCGTAGTAGTTAAGGACTGTAACGAAGTGTTTTCTCCATCATCATCAGAAGGTTACCACCTAAATCCTTCAATGGAAGTCGTTTGGAGTTCCGACCACCAATGAGCTCCTTTGTATGTTATAGACAGTCCTAATAACACACCTGCTTGCTACGTCTTCAGCCCTTAAGGCAAGTGAGTCGATACTGACATTTATCACGTCTCACACTACGCCGTACTTCCTTCTTTTTCACGTGATATTGGGCTTCTAGCTCGGTTTTCTCAACTGCAGGGTCCGCTACAATCCGGACCTTGATTCCTATATGCCCATCTCCAGAACTAAGCAAAGGTTACACGAAATATATAAAAGGTCTCCTGGCGCAAGCTGATTATGACAAAAGTTTGAAGACGTGGGGTTCAGTGTCAACCCACCATAACCAACCTCTCCTCATCCGATTTTGACGATTTGAAGGCAATCACATTTATATGGCGTAAATAGAGGCCCAATTCACTTCAAAATCCATTAAGTAGTTCTTGCGATAGATGTTTGAGAAAGATGATTGGAAGATTTTTAAAACTCTTCCTCATATCTTGCCTTCATTTCATCCCATTTAGATAATTTTCAGGTGGGGCAATTACAACATTAGTCTTAGATTACGAGCCAAATTTCTTCAACATCTGTTTAGACGTTCTAGAGGCCAATAAATATGATTTAAATATTTGTACAACGCCGCACTCCATCCGATTTTGAGCTCAGAAGAGGCTCACCAAGGCATTCGAATTTCACACGAAGTTCAACAACTAATAACAACAACTTAAAATTTATCGTTATTTTAGAAATTCGGCCTTATTTCGCAGCTTCTTTCGACAAACACTTTCGTAAACTAAAATATAATATAGCCTACCGACTAAGCCAGTTCCTCATTTACAACACTTTGCAAATGAATGCACACGGCAAACTTCAATTTATGTCGTTGCTGGTACTGATTGCATATTGAATAAATTATATTGGTGTAAACAAGGCCAATGAAATGTGTGCCAAACACTTATCATCCAACAACGAGATAGACACCAACACAAATTGGATATTCACAGCTTGACCACAAAGCTTGAGAATGTTAAGCAAATAAGATTACTTCCACATCGGCTAACGACACTTCTTAAAATCCCATTAAAGGTGATTCCCCCACAGCACTCAACCGAAAATTTACCCTCAAAGGTCTAAGCAAAAGCCTAAGTCCTGTTTGGTATCATTATTTACAAGCGATGGAACACCCCAAAGTCTCAATGCTACTATTGTTCTGCTTAGACAAACTTACTCACCGAAAACACACATTCCACGTGCTGAGGATTCTCTTCGGCCTAATCCTTGCCGTAAGTAATTAATTAGTTATGTGTGGTGTGGCACACATAAAATGTCGATCGATTTAAGCATTTTCTTCCTCTTCCCCTTACAACATACACACGCAAACAAGAGCCTGACACTTGAAATGCGATTGCAGGCAGATGAAAATCCCTAGGACTGAAACTTCAACATCAGAGCTAAAAATCCTCTGCCTGACCCAGGCTGACCAACGACCCAAAAACCCCCGTCGTCATCGTCTACACCTATGTCTACGTCAGACTATGGGATTCTGAATGATGTGTCCCGATTCTGAAATACCCCATGTCTGACCCCCTGTCCGGCTGTAATCCTGAAAAGGATCCGGACTCAAGCATTCATGTAATGAAATTACGTAGATTTCCTGAATTGTTTTTGTTGTTGGTGTTCAATTGCTGTGCTGTTCATCGTCTGGGCTTGTTGTTTGCATATTTCTGGTACACCGTTGTTCTCGGTCATGTACTGCTGTTACTGTTCCTTGGTGTAGGGGAAATTAATTGGATCAGCAATTCACTCATCAAGTTGTGTAGTTGGATGGGTTCTGCTGGAGGACATTCAGCATCTTGTTCTCCTACAATAGTGTCTCGGATAACTAATGGTATCCTTCGAAGGGATATGTGACGGGAAAGTAAGACAAATTACTCGACTGGCGATTATCGCTTGTTTTTTGTTCTGGACACACGGGGGCATGACAATTGAATCAGGAGGCGGATGAAGTAGAATTATTTCCTTATTTATTAATGCTCATGACAACGGGGGCGACACTCGTAATTAATCTTACTGCTGCGTTTATATCTCGTTCTGTGTCGATTTGAAATCAATTTATCTGAGTTGATTGTGTTATTCCATTCCCGGATAGTTTGTGTTCTTTCCACAGAGATGGGATTAAGAATTTCTTTACTAATTGCTTGCAGGTTAATCTGACGATTCATTGATTTAATTTACAAATTGATATGAATTGATGAGTTCAGATTGACAAACGGTTTCAAAATGTGATGATTGATATCATCTTGTCTATTAGGCACTTTCATTGAATTATCGTACCTAATTGAACCAGTTCAGCAGTATTTATCTGATCAGTAAGAAAGAACATTGCGTCTCGCATGGTAGTACTTAATATGCCAGTATCAGGGATACCAAGGATGTGCCAAATAATGCAAATATTACAACCGTAGATACGGTTGGTACGGATTATTTTCCAAAACAATAACAAAATTATGAAAAGAGAAAAATAGAATGTATGATACACGTGCTGGTTCGATCAAAATCCCAATTAAAATAGAGATGTCACTTTGCGTTTCGGGGACCGTGGGATGACTGAAAACAGTCCCAATTTCGTCAGTACACCCAAAACACTAACTAACTTAGCAGGGGTGTGTTGCAAAGTACTCCCACCCAGTATCGAAACAGCAGTCGAAAAACTTGTATCCTACAAGACGAGTCATGCAGAACCAATCTGTTTTGACATATTATAACATCCAGGGTACTTAATACTTATGCGCTTTTGCGAGATGCAGAGTACACACTAGAAAATCTGTCTGTCAATATACCTACGTCCGGTTGTGTGGAGTTTTTCCAAACTAATATATCCATCCTGCAGAAAGCACAGTATAGTCCTTATAATACCTATAGTCCTATAGAGCCAATATAAATCGCTTTTCAATTTCTACGAAGTATCAAGATCGTTGAAGTTCCTTTCATGTCAGCGCTAATATTTTATCAACCACGATTCAGATAAGAAAATCGATGCGAAGAAAAGCCAGATCTTTTCAGAGCATCGCCTTCCAGTCCCCGACTGTATCCCACGTACTTGCAAAAAATTAGTATATTAGATATGGTATGGTAAATACAGCGCTACACAATGTAATGTCTATAGTTGAAAGATCGATACAACACAAGGAATTTACTCTAGATGTTTTCCTTGATATTGAGGGGGCCTTAGCATCCTTAGCAGTCCTCGAAGGATAAAACTTATTGCCGATCTTTACGACTGGATTGGATCCATGCTCAGGTCACGCATGATCAATTCGGCCATAGCAGACGACATTCTAAGGAAAGAAATACGCAGGGGATCTCCTTGAGGTGGTGTCCTCTCTCAACTGACATGGTTTCCCGTGAGCGAGATCCTAAAATTTTTAAAAAAAGACGGCTTCTACGTGACTGCATGCGCTGACGATATTGTTGTCCTAATATCAGGTAAATTTCTCCAAGTATTGAGCGAAAGATTCAGTTATGCACTTCTGATAGTAAATATGAACCTTAAAATACGGCTATTCCACTATCCTATAATGGTAGAGAGCAATAAATGACGGCAATATAATCGGGAACACCATAACTGTTTACGTTGATAACCAGGCAGACGTTAAGGCTCTAGAGTCACCAACAGAGGTTAGTAAAACTCTGCAGGGGTCAACTAAACGAATCAGGAACCAATTTGGTGACCCTATGTTGGGTTCCAGCGCATATGGCTACCTCGGAGAATGGAAGAGCTGATGAGCTTGCAAGATTAGAGTCAGAATTGGACCTTTCATTTGCCCTTCCGTTTATAGATATCCACTATCCATTGGAAAATTGATGATGAAACCATAAAAAGAGCAAAAACTTGAACACTAGAATAATAACGAGAACCCTATAGTAGGTTTTTGATAGGATGATTGATAAGAGATCCCTATCTCAGGTTAAGCTTGAGTCGTCTCTGGCATCCTCACTGGGCATTGCGCGGTTAGTATTCATGCAGAGCGCCTCGAAATGGATTCGAAGACAATTCATCATTCTCTTATTCTGTTGGTGAGAGAATAGAGGAAATTGCTACTTAAGAATGTGTTTATTAATTTTGGTTTAAATACTATCTTCTACATATATTACATACAAATGGGTGGCTACGTGTTATTGTTTATTTATCCACTTATACACTAACACAATATATTGTTCCAATAAACTTAAAACTATACTATTATTATGCCTTAAAGTAACTGACCTGAAGGGTGCTCAATACTTATGTTATGGTTTTAAGAAAACTTAGTTCTAATGTTTTATTTAAATCGGTATTTTTTTTAATTTCAAATTAATTATTATTATTATTATTATTTTTTTTTTTATTTCATTTAAAGGAAAAACGTGGAAAAACCTTTTCGAACGCATTAATTTAAAAAAAAAAAAAAAAAAAAAAAAAACTAAAAACTACCTTAACCTAATTCCAATTCCAGGGCCGAACCCTGATATGTGATCTGTGTCTCGCCACCGAAAAGACCAATCAAATGATAGTTAAACCATCCAATCGGTTACTCAGCGGCGTTTCAGAAATCACATATCAGGGTCCGGCCCTGCTTAACCTAGGTGCTAGCCTCAACCCAGTCGGGCCACCAATATCTCTCTCTATTCAACCTGTCTACGTTTTCTGAATCCCGCTCAGGCATGCTTACGCAGTATCTCAAGTCAGCGTTTCCTTCTCCTGAGTCCAACGGCTCGTAGAGAATACGTTTATCTGTCGCCCTTCTAGCATGATGGTAAATAATCGGAACGTTCAGCGAATCTGACAAGTAACCATGTGCATCCAGATACAAGAATGCTTCCGGGGTGATGTGTCCACTCACCATAGTACTTCGAAAATACTCAGGGTTAGGATAAAATAAGCCCGACACAAGTCCGTTCTCCATAACGCTCGCTGACCGCGCGAAATGGTTCCTCACAAGATCCAGAATGACATTGTCGATTCTGGACACGCCGGCGGCATCCAATAGTCTCTTATTAGAAACGTAATGCCGAAAGTCAGAATGTGCGCTTCTATACATACGCATGCAGGCTCGAAGGCATTTTCTTTCAAATAGTCTAAGTTTTTCCATATAAGACGGGCTTAAGTTCCACCATACTGGACTCGCATAAGTCAGAATTGGACGAACGAAAGCTTGGTAACATATGACCTTTACATCGGATCTCAGATAGTTGGAGTAGAAAAGGCGTTTGAGAGACATAAATGCCGCCCTTGCCTTTTGCAACTGTATATTTATGTGCTCATTGTAGTACAAAAACTTGTGCAAATGAACACCTAAATATTTCACAACAGTCTTTGACTCGATGTGAAGGCCATTAGAACATGTTATTTGTAGGTTTTTCCAGTTCCGTCTCAAATCTGAATTACCGCGTCTAACTGTGGTGCGGAACAGTATAGTTTCGCATTTTGCCTCGTTTATTTTAAGCTTCCACTCTGAGCAGAAAGCTTGCAGTTTATCAAAGCTGTTCTGAAGCTCTGTCTGTATGTCTTAATAACATCGTCAGCGAACGCTATTGAATTATCCATGTCCCTCAGCATTTCCGAAATGTAGATGTTGAAGAGGAGCGGTGCTGTAACAGAGCCCTGTGGCAGACCATTAGTGACATTAAAAACTTTAGTCGTCGTGTATTGTCTATCTGTTACAACAAATTTCTTTTCGTGCACCATAGATGCAATTATCTTTATAAGATGATGTGGGAATTCATATCGTATAAGTTTATATAGAAGCCCGTCGATCCAAACCGTGTCGAAGGCTTTTTCGATATCCACTAGGCAAGCAGCTGTACATCTTTTGGCGTTAAGATTCCAATTAACGTCAGAAACCAATTTTGTAACAGCGTGCACCGCCGAATGGTTTCTCTTGAACCCAAATTGGTTCCGCGGTATAATCCCCCTTTTGTTATTTAGTTTCTTAAATATGTATATCAGTTCGTCTAGTGTTGTAAAGTAATTGTCAGTCTATTCATCTGTTAGTTGGTCAGCTTTTAGTCGCTTAGAAAATCTCAGAAGAGTTCGAGTTTCGCTATTGCGAAACCTCGACAATTCGTCAATTACTTCGCCAGTTCTGCAGCTAGGGAGATCCCCAGCATGAATTGCCTCAAAGTGAAAGCCGATCAGGTTTAGCTTGTCCGCTCCACTATCTATAACGAAATGGTTATCGATAATGGGGCAGTGTTGGCTGTTAATCTCCGCCTGAGAGAGAAGAGACTGGGAAGACAGTGGGATTTTCAGTTTCGGAATTTTGATAACGTTACGAGGCTTGAAAATCTGATTAATTTTAGGAAACATGTTCCTGGAATCAGACTTCAATATGTTTTCGGCGCGTTGCCTCCAATAATCGTTGACACTATTCCGAAACTGCTGACTTAGCAGTGTCCTCACATTTCTCAGGAGAGATTTTAACCTTTGCAGCTCTAAATTGGACAATTCCTCTTGGAACTGGCGCCGTATTCGATTTATCTGAGTTACCAAAAAGCTTTTGTATGTTTGTAGAGTCTTAATGTCACGGTTTAGGTAACATTCAACGCCATCTTTGGATTTAATTTTTGGAACTAACGACTCCATTGCTTGTAATACCACCATATTTAAGTTCCCAATATAGGAATCGCACTCCTCATTAGTAAGATTCCTACTGCTAGGGATATTAGAAGAGGAAGGGCAGTTCCTATATTTTCTGATGGCGCAACGTTGAAATTTGCACTAATCAGTCTGCCTAAAATTCAATTTACGGACTTCGTGCTGCGTTGCGAAGCTGAAAGTAGAGTCGCCAGCAAATGTCACCGGCATAACTATTGCATTGTGGTCGCTATCATACGGCAATATAGAAAGTTTATTATCGTGGACCGTTTGAATTTGCAATCGCGCGTCCGCAATGCAAAGATCGAGATATGAATTTCCAGAAGGAAAACTTGGTGCAACTGGGTTGTATAATTTGATTTTATATTCAACCTGGTTTTCCTCAATAAAGCGGTTTAGGAAGTCTCTTCCGTTTGCCCTTGAGTTCAGCCAGGCCGAGTGTCTCGCGTTAAAATCTCCCGCTAAGACGAAATAGTTGTTTAAACTATCTAGTCTCAGTTTTTCGAATATTTTTTCGATTTCGGCTTTAAATGGATTGACGGTACCTTTAGCCGCATATGCTGATATTAAATACAGACAACCATTATCCCTGATAGGCAGCGAAATAATAGTTGTCTCAAGACAACTGAAGCTAATGGGTGGCTATGGTGTAGTACTAACATCATCGCTTGTCATGTGCAGGTTCACGGTTTGCATCCTGATGTCAAGAATCATCTACTTATTTCGCATGAAGTAAATAAAAAAAAGTCGATCAATTGCGAAAGCTATGTGATCTCAACTACAAAGGCATAACACTGGCTGTAAGGTGGGCATGTGGCTAAAATGTTACTTGATCGTGATGTTGACATCAGCAGGGAGGAAAAAAATACTGTGAATCATAAGCAACGACAATACAAAAATAGTCCCCAGTTATCTGGACGCCACCCTTGGAGTTCACTGAAACTTAATATCACCTGAGTTTCAAACCACTACTGTCTCAATCTGTCTTACTCTCTGTCTCTTACCCTTTCCACAAAAACGCCTGTGTCCTAGAATTAGTATAAGGGTATTCATATCCCCTTTGACACGTGCAAATTATAAAAAAAAGCTTAAGTAGTGTTATACTCGTACCTACTTTATTTTATGATTCACTTGAGGACCGGGATGGCTATTGGTCAAGAAACTGTTAACTGCTTAAATCAATGATTGGGCCAAACAACAAACAATCTCTAAGGCAATTGCCTGCATTCTGAATAAGGGAATTCCTGGACCTATATATGTTAGGTTCATTATTTGTTCATTCACCTTAAAAGAAATGTAATTGCTGTGAAAATACGCACGTAGTCCTCATATTATAAATGAAATATTATCTATGTGACCAAAAAAAAAAAAAAAAAACTGAACCTAATTTTACCAGTGCTAGAAATGAAAATTCAATGAAAGGCAGCAGTTTAAGGATGAAGTACAAATTAAAAAAAAAAATAGAATGACTTGGGTTTAGGGTTGTATTATCACCGAAATAATTTTTTGGCTGAAATTCTATCGCATGTGACAATACTGTACGGGGACAAGGAGGTTCATCCTGTCCATGTTTACTTAAGACAAATCAATGTTCTTACGAGAAAACAGAACAACAACATCCCAACAAGATCCTTCTAGCCATTTTGTTGAATACTATTTTATTTATGATAATGAGAAGAAACAATAGCAAATAAAAACACAAAAATATAAACCTCCGTTCTTCTTTTAATTTTCATTGCTCAGCTAGAAATTTACCTATTTAGCAAATTTGAAATATTTAATTAAAATAATGGAATTCGCCTGTAACCTATCAATGAGTGATGAAATTCAAAGTGTTCAAAAGAATTCTAAAACAACAATGTACTTCATTTAATACGGAGTGAATAGTCCTCAATCAAAGTGGTAGCGTTAGTATGAGTGCATTCGAGGCTCATCGTGTGTCGGTGTGTCAGGGTTAAATCGCTGAGTAGGATTAAGATTAAGTGGGATCGGATGTTAATCGCAACTATGTACGACTATCAGTCAAATAATCATTCAAAAGATGACAAGATAACTTGACTGTCCGGCGGTGATATGCATTGACCTGTCAGTCGAAGAGAAATCAGTCTCATCATAAAATCTAAAGTTTGGTATTCAAATGACTTGATTTCTTGTGATCCACTTTCACTACACTTAACAAGAGATTAACAGCATGACCTAACGACACAACTTTCTATAAAGAGGGGGTTTCGTTTTGAGAAAAAAAAAAAAAAAAACACTTTCTGAAAGTGGCCCCATTTAATATTTCGCATCGTAAATTATTTACATTTCTGTCAATCTATTTCTATTTCCCGCAATGATTTCTGCCAAAAATTTTATGAAGAAGAAAAGCCCATCCATTTACGAAATCCCTATCAAAACCCATGTTAATTTTAGTCGTTTGCCACCCCAATAAACGCACACATTGTATGTCGGTGCCGCCGCACGTATTCTGAATTCCGTATCTCATAATCGCTGGCATCCATCTTCCAAGTTCCAAACAGTGTTGAATAATCCAGTGATACATCCCTTCAATCAAATCTGAGTGTAAGGCTCTGCATTTATCAAATCGCACCTGAATGATTCGGTGTGATGTTTGGTTGCGTGTATCTGTCTTGTTCATATGAAACGATTGCCTTTATGAGCCTCATAATTTATATCCTGTCGCTGCGTATCATTGTTTCAATCGAGTTAATCTTTTGGCAACATAAACGCCCGGATTTCCGATTTTGGAAATTCATTTTATATTTTATTCGTCATCTTTTGGATTCTTGTTATCATTTTTCTGGAGGATGGGTTGACACTGAGTAGATGTGGGTGGTGATGGTGAAGGTGATGCTGGCTGGATTACCTATGTCATTGAATATAATGTTTTATTGTTTTTGTTTCTGGTATTTTGTACGAAGCGAAAATATTATTGCGGTTATTGTTTTGTTAATGTGTACCTACATTATATTCAATTTTGCAGTGTTTTGTTTCACAAGATTAAACTCGTATAGTAATGGAAAACAGGGCATTTGATGAAGTTTTAAAAAACATTTCAGTTACAACAGAAAGAGATGAATTAATTTCAATAAACAAAGCATATAAGCATTAGCCTGTGTTGTATACATAGGTACGGGTATGTTGTTAGCTGATAAAAAAAAATAACTACAACACTTTACCGATAGACAAGTATAAATATAGCATTAATTTGTTAGACTTGTTATCCTATTTTTGTTTTCCGATTAAATTTTTCCTTGCTCTTGTCTATTTGTACTTCAGACTGTAGTATAACAGCTGGACTGTTTTAGCCCAAACTTGATATCTGGAATCTGTAGGTGCGCAATTCGAAGAAAAATCGCACTTTCATTCTAGCTTCAAAATTAACTGTACTTCATTTAGCACCAATTTTGAAAAAGTGGAATTTCCTCAAAAGCGGCTCTTTCGGATTCGACAAAAATTCATATCTTAGGTAAAGTGACTGCATACTCAGTTTTTCGCTAAAAATTTGAATAATAGTACTTTATGTATTAGCGGACTTACGGAAATTGGCTACGTCTCGGATATGGCTATGGCATGGTATTCAAACTTGGGACATATGGTCAAACAGTTGTTTAGCTTTTTAACGCATTTAACGAAAACGTAAGTTTCTTCGAAGCAAGTACCTGCGACCCAGTCGTGCACTTAATACCCTTAACCTACTCTTTTTTAAATACTCGTATGAGATTCGTATCAATGATACGGTTACAATGATACGGGCATAAATAACTTTGTTCCTTAGGAGTATAATTGATGGTATAATATAGAATTTGATTAAATCTTTGATTTTAATTTTTTTTTTGAAATTGTTACATGTTTGTTTATTTTCCAAAATTGTATTTTATTTAATCGTATGAATTGAAAATTATCAACATTGGCAGTTCCTAACTCTCTCAAACCATGGTTACTATAAATGCAATAAACTTAAATCTATGAATACTACCTCTAAGCTCAACTTCAAACCTAGCTTTAACCCTAAAAATAACCCTAGTTCTAAGCATATTTCCCTTGATAACAACCCCAACCGTAAACCCAATACTTCTAAACTCGCCTTCCAATCACCCCCCATCTACCAACAACTCTTAATCCGACAGTAATAATTGGTTTTTAAAAGTGGGTTTATTTCTTAATTTGTATTCTGCTGCTAGATTGCTGGATTCCAAACGCGTGTCATTTGACCTCATGCCTCAAATCACTAACGACACTTCCCCCACGGACTACCCTAATTTCGTTCATTATCATACTCTTAACCCTGCTCCATCCTCATCATCTGCCCCACTTAAATCTATTTCTACTACTGCTATCCTACCCACCTGTTCAAATGCCAGCGCTACTAACTCCAACATCACATCACCTGCCTTTTTAGACCCGCTGCTATCACCCACTGCTAAACTTACTAAACGATTGGCAGATTCCGGTGATTCGAAAATTTACGAAAGTAAATTCAAGTCTTTATCTTGTCTACTTGCACGATTAAATTGATTCCATCTGTATTGATGGAAAAACTATTACCAACATTAAGGTCTCTATCTCCCAAGAGATCTCCGTACTTATATGAATTCTTTGATGCACATATCCGTCCAGTACCCCATAAGACCTTCAATATACCACCTCTCCATCTAGCAAACTATCTCTCGTCTTACGCATCTTAAAAGTAGGTCCTACATCCAGAGAACTCGCGCTGACTTTAATACTTTTTTTTTTTTAAGTGCTCGAAGTTGATCTTGATTATTTCTCCTATGTGAGCTGTGCCCAAACTTCATTAAATTCAATCAATGTATCCGTGGCTTTCGTAGAAGAAAAGATAAAAAAGACTCAAATGTGAATATTCTCCCGGTCACGATGATCTGCCATCTATAGTTCTGAAAAATTGTGTGAACTATTTAGCCCAACCCCCCAAGGCTCTCTTCCAAATTTCTATATCGCAGGGAGAAATTTCTATATCCTATGCTTTGGGTGAGCTTTTACATAAGAGAACAATATTTTCAACTACCGACCAATTGCTAAACTCTCTTGCAAACATTGATTATGATACAATGTTTTTCCATTGTAAATCTATCTTTCCCCAAACCAACATTTCTTAAGGGAAGATTAACAACCACAAACTTAACTGAATTCGTGTCTAACACTCTGTGCGCATTACAGGATGACAAAGAAGTTGATTTAATTAATTTAGTAAAGTCTTCGGTAAGATCTCACACGGCTTCATCTTTTTTTAAACTTAAAGCTCTTGACTTTAAACCCGGTTTAATTGCGTGGATCAAATCCTATCTTAAAGAACGGCGATACAAAGTCCACTTTAGACGTTCTATATTCTACACATTTATAGCCACAATTTAGTCATCTTAGTCCTCTGATTTTCATTATGTCTATTAACTACGTGGACTGTATCATCGAAAACTCTTATTTATCTGTTTACGCTGATGACATGAAAATCTTCAGACACATTTAATTTTTCGCTGACTCTCGCCCACTTCAAGTTGGGTTGATCAACTTTTCAACCATTGAAAAGTTGCCAAGCCATTAGATATGCTCGTAGGCGTCTACCACCAGTCTCTAGATCCTATCTGATCTGTGATGAGCCTGTTTCTTCCGTCGCCTCATTGCGTGATTTGGGTGTAATCTGTGACAGAGAACTAAATTTTCACTGTTGTATTGATAACATGGTTAGCAGAGCTAACTCCGCGCTTGTTTTTGTGAAACATTGGTATAAGTAATTCTCCAACCCTTACGTCAGGAAATCTCTCTTTTTCACATCTGTTAGACCAATCCTTGAATATGCTAGCCAAGTATGGTCGTCCTATCACGATACCCATTCCCTTCGAATTGAGGCTATTCATCCGTTTTGCTCTACGCGGTGTTTCTTGGGTCGACAGATATCCGCTTATGAGGATCGTTTAAAATTAATAAATATCTAATCACTCGAAAAACGTCATGAAATTGCCGACATCTTCTTTGTACATCAGCTATTAGCAGGAAACATAGACAACCCTACCCTGCTACAAATGATATCCATCAACACCAACCCTCACAATCTGTGATCTGTACCCCCCTTCCGTCTTAATTTCCATCCCATTAACTATGGCTGTAACGAACCTATGTCTAGAATGTAGCGCATGGCCAACGGTACAAGCTCCTTCGATTTTCAATGCAACAAATTTATATTTCGAAACTCCCTCTTTAATGGCAGCTCCTCTTATTGTCGATAATAGCGTGAATCTTGACTGAATATTAGACGTCAACATGTTAAAATTTGAGTTTCCTTGAAAATAAAGTACACTACTGGTCGTACCTGGTACGCCGTCTATTGTGATATGTTCACTGTGACTCAATTATCAAAATCGCTGAAGCCGTTTTCGAGGAAATAGATTTTTGTTTACAAAATCAGTAAAGTAAAGCAAAGAAATCTCGTCACACGAGGTCGTATAGGGATGTAGCAGGCAACCTCCTGGAGATGGTGGTCTACAACAGAAACGACGAGGATGGGAAGATACCGGAGGAGTTACATGAACGGTTCCAGAAAGCTCTCAATGCTGCCCTGGACCAAACACTTTGTGAGAATCCGACGACTTCCCTGAATTTCCTGAGGGCAGGTTTCAAAGGCAGCCGCTACCACATATGCTGTCAGGATAATGCCTCAACGGAGTCGTTAGCTAAACTAACATCTAGACTCGATGGTTGGGAAGGAACCAACCTAGTGGTTCTACCGGCAGGAAAGATTCTCAGATTAACCAGGGTAGTCGCGGTACCTGCAACGCTGTTTGCACGGATGAAGCTACAAAACAAGGACCTTAAGACAGAAAAGTGGAAACTGTACCACGCAAAGGAGTAGGTAGGCAAAGGCCAACTGATCGTGGTAGGGATTGACAAGGAATCGCTGAAGTCACTAGTCCTACAAGGGAAAAGCACTATGCCGCTTTCACCAGGTCAGCTTTGCAATCACTTCATACCACGAGAGGATAAATGAAGGTAATCCAAGCAAAACTTCAGCACAGTAGGGCGGCAACTGCCAACCTCTGCGCTTACCTCTCAGCAGGGAAAGCGGATATCGCCCTCAGTCAGGAACCCTATTGTCTGAATAATAAGGTAAAAGGATGGGGGAATAAACTGAAAGTGATTGTAAACAACGGAAACAGTAAGTGTAAAGCCTGTATTGTGGCACAAAAGCATATTAATATCTTCTCTATCCCACAGATCAGCACAGGCGACCTCACAGTTACGAGTCTCGAATACAGGATAAGAAATAGCAATACCAACCAAATTATTTTGGCCTCTTCCTATCTCCCATATGACTCCCCGCAATCTCCACCTAGCGATGAGTTAAAGAAGTGTGTCACCTGGATAAAGTCCCAACAGAAGAGTCTCATAGTGGGAATGAACGCTAATGCTCACCACACTAACTGGGGAAGTACGAACATCAACAAAAGTGGTGAGTGTTTGGCCGATTATTTTAATATTGAAAACTTGGTTACCTTGAACGAGGGCTGTACACCAACCTTCATAAATAAAATTAGAAGGGTGGTATTAGATATAACCTTATGCGACGATAGGTGTCCAACTGGAGGATCAGTAATGAGATGTCCTTTTCGGACCACAGGTGGTTGAGTTTTGATATTGGAATTGATCCGAAATCCAAAATAATGATTGGTAAGTAATCTTCAGGGAAAGCTGACACCAACTCAGGGTAACAGCTACACTGAGATTAACCAATTAAACAATGAAGTCCTCAAAGTACAGAAGTGTATTATAGAACCTTTTGAGGCCGCCTGTCCTCTAAAACCGGCAAAAATGGTGGAACCGCGACCTCCACGAAATAAGGAAGGTTGCTAGAACGCCTAAATAAAGCTTTAAGAACCAACGAAGAAGCAGACTGGGAATCTTATAAAGAAAGTAAAAGAAGCTTCGAGAAACTCGCCAGGGCTGCTAAAAGGGAATCATGGAAAACTTTCTGCACCAACATATGTGATAACAATGGAGCAGCGCGATAAAGAAGAACCACTAAGTTATCAACTTCTACAGGCGGACAATAACTTGGCAACCGCAGCCAATACCTTAGAGACACTGAGAATCTAGTTGATGCAGATAAAGTGACCTGGGCTATTAACTTATTTGCGCCATATAAATCACCGGGCATAGACGGAATACTTCCCATCTTTTTGCAAAAAGTAATAGAATTAGACACCCTAAGCAGAACACTGGTCAATATCATCAGGGGATGTCTATATTTCTGATACACACCAACACAATGGCAAGAGGTGAGGGTGGTGTTCTCACCAAAGACCGGGAAAGATTTATAGACAGCAAAGGACTATAGACCTATTAGCCTAACGTCCTTCTTACTAAAATCAATGGAGAGAATCTGTGATAACAACATCAGAACACAGATTACAAATCCGCGGCTATGTCCTATTCAACACCCATACCCCAAAGGAAAATCATTTGAGACGGCACTACACCAGGTTGTATCCACAATAGAAGATGCTTTTTCTAGATATCGAAGGGGCATTTAACAATGTGAAAACTCAAAAAATTGTGGAGGCACTCTCGATATACCGTAAAAACCAAATAATAAACAATTGGCTAGAACACATCCTTCACTGGAAGATGAAACAAGAAGGGGAACACCACAGGGGGGGTGGGGGGGGGGGGGAGGATAATATCTCAAATATTATAATAATCTGGATAACCTAGCCGTTCTGATAAGAGGTAAGCACCTGAACATCATAGGAGAACTTATGCAAAACACCCTACGAATCATAAAAAAAATGGGCGGAGGAGAGTGGTAGAAATAAATCCAAATAAAACGGAACTGATTCTCTTTACAAAGAAAACCAAAACTAGTGACTTTCACATTCCATAACTCGAAGGAGTATCACTACAACTCCGCGACAGCGTCAAGTATCTGGGCATAATATTGGACAGGAAAGTGACCTGGAGAAAGAACCTGAAAGAAAGAGTTACCAAAGCCAACAGAACATATTGGATATACAGGAGGCCATCGGGAAATCATGGGGCTTGAGACCGAAACAGGTCACTGGATATGCGAATGCATAATAAAACATCTTCTACGGTGTAGTTGTATGGTGGCCAGTGACGAGCAAAGAGTATGCAAGAGACTTGCTAACAAAGGTGCAACGTATGGTCTGCTTGGGTATTACAGAAGCACAATCCTCAACACCAACTACGGCCATGGAAGCGATCCTAAACATTCTACCACTGCACCTCGAAGCGAAGAAGATTGCCGGTATTTCAGCCTCACGGCTTAGAACTATCGGCCATCATTATATTGTCCCAGTGATGTAGTTGAAAAATCGTATACGTTCTTCAACAACTTCGAAAAAATTTTTCCCGCAAGAGAATATTGGACGTATAAAAGAACGACAAGAAACTCCAATAGGGTATGGGTATTAACAGACGGCTCTAACATATCAGCGAAATCAGGGGCTGGCGTTTTTAGTGCTAACCCACCGATTGAACTTGCTATATACCTAGAACCAATTGTATCGGTGTTCTAAGCAGAAGACTATGCAATTATGAAGGCAACTGAAATACTCGCAGAAGACACCAGCGAAAGGAGGCAAATTGACATCTGCTCGGACAGTAAATCAGCAATTAGCGCAATCACAATCCCCATGTCGAAATCACGACTTGTAAGGTAGTGCAAAACTAAATTGAACTTACTTGCCAGACGCAATAGAGTCCGTCTTACATGGGTATCGGGGCATGAAGGCGTACCGGGTAACGAAAAGGCAGACGAACTGGCAAGGAAAGGAACGGGCAACACAGAACTGAACCCTGATAATACAATAGGGGTCCCTCTGACAACTATTAAAACAATAATCAATGAGAAGATACGACAGGAGTTCAATAACTACTGGACGAATCTAGACACGTGCAAAGTGGCTAGATCTGTAATAATAAAACGGAGTAACAACACAGCAAAAAGGCTCTACACTCAAGCAGAACAAAATTGAGATTGATCGTGGGGCTTTTAGCAGGGCACATCAATCTCAACAAACATTTGTTCAGACTCGATATAGCTGACACAACAATCTGTGCCAACTGTAAGGAGGAGGAGAAAGATATAGAACACTTTTTCTGCCACTGCCCTGCTACAGCTAGGTTAAGACTGAAAATTCGGGTATCCCGTTGATACTCCCCATGATCCCAATACCTAAATCCCCTCCCAACGCCTAATTCCCAAAGCACAACACTATTCCTTACAGTTCGATAGACGAGGGGAATACAACGGGCCCAATGGAGGCCTAAGTGAAGAGCATAAGCTCACCCTCTTAAACCAACCAACCAACCAAAGCAAAGAATTTTGGTGTCAAAATAAAAATACTAGTTTGGTCTCGAATTGTGATCCTACAGGTCCCAGATATGAAGTTTAAAGAAAATCTATCCAGACCTACAGACCTAAAGACTGGCAGAATTGAGAGGCATTCTTTTTTGAGAGTTTCTATTATAGTAATATCAAGTTTAATCAAAATTTCCAGACTGACAATTTTCAGGAAACCGATACTTGCACTTATTAGGTGAAAGTAAAAATGTTTAGAACAGAAGGTACGTATACCCAACATTTTTTTTCATCAAACATCAAAGGTGAGTCTATTTAAACTAAAAGTGAAAGTAGAGATTTAAAAAAAAAATGTTACGGTTGAGATCAAAGCAAACACTTTTTGTTCCATGTCTACCTGTCTGTTTGGTCTCACATGGATCGCTCGAGAACCACTGAACAAATTTTGTTGAAATTTGCTTTGTTTTTTGCGGAATGCAATGCGGCTTAGATGTGGTGGCGGTGTATAAATATTTAAATAATATTTGTTGACCTCTTAACTCAAAAACAGGTTTCGATGAAATTCGGCTCGTAAGCTAAGATATCTGAAAATTATTTAAATCCGATGAAGATAGATATGAGGAACTGAAGAACTACTTACTTTACGTATTTTGATGAAATGTGGGCCTCAATTTAAGCCAAACAACTGTGTTTGCCTTGAAATCATCAAAAACTTATGAAGAGAATTGGTCATGGTGGGGTAAATTTGAACCACACATCTTGAAACTATTTTCAAAATCGACTTGCCAGGAGACCTTTTATATTTTTCTCGTAACCTTCGTATTACTACAAATTCTCAATTTATTTATTTTTTTCAGAATTTTAACTTTAATTTTAACTTTAATACATTCGTAAGTACCGCTTTTACCTTTGATTGTGAGGTTTTTAGTTAAGAAAAACTTTATTCGGAAAAAATATTTCTTACCTTTTCGAATTTCTCGGTGGGATAGAAAAATGTTTTCAAATATTTGTCTTACTTCGGTTCACCGAATTCTATTTCTGTGCAGAATTTCAGCTCTTTAAACCTATCGGTTCAAAAGTTATAAGCGTATGACATACTGATGGACTGACAGACAGACACCATTTTCTACCATTCTGGTAGGCGACTCTAAAAGGGAAAGTAGGGGTGAAACGAATCAATTAGAAGTAAGGCAAAGTGTTCAAGTAGTTATGTTTGTAAGTAGCGTAAGGAAAGTTCAGTTAGTATTTTATGTTTCCTAAAATAAATACTACTTAGTACTCATTTACTTTTACATGTTCATCTGACGAATTTAACAAACTTTTCAAATAAATTATTAAAATTTTCAGGAAGATTGTTCCAATAGAATGTAGCCAATAGTTTAATGGGGATCTTTTAATTGATATGTATCCACTCGTATTTCATATAGAAAGTACAAATTTATTTATTTCTTGTTTTCCCGCCATAATAATGGATTGAAATCGATCTAAGTGTAATAAAGCTTCATTAACATAGCCTAAATGAAGAAAATCTTATAAATCTCAACACGTAATCTATAAATCAATCGAATTTAATCAGACAACATAGGATGCTATACCTACATCCACTGTTTATATAGGTCAATATGTACTCTGACAATGTTGCCCGTAACCGATCTACCCTGTACTTTGTGTACAAATTTTATTCACTCAATAAATTTAAATTTATTTCCTCTCCAAATGTCTCCTTACATCTCATTCCATCCTCTTCCTCTCTGAGATTCTATTGGAGCACATTTATTTCTTAATCTGCTTCGTATAAATTAACATTACGTGTTCATCTGCCACCCTGCCGCGATACCACCATCCCCGTCATGGAGGTGATAATATATTTCCCATCTGTTCAGTAAATACACATTATAAATCCTTCTCAAATGCGAACGAGTCCTAGAACTGTCATTCTAATCTGAGGAAAGTACTGCAAGGCAGATATATCATAGAATCGCTTACACTGCTAACTGCTATCTATGAGTTAAAGCTTTTTGCATAATGAAAGGCATTCATCCATGGTGTAGAGGTAGAGGTAAAGAGATGCTTTTCAAGTACACCGCCAAGTCCTTCAACATACATATATGAACAGGATGAGTTTATTTTTAAATAAATTTATTTACCATGGTAACGTGGAATGCAAGCAGAGTACAGGAAGCACAGAAGCTGGCACCACCGGATGGAAGTACGTGATTGTATGTTATGTTTTGTTTTCGTTTTAAGTATTTTCTTTTAGACACTCTTCCACACACCTGCGTATCAAAAGGCCATGAAAAAAATTACAGCAACTCTAGAGGAATACAAAAGGAACCAAGAAGAACTTTTGATCCGGAAAGAATTGCTGCTTGTTTTGAGATTTCTTATTCCACCTTGGAAAACAACTAAAGAATAAAAGAAAACAAAAACATAGTAAATTTATTATACCCTATGTGATATATGATACATTAAATTTGGCATTGAATTTGAATGGAAATAATAATGACTGAATAGAACCTCTGAGGTTGGCAATTAATATACCTATAGACAAAGACTAGGCATTTCCTAGTACTACATTTAACTTTTTCATGGGAGTGACCTTGACGGCCTAACCTTTCCTTATTATAGATTGTTAAACCGGCTAAATGAACACATAGACGTTCACCTGTTCGAAGTTAAAATGCAGTTTAAAACAAAAAAAAAAATATCTCGAAGACGTAGCATATTGTGGCAATACTCGTATTTACCTAATGCTTCTTTTACAAATATTGGGGATATGATTAAAGAAGATGTATAGGGTATCATACGATCCGGTCAAGAAATATTGTATATATTTTCAATGTTTTCTTGTAGGTACTTTTGTTTTATTGTTTTAGATATCTCTTTAAAAGGATTCCCTTCGTCAACTACATCTACATCTACATTTACATTGAGGTATTACGAAAAATCCTTTTGAGGAAGTACATATACCTACATTATGTACATTTGCTCTTCTATAAGGTGACAGAGGAACGACAATAGCGCAACGTGACAGTGTTTGTTGTATATCCTTCGAAAACGACGTGTGTCTTATGCAAATTCATTGTTTACGCAACGAAAAATCTTACTACTGCCTCACACAAGAAAAATAAATCCTGATTATTCAATGCTTTCTGATCCATCAAAGAGGAAAAAAAAAATAGATTAAAAAAATCTCTCGCGCCCGTTTCTCGATATAAAGGTTTTTGACGAACCACCTCTTACATATAAGTATTTCTCCTTAAACCACTCGATCCAATTTTAATTATTATAACACAGATAGTGCTATATTCGTACTGCTGCTTAGTACAAAACATAAAATAAAAATACAATAATAAGGATACACCCTATAAAGTATACACCTATTTATTGTTACACAGGTCAACAAGCTCATTGTATAATCGGCGACTTCACTGTAAAATAGCTATGCAGTAAAAGCCTCTCGCCTTGAACAGTACAGTCCAGAACCGTCGCTACCGCGCCTAACCACATAGAGCACAGAACACATCGCCCATGACAACGAATGCGACTGCTCGATTAAGTTTAAATAATTAAAGGATGTAGTCATTTTTGATGTTATGCAGACATGCGACAGGGAATTTTGAGGCCATTTCGAAATGCATTTTATTACCACCATAAATCTTCGGGTATCAAAAAAATGGTCAAATAAAGTATACACAGATAGTAGAGAAACTGGGACTGGAATGAATTACTAGTGAAGTTTTGCATAGGTCTTCCAACTCCGACCTGGAAATGCGATAGGACAATTGGAAGAAGGCAGGACTATCTCAGATTTCACAGCAACGAGCAACTTAGATACTATAATTAGTTGCCGAAACTTCGAAATCTCACAAACAAAACAGTTTTCTTAAATTTTTCTTCTCCTATCAAGATACTCTTCAGCGGCGTATCCCGATTTTGCTACCGTGCACTATGTATGTATGTTCATCTGTCCCTTCGTTCGTCTGTATAAAACAGTTTTCTGAGGCCTTAAATGTTTATCGAGACGAATCAAACTTGCTACATACATACGTTCCTTGGGTCTTAGATTTAATTCAGTCTTAGGCGCACGTAAGAAGAAATCCATCCACATATGAAAACATACAGGAAAGTTACAATTCGTCTAGAATGGATCGTATGATACCCTATCCCCCATCTTTTAACTTACCCCTTATAAAGTGAGCGTAGCGTTGCGAAATTTTTAAAACAGATACAATGACATCTTTCTATACAGAAAATATTTCAGCTTTGAAAAATTTTATCACAAAACTGAAGTTTACGAATTCAAGACACCATCACAGAAAATAGCATTGACAAAGTAATGTGTACGTTTTTTTTTTTTTAGATAGCGTCAGTGGGTGTGACCATTTATAATGTATGGACGAGATGTAGAGAAAGTTAATGTCTACTTATTTCACCTGCACAATATTTCCAGTTTCTAGCAATAATATTGAGAAAAGTGATTATTTTTTAAAAGTGAGCGTGTCTGTGGATGGGTTTTAGAAATCATTACTTAGGTGCTGCTTCGGATTCTAGAAAGCCTATATACCAAATTTCATGTTCCTACCTCAAAATGTAAAGCCCAAAAGTGTCAATTTACAGACGGACGGTCGGACATAAGATTTATCAGAGTAATGATTTAACAACTATAACTGACAAGTTAAACTTTCGGTTTGAACGCACAGTCAAAGAACGACATTAGTATAACGATGCAGTCGTCTTTTGATGTTTCTTAATAACGGTTTTTTTGTGATCAAAATAAGATCAAATTACGGAGCTACTAAGAGCCCTTTTGCAGAGGCCTGCTGAAGCCTACCATTTACGAACGACATTAGTCCAGCGAAAAAGCACGATTTAGTCGTCTTTTGATGTTTCTTAATAACGCTTTTTTGGTGATTAAAATGAGAGCAAACTACGGAGCTACTATGAACCCTTTTGGAGAGATCTGGTGAAGAACCGCCGAGGCTACTATTTACATACAAGTTGATTTTATCTAAGCTATCGAATAGTTTAAGCCTCATTCAAATCCATTCAGTCATTTGGCGGAAAATACAATAGAAAATTGAAAATTCAAAAAAAGTTTTATTCCATACCTCCGTCATCGGAAAAGAAATCCAAATGACATAATAGCCTGTACGTATGTTTCTGACCGTACTTGCTCTCCTCAACCTTTCTTTGTTTCCCTAGCTGAATTTTCTGCTTTATATGAGCATGTCATTGTTTGTGGTGACTTTAATGCAGATATCCTCAAAAATGATTCTAGGGCTTTTCACATCAAAGACTCTGCTCTTTCTCTTGGACTCCAATTATATAATAGTAAGTACCCCACACGTTTTGCTAAAGACAATATTCCTAGTCTTCTTGATCTGATTTTAGTATGTGATCCAAAGGCGGTTCTTCTCTTTGATCAACTTTCACTTGATTTTGTCTCTGATCATGATATTATTTTTTGTACCTACAATGTGCACTTTAATCATGCAGCTGTTCCTGTGAGATTTACATATAGAGACTATCAGTCTATAAATTTTAACGCTCTCCAAACTGCGGCTCTATCTGCGCCCTGGCATCGTTGTCGTCTTCAGTCTGACCCCAATGAAAAAATTTGCAATATTCAGGAGATAGTTCACGAATTATTTGACCAATTTGTTCCTTGTAAAACAGTAAACGTTCGTAACAGTTGTTGTCCTTGGTTCACAAGTGAAGTTCTTGGTGTAATTAAGCAACGAAGTAGGCTTTATAGTAAATGGAAAAGAAGTCCATCGAATTCCAATTGGCTTGCTTACAAAGCTTTACGTAATCAATCGGCTGTAATTACACGTAATGCTAAAAGGAATTACTTTGCTTCTAAATTAAATACTATGCTTCCTCCTAAGAAACTGTGGAATAATCTACGTCAAATTGGAGTTTCTGGTAATAAAAGTACTAGTAAATGTGAAGTTGATCCTGACGAACTTAACAACTTCTTTCTCGGTAGTACCACTGAGGAGTGTTTCTTTAATCTTACTGACCAAGTTCTGCACCCTGGTTTAAGGCAATTTGAAGTTGATACAGTTACTGAAATTGAAGTTGTTAATTTAGTCAGAGATATTAAATCAAATGCTATTGGGGAGGATGGGGTGCCCTTGCGGTTTATTAAAATTATCCTGCCTTTTATCATCTCCCACCTGACCCATGTTTTAAATCAATGTATTACAACATCTACTTTTCTTCGTTCCTGGAAAATAGCGCGGGTATTACCTATCTCCAAGTCCAAAAGTACTAATCCAGCGTGTGCAGTGGATTTTAGGCCTATTAGTATTCTTCCATGTTTGTCAAAAGTCTTAGAGAAAGTTATTGCCAAGCAACTTCTTGACTACCTGTCTCGCAATAAACTGCTGTATGTAGGATAGTCCGGTTTCAGAGCTAACCACAGTACGTCTACAGCTATGGTCAACATATTGGAGGACATCCGACTAAACTATGATAAAGGATATGCTACTCTTCTCTGTCTTCTTGATTTCTCTAAGGCCTTTGATAAAATTAATCACAAAATACTCTGCTGGAAGTTAAAAAATCTTTTTTCATTTGGTGGCAGTGCAGTGAGTTTGATAAGTAGTTTTCTGTCTGATAGATTTCAAAGAGTAGTCAACTGTGATTCTTTTTCTGCACTTCTTCGAGTTAAACAGGGCGTTCCGCAAGGATCTATTCTTGGACCCATTCTTTTTTCCTTGTTTATAAATGATTTGCCATCAGTGTGTAAACACTCAACTGTTCATTTATATGCAGATGATGTCCAAATATGTACGTCTAACCTCAATAATAACATAGTTGATCTAGTTAATGCTAGCAATTACGATTTGGATGGAATCTATAACTGGTCTGTTTATAATGGCTTACACTTGAATCCGAAAAAATCGCAGGTGATTCTTATCTCCAAATCAAGTCTAAATGATAGCACTTTGCCATGTGTTTACATATCGGGAGATTAACTTGACATGGTTGAATCAGCGACTAGTCTTGGGTTTGTTATAAACTATAAATTGTCTGGTTGCGACCATGCAAACAGTGTAATTAGACGGATATATGGATGTCTCCGCAAGCTCTGGCTGAGTCAAAGTTTCATCACTACTGATATAAGACGAAAACTTGTTTCTGCACTTATTATGCCTCTTATTACCTATGCGGAAGTTGTTTACTGTAAACTCGACTCCTTTTCCCAACGAAAGCTAGAAGTAGATCATAATGATGCCGTTAGATACATCTACGGGTTGCGCCGTCATGATCATATATCTCATTTGACTAGAGATTTTTTGGGAACTTCTCTTAGACACCACCTAGACGCCAGAAATTGCATTTTCCTGCATAACATTATAATGAATAAGACTCCAATGTACCTGTATGATAAGCTCAATTTTGCTCATTCTCTCAAAACACGTGCCCTAATTTCATCACGCTATCGCCTTAATAACTCATCACGCTTTTTCTTCATTTATGCCGCACAACTGTGGAACTCCTTACCGATTAATATTAGAACAATTATGAACGCCAAACTCTTCAAATGTGCCATTTTTCAATACTTTTCTTCCCTTCCCTAATTTCATCAGTCCTTTGCCATTCTCCTTCTGCTTTCACTTCCTTCCTTTTCATTTATTTTATTTTTTCTTTTCTATATATTTAATTTAATCTCTATTTCTTTTTTTTTTTTTCTTTTGTTTGTGTATCTATCTTTTATCATTCCTTATTATATTCTTAATTGTTGTACATTTTTAATTGTTTTTTAAAAACACTAACTTTTTATACTTAGTACTATAAAAGACTTATGTCTTGATGTACCTATATTTATTTTAAATAAATTGAATTGAATTGAATTGAATAACATCGCAGTAACTGCTGCATGAGTAGTTTCGACTTTACGTGAGTAGTTTTCGACACATTGAGTTTTTTGGAGAAAAGTCAGTGCCAAACCAAATGTTCGTGAAATAATTCGAATGTCTTTGAATTCCTACTTACGAGTATGTGCTAAATCCAAACTAGCTTTCGAATTCGACTTTCAATAATCAGTTTCCAAGAAATTGATTTTTTTCAGAGAAAGGTAAAGCAAATCGATATTACGCTGATTGCAATTATTCAAATGCCACAAGACTCGTCTTTGTGTGCCGAATAATGGTAGGTTAAGTATTGTTTTAAGAATTTTATTTCAACTAAGTTGCAGTTTATTAATGTTTGTTTTTGCACAGTCAAACCATACTTTAATACGGGTTAAAATATGGTTTTAAATATACGAGTATCTTATTACGCATGTTAAGGTTTGGCTTTCTGTTTATAAATGGAGACATAATTTTAGTTATAAAATTAACTTTGTGTACGATGCTCGAAATAGTACCTTGATGAAACATTTTCAGGAATGACTACCGTGTCATCTGATTCGAGGTTTTGTAGGTTGACACATCTGTCATTAACATTTTCTCCAAATTTTAGCTTCGTAGTTTGACATTTGTAAAAACTACGCTGTCGAGAATACATCTGAATGCGCATGTGTTTTCAATTTTTTACGATTTTAAAAATGGGATCAACTTTGCAACAACGAGTTTGCATCAAATTTTGTGTTCAGACATCAGGCGAGTGAATGGCTTACACCGAATGAGCCAAGTCTAGTCAAGTGTGTTTTTCAAAAGGGAGGTTCCTATCAAAAATGACTAATACTCGTAGATACATTCCATTTTCAGACGGATAAACCAAAGCTCCTGAGACTTTTCATCACTTCATTGCCATCTTTCAAAGCCTTCAGTGTACTAGAAATGAATTCAATTAAGTTTGTGGTTATTGACCTACCTTTAAGGAATCCGTGACGGTTTGTGGAGAGGAGGCTTACAGTGAAAGAACATTGTATTGTATCATACAAGATACTTTCGAAAAGTTTAGGTATGCGTGAGAGCTTAGCAATTGAGCGGTAATTCGCTTTGCACCTTTTTTTTGTAGATAGGGGTAATATAAGCGTCTTTTCATAATTGAGAAAAAATACCTTGGGACCAGCGAAGTTATCATCCTTTAGTTAATTAATCTTATTAACAACCATTGACGGGGTTATATCCACGGAGTCAAGGGAGGTGCGTGCATAGTTGTTCAAATAGCAGAAATAGTCAAGGTCAGGTTCAAAGACGTGGTCAGCAAACGATTGACTCGGATAATCTTAACGAGCTGAATCGAAAAATTAACGCCATTACAAGGTCTCTTTCCCCTCAAATCACTTTATCTCCTTTCAATTACTTAATTCACAAATCCAAACTAATTGCTTCTTCTTGTTAACTCTCAACTTTCATTTTATCACAAAATCAGAACTTCGTCCATTATCACTTTTCCAATCTCTTCGTGCGGTTCAAAACCAACTGCTCCCTCTCGATCGCCATCTGTTCTTATATAGCAGAAGTTTCTGATAGCCAGAAACTTCTAGCAAATTCTTCGACCACTGGAACAAAAAACCTAAAAATTCTGATGTAATAATTCCAAGATGACAATCATTTCGTGCAGTTATAATTCTCTCTTATTCGCGATTATATCCGTCTCTTATCGTAGACATGCACTGTGGAGACTAACCGCAGACAAGAACCCCGAATGAAAAGACACTTTGGAATGGACTGTAGGAGCGTAGTTATTATGCTACATTATTGTTGCATACTTTTACATGATGTTACAATATTTATTTATTTATTCACACACTCTGTCTTGGGTTCTCAGTGGTAGAATAAATCATTTTTTCCTTAAATTATTTTGGTTATTTTCCAAAATTGTTTAGAATCTTTGCCAAATTCAAAAATAACGTTTCTTTTATGAAAGATATGGATTTCATTTCCTCCTTCAGAGTTGTACATTCGTTGAGTTTCTGGGAACATTTCATCGCCAGTTATTTCCATTTGCTCCCTGGACCTATTCAATACTCGATTGTCAAGTAATTTTAGGCACCAACGAATACAGTGCCGCCTTGATGCATTGATATTTTTGTCTCTAAGCCGACATGCTACTCGTATATTAGGTTCCACAGAGAAAATACATGCTCTCTCTCTGCCATCCATTATGGATCTATCCATAAAGACAGTGATTTCTAACAGAAGTGGTCCATTCTCAATTAGAATTCTATCCTCTGTCCAAAGATGATACTATTTATCCATTTAGCAACCCACAGCAACTGAAGTGCCGTGGATTCTGCTGTCTTTTCTATGAATAATCTAACGGCAAAATTACAAGGTGCGTATCGAACCTGTAATCCCCAAACAAGCAAGTCGCTGTACCATGCACCACACTGCGGATAACCTCTGCTTACACTACCTCTAAATCTTGAAGTTTGCATCTGCATATTTACAGCCCTGTTCTGCGACATATTTCCTATCCAGAACGCAATAAGGGGGTTGACCGTACGACTTTGGAAAGGACAATGGGTAAATTTGGACCCCTCTGTCGTTTGTTAGAGCTTATCATACTCAAACATTATTTTTAGTTAGGGAGAAAAAAGTTGACCGCGGGGTAGAGAAGATACAGGGTGGCAAAATGCTTACAATTGTTTAATTTATTGTGAAAAAGGTGTTTCGAAAAGTTTGGGCTAACTATGTGTAACATAATGTAGCATAATAACTACGCCCTCGAACAGGCAACAAATTCCGAAGTGTCTTTTTATTTGAGGTTCGTGTCTGAAATTAGTCACCACAGCTCGGATAATATCACGGATAAAAGAGAACAAGAGAGAATTATAACGGCACGAAATGATTGTCATCTTGGAATAATTACATCAGAATTTTTCTTGTTCCAGTGGTCGAAGAATTTGCTAGAAATTTCTGGCTATCAGAGACTTCTGCTATATAAGGACAGATGGCGATCAAAAAGGCGCAGTAGTTTCTAAACTGTGGCGAAGAGATTAGAAAAGTGATAATGGGCGAAGTTGTAATTTTGTGATAAATTGAAAGTTGAGATTTAACAAGAAGAAGCAATTAGTTTGGATTTGTGAATTAAGTAATTGAAAGGAGATAAAGTGATTTGAGAGGAAAGAGACATTGTAAGAAAAGAATTGCAAAGCATAGTATAGTGTGAACCTGAATTGTTCTAAAGACTAGAAAATAAAAAAATAAATTTCACAGAATATCGTTTTATCTACTCGAGCCGTAGCTCGCATACTACATTGGTGTCAGAAGCGGGATAAAACTTATTCTGTGAATAACTATTTCCGTGGTGTGAAATAGCACAAGCAAAAAAAAAAGAAAAGATTTCTGTGTTGAGTTAATTAGTTGCGCAAAATGGGTCGCAAATTGAAAACTAACTATAACTCAACTAAAGGCAGAACTCAGTAAGCGGAACCTCGACACAACTGGGGGAAAAGATGCCCTACTGATTCGTCTGGAAGAAGCAGTAACGCAGGAAGGTGAAAATCCGCACGACGTAGAGTTTGACGTGGAAGAGGAACCAGCAAGTACAGCAGCCGACCCGGGTATAACAAGTCTGCTCCTGCAACTTAAGTTAGTCATGGACGAACAAAAGAAAGCAATAGAACATCAAAGGAATTCTCTAGAACTTAAGCTGGACGAACAAAAGAAAGCGATGGACGAACAAAAGAAAGCGATGGACGAACAAAAGAAAGCAATGGGCGAACAAAGGAATTCTCTAGAACTTAAGCTGGACGAACAAAAGAATTCTCTAGAACTTAAGCTGGATGAACAAAAGAAAGCAATGGACGAACAAAAGAATTCTCTAGATGCTCTGGAAAGTAAACTTGATGAGCAAAACAAGAACTTGGAATCCAAATTCGAAGTGATCGAAGAGAAAATCGAGAAGGTCGAAACGCAACTCGAAAAAGTCGAAACTAGATTCGATGAAAATTTTGAGAAACATGAAACTCAGTTCGGGAAGATAGAGACTCAGTTTGAAAAAGTGGATACGCAATTCGAGATAGTAGGAAAGCAAGTCGAAAATCTTGCTAAGGAGCTCAGCAACGTGAAGAGACAGAAAGCACGGGAATATTCCACTGACGGACTGAGAAGAAAGGAGATGCAGCCTCCTATCTTCGATGGTTAAACATCATGGCCAATTTATAAGAGGCAATTCGAAGCGGCCGCAATGACCAATAGCTGGGACGATGAAGAGAAGTCCGTTGCACTCACACTTGCACTGAGGGGTCCAGCTGCGGAGCTCTTGCAGACCATCCCGGAAGATAAACAGCAGAACTACGACTCTCTGGTTCAGGCTATCGAGATGCGGTTTGGGGATGAACACATGCAGCAGGTGTACAGGGTTCAGCTGCGTAGTCGAGTCCAGAAAAGGGGAGAAACGCTCCAACAGTTGCAAGCGGATATAGAGCGACTAGCCCATCTTTCATACCCTAAAGCCGGTGAGGAGCTTATCAACGAAATGGCGGTGGAAGCTTTTATTCAGGCCATAGAGGACAGACAACTGCAAATGGCTGTAAGGATGGCTGAAAAGCGAACACTCCCCGAGGCATTGGCATTCGCTTTGTCAATGAAGGCTGCGGACCAAGCATACCAGGGAATACACCGTGTCAGGGAAATGTCCGTCGTGGAATGCTCATGCCAGAGAACAGCCGTCATGGATGAAGACAGAACTCGCGGAAGTCAAATCCGTTGCTGGAATTGCAAGCAAACCGGACACCTACAACGGCAGTGCAGAAGTGCACCTAGACGAGGAAATTGTCCACATTGCGGAAGTAGGAGAAGCAGAGAGGAAGCATCTGGCTGTCAGTCAGACTTACCAAAACCAGCAGTCGGGAAATGCGTAAGGACCAACTTCGCGGGGCAGAAGTTGGTTACTGGAATCGAGGCCCCCAGGACCACCATTCAAGTTTCGCAAACCAATCGGGGTAACAAGAGCCTGACAGTGGAGGCAATAATCAACAAGAAGAAGTGCGTAGCCACCATCGACACAGGTGCCACCGCCTCCATTGTAAGAAGAGATATCGTCAGAAGCTCATGGCTGCACAACATCAGCAGCTACTGCCTGAAGACTGCAACAGGGGAAATGGCGAAGGTGTTTGGAGAAGTTCGTCTTACGATCACTCTGGCGGGACAGACGTTCTCCCATGCGTTTCTGGTGGCAGATATATGCGACGAGTGCATCATCGGAATAGACTTCATGAAAGCAAATGAAGTAATCTTGGACATCGGGATGCAAGTACTGAGGTATCGAAATGTGGAGATTCTGATGGTGTACGGAAACGAGAATGCCGTAACTCTCAGGACAGTCATCAGCAAAGACGAAGTTTCGCCGCCGTCTTCAGAGACAATCATTTGGATGAAGCTGGAAGGTGATCTTGGGAGCCACCGATTCTACATAGTAGAACCAGACCCAGAGAAGAATTCTCAAGACCACACCGTGGGAAAGACGTTAGTCGAACCAAAGAACACCATGGTTCCAATGAGGGTTTTGAACGCAAGACCACACACTGTCAAACTAAGGCGAGGGGAGGTGACTGGAAAATGCACGCCGATTACCGCCGTCGCAACAATATCTGAACGTGATGCTCCAAAACCTCTCCCATCACTTTGGACAGCGGAAACGAGAGAGACGATTCTCCAGTCCAGTGAGCTGAATCAGGAGCAGCGAACTATGGCAGAGAATCTTATCAATGAGTACGCTGATGTATTTGCCTCACAGGACGGAGAATACGACCGAACACACCTGGTACAACATCGAATAGACACTGGTGATACTAGACCAATTCGGCAGCCTGCTAGGCGCCTTCCATTGGCAAAGCAGACAGAAGTTGCAGAGATGGTGTCGGCAATGGAGAAAGAAGGTCTAATTGAAAGTTCCAAAAGTCCGTGGGCATAACCGGTTGTACTGGTTAAGAAGAAAGATGGCAGCACGCGGTTCTGCGTGGACTATCGGCAGCTCAATTACGTCACCAAGAAAGACAGCTATCCTCTGCCACGGATTGACGACACGCTAGACACACTATCAGGAGCCCGATGGTTTTCCACTCTCGACTTGAAGAGTGGCTACTGGCAGGTACAGATCCATCCAGAAGACCGGGAGAAAACAGCCTTCACCGCAGGAAATGGGCTATGGCAATTCACGGTAATGCCATTCGGACTGTGCAATGCTCCGGCGACTTTCGAGCGATTGATGGAATGTGTCCTGCAAGGGTTAACATGGAAAACCTGTTTGGTATACTTGGATGATGTCATCGTCGTTGGAAAAACATTTGCGCAACACCGAGACAATCTAAGGGATGTGTTTCAAAGGCTTCGAAGTGCCCACCTGAAGCTCAACCCCAAGAAGTGCGCCCTGTTTAGAGCAGAAGTCAAGTACCTGGGACACATAATTTCAGCGAAAGGAGTGAGAACCGATTCAGAGAAGGTCGACGGAAGAACCGGTGCACCAGTTGACGGAAAAGGGGAAACAATTCAAATGGTCAATTGAGTGCGAGAAGAGCTTCAAGGCACTTAAACAACGGCTATGCGATGCCCCGATACTAGCCTACCCCACTCCCGGGGAAACGTTCATTGTGGATGCAGATGCTAGTAATGTCGGGGTAGGAGCCGTACTCTCCCAGGTGCATGATGGCCAAGAGAAGGTGGTTGCGTACTTCAGCAAGGTGCTCTCTAAGCCAGAAAGGAACTACTGCGTGACAAGGCGGGAACTTCTAGCTTTGATCTTGGCTACGAAGCATTTTCACAAATACCTCTATGGGAGGAAGTTCGTTCTTCGCACAGACCATGCAGCCTTAAAATGGCTATTACAGTTCAAGAGTCCTGAGGGTCAGGTCGCAAGATGGATCGAAAGGCTGCAAATCTACGACTACGAAATACAGCATCCGCACTCTAATGCGGATGCACTGTCCCGGAGACCATGCACAACGGATTGTAAACATTGTGCGCGTCAGGAAGAACGGGAGCTGGTTTCCATCCAAAGAATGAGAGCCGAACCTATCGCCGGCTGGAGCGTAGATGAGATCCGGAACGCTCAGAAGGAAGACCCGGATATCGAGCCGATTCTGGCCTGCAAGGAGAACATGGAGGAACCGGATCATCAGGACATCTCTCACAGAAGCCCGACCTTAAAGGCATATTTTGCGCAGTGGGACTCCCTCCATGTCCAAGAAGGTGTTCTGAGAAGGAAATGGGAATCCTCCGACGGAAAGTCGTTTGTAATGCAGCTTGTCGTACCGCAAACGAGGGTCAAGGAAGTGTTACAGGAAATGCATGGCGGGGCGTCCGGAGGCCATTTGGGAGTGAATAAGACGCTAGAAAAGGTACGAGAACGTTTTTATTGGTTAAAAGCGAAGGAAGATATCGAAGACTGGTGAAGAAAATGCGACGTGTGTGCAGCTAGCAAGGGTCCGAGAATCAAAACTCGAGGTAAGATGCACCAATACAACGTGGGAGCACCTTTCGAACGAATCGCCATTGACATCGCAGGGCCCTTTCCGGAAACCGACAATGGTAATCGGTATATACTCGTAGTGATGGACTACTTCAGTAAGTGGCCGGAAGCGTTTCCGATCCCTAACCAGGAAGCCAGAACCGTGGCGGAGCAGATCGTCTACAATTGGGTTAGCAGATTCGGTGTGCCCTTGGAATTGCATTCTGACCAAGGGCGGAACTTCGAGTCAAGAATCTTCCAAGAGATGTGTCAACTACTCGGAATCAAAAAGACAAGGACAACCCCGCTTCATCCACAGTCGGACGGTATGGTGGAGCGTTTCAATAGGACTTTGGACGAACATCTCTCGAAGGTCGTAGGTGACTACCAACGGGATTGGGACCGGCAGATTCACTTGTTTTTGATGGCCTATAGAAGTGCCGTGCATAGCACTACTCAACATACGCCGTTCGAAATCTTATTTGGTGGAATAGCTCGTTTACCCAGTGAGGTGAAATTTGGATCTCCTACCAATGAGCCCAGAAATAAAGAAGAGTACGTGGCGGACCTTAGGGAAAGGCTTAGGGACATACACCAAAGGACCAGAAGCCAGATTAAGATGACGAGCGACCGCATGAAGACCAGGTATGATGCCAAGGCAACAACGTCAGGATTCCAGGAAGGAGATCTAGTGTGGCTGTATAATCCCCATCGCCAAAAGGGGAAATCACCTAAGTTGCAGCAGAACTGGGAGGGTCCCTACAGAATAATAACCCGCATCAACGATGTTGTCTACCGCATCCAGCGAGGACCAAGGGCCAAAATGAAAGTGGTTCATGTGGACCGACTGAGTCGATACAATGGCCGAAGTGAGGACACACTTGTTCGGGACGAACAAGTTTAAGAGGAGGGCAGTGTAACATAATGCAGCATAATAACTACGCCCTCGAACAGGCAACAAATTCCGAAGTGTCTTTTCATTTGAGGTTCGTGTCTGAAATTAGTCACCACAGCTCGGATAATATCACGGATAAAAGAGAACAAGAGAGAATTATAACTGCACGAAATGATTGTCATCTTGGAATTATTACATCAGAATTTTTCTTGTTCCAGTGGTCGAAGAATTTGCTAGAAGTTTCTGGCTATCAGAAACTTCTGCTATATAAGGACAGATGGCGATCAAAAAGGCGCAGTAGTTTCTAAACTGTGGCGAAGAGATTAGAAAAGTGATAATGGGCGAAGTTGTAATTTTGTGATAAATTGAAAGTTGAGATTTAACAAGAAGAAGTAATTAGTTTGGATTTGTGAATTAAGTAATTGAAAGGAGATAAAGTGATTTGAGAGGAAAGAGACATTGTAAGAAAAGAATTGCGAAGAATAGTATAGTGTGAACCTGAATTGTTCTAAAGACTAGAAAATAAAGAAATAAATTTCACAGAATATCGTTTTATCTACTCAAGCCGTAGCTCGCATACTACAGTATTTTGAATCGACTTTCTACTGTCAGATTTTCGCAAAAGTATTAAGTTTACGATGTAGTTAGTAGTGTATTAGTAATATGAGTTTTAGGAATTGCTGAGTCTGCCGCTTTTCTGATTGAAGAATCAACCTGTTGAAAACAATTTACACTATCTAATATCTTTATGATCACCTTGATATAAATTTTCCGATACATACGATCTAAATCTACCTGCTGCCGAATAATTATAACGACCATTACATTACATTTTGAAACTGAATTTTGTAGTTCACTGCAGACGGGTAGATGATCAAAATCTGAGCAATTCATAGTGATAGAATCGGAAAAGTTATAACCATTGTTAGTAATAAATGTGACAAGAGCTGATGGAGGAGCTGCTTGGAACGAAATTTAGATGAATAAGAAATAATATTGTGCAGTCTGTTAGTGGCGACATAAATGAATATTACCCCAACAGTTTCATCCTAACCATCTCCACATCTGATGCCTGCAGTTTAAATCTCACTCTATATTAAAATTCATGTTAGTTCTAAACGATTTTACTATACGAGGGCAAGGTGAAAAGTTCTCGGCCTGACAATGAAAAACTGCGATTTTCAGTTAAGAAATGATTTTATTTTTCTACGTAATCTCCCTTGACTTCAACACACTTGGTCCAGCGTTTCTCCAACATCAGTATTCCTTCTCGGAAATTAGAGTCTGGAAGGCTGTGTAAATATTCATCTACGGCCCTCTCAACTTCTGCATTGGATGCGAAGCGCTTCCCAGAAACAAATTTCTTCAAGTTTGGGAACAGATGAAAGTCTGAGAGTGCCAAAGCAGGTGAATAGGTAGGATGGCCGAGCAAATCGTACCCCAAATCCCACAGTTTTCCCATCGCCAACGCACACTTGTGTACAGGTGCATTGTCCTTGTGAAAGATGATTTTTTCTTCTTTAAGCCAGGCCTCTTCTCGCGAATTTTGGCATCCAGCTGGTCAAGAAGGTTGGAGTAATATTCGCCTGTAATTGTTCCGCCTTTCTCAATGTAATCAATTAACAGGATGCCTTTCGCATCCCAAGACACACTGGCTATGACCTTTCCGGCAGGTGCCATTGACTTCGCCTTCTTTGGCGCTGAACCACCGGCTTCCACCCACTGCTTCGACCGCTGTTTCGTTTCTGGCGTCGTCTTCACTCGCCTATCGTCCAACACGCCTTCCTTCACGTGGGTCATTTTCGAGGGACGTGCGACCACGTTTAAATTCAGCTGCCCACTTTTTAACGGTTGACATGGAAGGAGCAGAGTCCCAGTAAACTTTTGTCAACTTTGGATGAATTTCCTTAGAGGTTAACCCATCCAAAACGAAGAATTTTATCACCGCACGATATACAAGTTTATCCATTTTAACGAAAAACACGCAAGACGTCTACTGCAAAAATTCGTGTAAAGAAACTACTTGGGAGAACAAGTTGAAACTTGTCATACGAACTAATGAGAAGTGCACCCAGGCAGGAAACATAAATTTTTGCTAATTGGAACTCCATCTCTGCGTCAGGCCGAGAACTTTTCACCTTGCCTCGTATCCCTTGTAAATTTAACTCTTCCCTCCCAGTTACAATTTCTACCTGGGAAATGAGCAGAAAAAGTCTTTTATTTTGATGACTCGCTTAGAATTAATTCAACACTTAACGCTTCAATGCTTAATGGACTTGTTAACTAAAATAGCAACCCTTTTCCCTCTCGAGTTTGAGGAGCATACATAATTAGAATGCAGTAAATTGGTTCCGTACTTCAGCCAAGTCTCAGTTAATAAAGCAATGCCGATTTTATTAAGATGCAACAAATCAAATAATTCTAAAACTTTATCTAAGGGTTTTTCATTTTGTGCTTTAGAATTTTGATTTTAAATAAAATGAAAAGTATTAAAAATTTTAATGACAATTTCTTACTGTTCTAAATTTTGGAAATCGGTTAAATGGCCGCAGAAGTTTTTGCAAACTCCTTGTAATTAGTGAGGTAATTTTCGATGACTTTTCGGTACATTTCTGGCAGTAATGCGGCCATCATTTCACTGATGTTGATTTTTAAGTGCTCGAGAGTTTGGATATTGTCTGCACAAACACTATCTTTAGCATAGCCCCACAAAAAGAAATTCAACGGGGTCAAATCATATGATCTTGGTGGCCAATTGTTGTCGCCAAATCTCAAAATTAAACGTCTGGGGAATTTTTCGTGCAATACAGCCAAATTAGCTTGCGTTGCATGGCACGTAGCCCCGTCCTTTTAGAACTAACAATCTCAGGCCAAAAAAATCGGTTATCATATCACCATAGCGCTGATAATTCACCGTAACAGTGGCACCTTCAACGTTTTCAAAAAAGTACGCCCCGATCACGTCGCCTGGTCCACAGCGCGCACCAAACTGTCACCCGTGATGGATGCAATGATTTTGTTGGAAAACTCGGCATCAAGCTGATGATTTTCCAGCGCCCAATCGGCATATGTTCTGCGCATTCTATGGTGATTCTATGGTAAGATGCAACAATGTTAATGCTTTGAGCGGTAGTTGTAGAATGATAAGACATAAATTAACGGCCTGTCACTATGGATGACAGATGGATTTGACAGGGTTGTGAAATACCAACCTCGAAATGACCCTTTAGAATGCATCTCGCATTCCAAGTTTATTATATAATTAATGAACATATTGAGAATAAAGATATTTAATTGCCAAGGTATTGATAAATTAAATTGTTCGGATTTTGTACGACATGAACATGAACTAATGAATGCTCAATATAGAGGTAATCTCATTAAGGGTGAAGAACGAATTACTTCAGTTGCTGCGAGAGATATTTGCGTTCGAAACCTCTAAGCGCATATTGACTAAATGAGCGAGAAATTATAAAGCTTTGATTGATCAAATCTTAAGAGCAGTAACTATTTAAAATAAAATTAAAATACGCACGGTTGCAGCAAACAATAATTCGGGTGAATTAAACAAAATCCAAATGCAGTCTTCTTCTACGTAATCAAGGTTCTGAGGAGTACAACATCGGGGTATTCCCAATTTGTTGAACTGATAATGAAGCCGGTCACGTACATATGTTGGACCCTATAAATTGCTTGCACAATGTTATATGAGGAATTTAAACAGTTCTTTGTTAAAAGGTATAGAATACGAGTAGATACACAAATCTGTTATACGAGGGAGGGTTTTTTTGTCAATAATCATGCGCACCCAAATTTTCAGACAGATCTGTCAAATAGTTTTGTTGTGGTAGCCATTTTATATAGATGCCTACTAGCATTTTCGTTAAAATAGAAAAAAGTGAATTTCGAGTGCTCATTAAACACTATTTTTGCGAGAAAAAACCATCACGCAAACCAAACAAAAGCTTGACAAATATTATGGGGACTCTTCACTATCGATTGGAACCATTCAACACTGGTTTACTCGATTTCGGTGCGGTCGTTCAAGCACAAGTGTCGCCGAACGTTCTGGTCGCCCAATTGAGGTCACCACACCAGAAATGGTCGACAAAATCCATGGTTTGATAATGGACGGTCGGCGAGTGAAAGTGCGCGAGCTTGAATCACATGGCTCAGTGATTTCGATTTTACATAAATATTTGGACATAAAAAAACTTTCCGCAAGATGTGTGCCTCGTAAGAACCTGGAGCGACCGAAATTTGTCATTGTATGTTCTATGGTTGTCAATGGGAACCACGATCAGAAAGCAGAACAAGCACAAGACTACAAATTCCATTATTAAGCATTCGCATGGTCACCCAGTTCGACTAAAATATGTAATGTTCTGTATGAGCTTAGGAACACAAATAATATCAAAGGGCTACTATCAAATAGTTAATACTTATATTTGGTCCCCTAAGGATCCCATCAAGCACATTATTAATATACGAGTAAATACATTTAATGTAGTTTCTCAAAATATTTCTCGTTTATATCCAATCTGCTAAAGTACCATAAAATGTCCTTTCACTGCGAGTAGAATTAATGAGTTTCGATATTTTTTCCTATTCCTACTGTGTACGTTTAATTTTGCCCGTTCTCGGTGCAGAAAATCAATTAACTGGCATCCAACAAACAATAACGCCGATAGACTGCCATCGACATTCAATATAAATTAATTAACTTTAAATAATTAGTAATGACAAGACAATGGATGCAGCGCAGCATGATTTAATTTCGTCATTAACATAATCCTTCTTAATAAGGAGAATTCATGTTAATGGGGTCATCGTCATACTACTCCATCGGCAGCAATGACTGCAATAGAACCAACAACAATATTAGCATAGAATAATAATCGAACGGCTGCCTATAACATCGAGCAACAGGTTGTCGTCCGGAAGTACAATGACTTTGTTATCACAGTGCAGTTAAAGCACCCACGAGCTCTCAGTACCAATGCTAGTGTACACATTATCATGTGACAACATTGAGTACAAAAGGAAATGTGTACAGATGGGTATTGATCTAAAGGCCTAACAATGCCACTAGCATGCATGATGCGTAGTTGCTCACTTAATAACCTTTGGGCGGAATTTTAATTACAAGGAACAGTGGCAATTATCAATCCTTCCAACCAGTCCTTTTATTGACTGTCATGATGAAAGCTCAGTTGTACCATGCATGATCTACTTTATAATTATTGAAATTTGATAAATAATTAAATCAGTACAGAGTTGAACTGCAGAATTTCTTCATGAGAACTGGTATACATGTATCTCTAATAGTCCTAAATGTAATTTAAAATGTCCTCTAAAATCTGAATGCCTCCTCCATAAAGCTTTGGAAGGTAGTATATCGCGGATTATTTCCGAAAATGTTAAGATTTGACCAAAGAAGCAGTATATCAAATTGAACTCCGTTAGATTCTCCACAAAAAAAATATTAATATTTTCTTGTTTTTAATTGATCATCAACTGAGAATTATTAGCAGAAGTTATGGGCCTCACGCATTTAAAGTAATGCAGAATGAGTGTTTTAACTTTTCGTTTTATGTATCTTTCATGTATTTTCAGTAAACTTAGTACAAATAAATGGAATTAGTGAAGTATTCACTTTGTTATTTCCCTTGTTATTCCCTATACCAAAGAGTGTAATAAATTTGACAAAAAACATTCATAAGAATGTCTGTTTGTCCTTATATTTTGAACTAGAAAGATGAAATGAAAAGAGCAAGTATTAAAATTTTCGAAATCAGCTCAGAAACTTGCCACTCGTCATTTTTAAATATTAGTAATAGTTTGTCAATGATCTTAGCATTAGCTGTCAGAAACGAAAAATAACAACCGAATTAATTTGAAGGGCACGCATTGGTGGAACTCCAGGGAAAGCGAAAATGAAATCGCATTAGAAGAGGACTATTTCGATTTAATCTTCACTTCAATTCTAGTTTAAGTGAGTCTGAGATCGGGACATTTCAACATGCGAAAGGAAATAATTTAGTTGAGACTATAGAAAACTATAGTGATGAGGATTTTAAATCGCATTATAAAATACGGCGTTCAACAGTCCTAATATGTAAAATTTCTTTGTTTCCGAAACGAGAGTTAAAGCGGCCGGGAAACTTTGTGTGCAATATTGTTTCTCGCGCTGTATGGCAGGTGGCACCGTCTTGTTGAAACCCCATGTCTTCCACATCAATGTCGTCCAATTGGTGTCAAAAATAATTTGTTATCATGTCCGGATTACGTTCACTATTGACTGTTACAGCAGCACCAGGAAAATTTTCGAAGAAGTATGACCCAATCACGCCACCGGCACAAAGTCCGCACCAAACAGTGAATTTTTGCGCATACCTTGTTTATTTGTGAATGGTCCGTTTGATGACCCCAAATACGACAAAATTTGTTTGTTTACGTAGCCATTCAGTTGAAAGTGAGCCTCATCGCTGAAGATGATTTTGTTCGGAAAATCACCATCAATTTGGTGGTTCTCCGACACCTAATCAATGAAGCCGCGACGCTTTTCATGATCTGCTGACTTCAAATCTGGAGTCGATCTTGTGGGCATGTAAATAGATACATAATTGTTGTTAAAATGAGCTGCGTTGAACTGTAGGAAAGGTTATTTTACTAGGAAGATGGCATATGGGTTTTGACGGATTGTCAAGAACATTATCACTCACTGAGGCAATATTTTTTCGTGTCCGGCTACTAAGAGGACGCACTAACAACACTGACCCGGTTTGGTCGAATTTTTCTTTAATTTCTTAACCGCGGCACGAGATGGACGATTATGTTAACCGACATTATTCCGCAATGCTCGAATCGTGTTGGTTAAATTTTCCCCATTTCAGAGGTGGGGTTTTACAAGTAAAATACGATGTTCCCTCGTATACCACTCCATAATTACAAATGCTAATGTATTCACAGATGTAAAATATTAGCTACTTACCTTTGACAGAACCACAGTAGTGCCAGATCGTGTTTGCCGATGGCTAATTTAAATTGTTCATTACTACTTGAAATTGCCTCAGGTAGCCGATGTTCCAGGTAATTGCGAAAAATGTGAGCAAACAAAAAAATTCTGGGAATCATTGGCACTCACATTGTAATAAAAGCATTTAACATTTCTCAGAGGTACAGCTTGTTCCACAATTGATTATTATTTTGAATGAGGAATATGGATTAAAAGCGTCGTAGATTTAGTGGTTAAAGAACTGATCTTCTCCGATCACTTACCGATAATTATTGTAGTAGAGCTAGATATACCATTGGAAGCCTCCAGACCCCAGATGCATTTACTGCCGAAGTTGCATTGGAAGGAGACATATAGAACTAACATTGACCTAATGCTCAACTCAGCAACAACGACGCACGTTCTAGTTGTGGCATTAACAAACTAATATCCTGCAACGTAGATGTTGCGATTCCTCTTCAGTCAACATGAGGACGAAGAAATAAAGAACCGTGATTTGATATTGAGTGTGAGAAAGCCAGAAAAAATCATTCCGGTGCCTGAGATTAATCAAAAATACAGACACAAACATTGCGAAATTATTGTACCAGAAAGCAAATAAGGTATGTACTCGTACAAACTTATGCATTGAAAAAAAAAGTAGGCTAATGCCTACTGGCTATATTGAACCTTAGTGTGGATTCAGAAATTATCCAGTATGCGCTGAATATATCACTCAAGAACTTGGCAATGAACATTTTTACGAGTGTCATCTTAAAGCGATTAACAAACTGGATACACCTAAATCATATAATAAGTGAGTTCTAAGGTGGCTTAAGAAAAGAGTACTCAACGGTAGTCAATATTTTTACACTCGCAAGTATCGCAAAGACATACCTGGTCGGTCTTTTGTCGGTTTTAGAGCAGCTTCGACTCAATTGATAGAAATGCCCTCTTCTAAAATCTGAGCAAACTTGGGTATGATACTGAAGGTAATTCAAAGTCTTTATGAGGAGAACAAAACGGCGTTGTGGGATGGGAATAAAATGTCTAACTGGGGTTGTCTTATCTCCTTACTGTTCTCAATTTTCTTCTACGACTTCAATACATTTCTCTCCGGAGAATCAATATCAAGCCTCTTCTCTACGCGGACGATATCGTAATTTTGGCAGACACCCCAATTTGTTGCAAAACATAATAAATAGGTTACAGAATTACTGACGCTATGAAATCTTTATTTACTATACAGATAAATCTAAGATAATGGTTTCGAGTGGAAGGGGAGGTACAAGAGGGAAGAAAAGTGGATCTAGGGTAACGAACAACTGGAGAAAGTGAAGGAATATAAGTAAAGTGTGACTAGATAGCAATGATAGTTTTTCCAATTGTTATGATTCAGCAGAAGTCAAAGACACCAGTGATATCTAGCTTGCAAAATGATCAGAAAGGTTTGCCATTGCACCGCTTAACCCTTCCCGAACATGTGGAAATTATTAAAAAATATTATCGAAATTCCGGCTCAGTTGTAAATACGCAACGTGAATTTTGTCGTGAGGTCGGTCTTCATCATGGCTTCAGTGCACAGGCAATTCGTCGCACCGTTTAAAAGTTTGAGCCTGAGTACACTCTTTTGGATCTTAAGCAACCAACCAGATGGAGACCGGTGCGAAGTGAAGAAGACATAGCCGCGGTAACGGCCAGTATCGAAGAAGACCCAGAAATGTCGATTCGGCGCCGATCAGCTGAATTAGGGATCGCCAGAGAGTCAACCAGGATTATTTTGCGGTTGGATTTGGACCTACATCCGTATAAGATTGTGCTGACACAACAATTGAAGCCGAACGAAAATACGAATAGACAAAGCCTTGAGTTCGCCAATTGGGCACTGGAAATGTTGGTCGGCGATCCGGATTTTGGCCAAAAATAATCTTCTCGGACGAGGCCCATTTTTAATCACCGGCTATTTCGACAAGCAAAATTGCCGTTATTTGATTCGGTTTATGGTACGGCGGCATCATCGGACCTAATTTCTTTCGAAATGAGGAAGGAGACACCGTTACGGTCAATGGTCCTCGGTATAGAGCGATGATAACCGACTTTCTGTGGCCAGAGCTCGACAACGTTGATATATCCGAGCTGTGGTTCCAACAACGACGCTACATGCCATACAAGCGACGCAACGCTCGAAGTGGTGAAGGAGAAATTTTGCGACTGGGTCATCTCACGGTGAGCGTTCATCAATTGGCCGCAGCGATCATGCGACTTGACACCCCTCGATTATATTCTCTGGGGCTACTTCAACTCCTTAGTCTACGCTAATAAGCCAACCACTTTGGACGAGCTCGAAGCCAACATTTGAGACGCTATTACTGGAATAACTCCGCACATACTGGACCGAGTCATCAAAAATTGGACCAACCGCTTAAAGCACTGCCAGCGAAGGGGAGGAGGCCATTTTAATATGCTATTCCATACATAATGGTATGAATGTAGCTACAAAATAAAGCTAGAATCAATTGATATCTCACACCGTTGTTGTTTTATTTAAATTTCTTTTCCTATCGTTCTTATTTGGTCACCCTATACCTTGGTCTCTTAATAACATCAAATTAAATTAAAAGGCATCCTGGGTAGAAAATATAATATGCTTTAAGTTTTTGAATCGGTCCTATGTTATGCGGTGCAGATATAGGGTGTTTTTCAGAATGAAGAAGTGGAGAAACTATTACGATGTTTCATAAAGAAAATCTTTAGACTGCCATCAAATAATCCCACTTACATGACCCATCTTGAAACGGGACTAACGCCACTATATACTTTTACGCTACGGTTGCACTTCAATTATGTTATGAAGATAATGGCATTGCGTAGCCTCCGGCTTCCCAATATCGTTGTAAGATATCTACTACAACGAAATCCCCAGTTCTTCAGCGAATGGGCAATGCTTGGACACTTATACACTGCTCCGCTAATGGAGGGAAGTACAACATCGTGGGAAAATGCATCCAAATTCTTCTATTCAAAATTAAAACTTCTATGTTCCGGACTTTCTCTGATAATGCAAAGCAAAGTGAAGCCCGAAACATTTATCGCTTCAGTATAGAAAGGATCTGGGAAGTAGGAACGTAAAACGTTTACGAAAATCGCTTAAAACTAAAGTACGCTTTTAAAAGAGCTTAATAATTCTGTTATTTATTTATTGTAAATAAATTATTGTTGGTTGCCGGCGAAAACCAATGTATTAGATTGTGACTTTATAACTCAAATGAATTTGCATGTATAATAAAATCCTTTATTTATTTATCCATTTTGTAATCACATATCGGAAGGAATGCTATTTTAACAGAAAATAGAATTACAGTATAGTTTCAAGCTGTCAAAAAATCGATCGCCATTTGTTGCTGTGAACCAGGATCTCTCCACGATAGTCGGGTTCTTCGAATATCAGAGTTGTACTCCGAAACGATGAACAACTTAACAGATGTCTTTCCCGAAAACACTATTATTCTGTTTATCATTCTAAAAGCTGAATAGTGCTTCCCTTTAAGGACAACAGATACTCAAGAAGCGTTTAATTACGTGCATTAAACGACAAGAATCGTAGTAAAAAATGCTTTCGAATTATTGAAAAATACATAGATTCCGAAGGGTGTACAAATTTACCGAACGAACCCATTTGTGTTCTATTTCCAATCTTGTCGCAAATACATGCGTACACAACATTTGTATCATAAAAGCCGTGTGACTGAAGAGAGTAAAACAAGTAACAATGAAAAGATGAGATGGCAATTCTAAACTATTTGCTAGTAAAGAATGTTATTTAAATTACCACTTTATCATTTCGAAAAAAGAATCTTGTCACTTTGATGACACTTCGGTTGCAACTGTTTATTTTTTTTTTCTGGAGGTGTCAGCTTTCCTTCGAAGTGTGTTTGACCCATCGCTGAAAATATCAACCATAAATGGAAAAATGCAAGTAGCTCCACCTGCACACCTCGCAATAGCGTCTGCATTTTCTTATTTTACACTGCTACCATAGTATTAAAATCCTAAAATTATAAAATTACTAGCCAACCCGCCAGCTTTTCCCACACAAAAAAGCCACCAGGCCTGTTTTAGAAATTCATAGATATTGTTCCATTGATATTTGTTTAATAACTCAACTTTCCGTGTATATATATAAAGAGAACGTCTTCTCTAAGGACGAAGAAAAGAATATGTTGCATTAAAAGAAAACACGTCTTTCTTGACAAAAGGAACAGTATTATATTTTATATAAGATAAGCTTACAATATTAGATCATAGGAAAACTGTTCATCATTTACACAAAAGTGTAAGAGAATTACAATGGAATGGAAGAATAGCAATTAGTAATACAGTGTGACTCAATAGTATTTAAAACAAAATAAATCATTTTAACAAACCCACTTTTATGAATATTTTCAAGAAAAATTTCGTAATTTAACATTTTAATGAATTCAAAATTAACACAGGGTGGCCCAAAAGTCGTTTTCCTACGTATATCTGTATAAAAGATAAAAACTAATGAAATAAATTACAAATAAAAGTTTATTTCATGGAAATTTTTTGCATTATGTATGGAAAATCATATCGGTTAAGTGGCCACCATTAGAATGCATGCACTCATGGGCTCTTTTGATGGCACTTTCCATGACTTTTTGATGTGTTACCGGCGTAATTTGAGCGATTTCTGTGCGAATGTTGAGTTTCAGCTCCTGTATAGTCTGTGGTTTGTTAATGTAAATCTTTTCTTTCAGGTAACCCCATAAAAAAAAGTCCGTAGCCGACAGATCAGGCGATCGCGGCGGCCATTAAAATTCATTGTTTTTTGAGATAATGCGATTTGGGAATTGTTCGCGCAACAAGTTCATTGTCTCACGAGCGGTGTGAGCGGTAGCTTCGTTTTGCTGAAACCAAATCAGCTCAGCATTGTTGTCTGCTTGCACAAGTGGAAAAAGGAAATCCTGAAGCATTGTTCTGTAGCGGCACCCATTGACTGTAACGCTGGCACCCGCATCATTTTCAAAGAAATATGGCCCATAAATCTTACGCAAGGTTATTCTACACCAAACAGTAACACGAAGTAAGTGTAAGGGACGATCTGCAATTTTGCTTGTTCACAAACCCGCTCAGATGAAAATGTGCCTCGTCGGTCATTATAAAATTTTCCAAAAATTCTTCGTCATTCTCGGCGATATTTAGGACAGTTCTGCAGTACTCCAGACGTTTTTCTGGGTCATCAGGATTGAGCTGTTGGACCAACTAGATCTTGTAAGGGTATAGGTGTAGATCTTTCCTCAAAATCCGATGAATCGTGCTACGCGGTATGCCTAACTGTGTTGATCGTCGTCGTGTCGATGTTTCAGGATCGGTTGCAACACTTTCCCTAACGACTTGGATGTTTTCGATTCATCGTCCAAAACGAGGCCTGCCCGAACGCCTCACATCTCCAACGTTCCCATATTGCTCAAATTTGACCACCACAGCACGAATAGTGGGTGCTGTTGGAACATTTCTAACGCCATAAAATTGCCGGCAGGCACGTTGAGTACAAATTATTGACTGACTGTTTCAAAAAAAAATTTAACAATTTTTGTTCGCTGTGCGATCGTGTAGTGCTCCATCCTAAATCTCCCAAGCCTAATGCCTGAAACAAAAAAAAAAAAATAACTATAAATAATATCTATAAATAGGAAAGAGACTTTTTGTCCACACTGTATAAAGTGTATAAAGTGTTATCTAAAGAAAAAACTCTCATCATGGAGTGAAATCGTTGAAATTTGTCCTTGGGTAACGCTTTCGTCAAAATATCACCAACTTGGTTTTGTGTCGGCAAATATTCCAACTCAAAAAGATCATCTTCGAACTTTTCACGAATAAAGTTGAAACGGACAGCTATGTGCTTAGTCCTCTTATGGAACTCAGGATTTTTGATCAATCATCAAAGTCCAGGTTTCATTTCTATTCAGCGAAGCAATTTCTTCATCCATAGCTCTTTTCCATTTATCGGCATCCTCACACTGCGTGGCCTTTTCAAAGCAGTCTGGCGTATAAGACTCTGTTAAGAACGCGAAACTTTTCTGGATGCAGCAGTTAACTTAATTTTGAGCATTCTTGTTTCTGCTTCTCGATCGATCCCTGTTTGTACTAGTCTCCTGTTCTTTCACAACATTCCTCTTGTCTCCAACAGTTCTTCAAAACGTCATCACCATAAGTCTCAGGGTCAACATCAACAACAACAGCACAATTCTTTTATTTTTCCCTTTCAGCATCAACATCAGCAACACAGTTACCTTTACATTTTATGATTGACTGTTTGTCTGCACATTTTCCTTCCACAGGCGAATCACTTTGAAGATCCTCATCATCAAACACAGCGAACAACTTGTCATGCCCACTCACCATCACCTACGAATAATGGAAAACATCCCAGCAGACTTCAACTTTATTATTTTCGGCAAAAAATACTCTATGTCCTTTGACACTGTCACCATACCCTACAAAAGCATCCTTTTTGGACTTCGGGTCCCATTTTCCTCTTGCACTTCTGTTGAGGTATATGAACAAAGGTTTCAGTTCCAAAAACTTGAAAATTTGTAATGTTAGCCTGCTTTTCATACCACAGCTCATTTTGATTTTCCCTTTATCGAACGGGCTCCAGTTCGGTTAAGAACGAAAACTCGCATATTCACTGCCTCGGCCCAAAGTTTCATGTCCAAATTTGTTCCGTGAATCATTGTCCGAGCTGCCTCTACAATTGTGCGCATTTCACGCTCTGTACGTCTATTTTGTTCTTGCGTATAAGGCACCATCCGTTGATGCACTACACAATTCTCCACTAAAATATTTTGAACTTGTTGATTTGTATACTCTAAGCCGTTGTCAGATCGAAGAACCTTCATGCACCTCTGTTTTCTCCTTTAGAAAGAAAACCGTCCTAAAGTGGGAAAAATCATCTTTAAACAGCAGTGTTGGAGGATCAAAGTACTTCGATCCTCCAACTGAAATACAGTACATCGGCCCACACACATCAGAATGCAGAAGTTCCCCCACGCAACTCGCTTTATTTTCACTGGAATGAAAAACTGCACGATGTTGTTTTTCATATAAGCACGCCTCACAAAAAGTCTCCTTCGTCTTCAAAAGTAATATTTCTGGCCTTCAATACATTATTCACTTGGACGATATTTTGATGCCCGAGTTTCTCGTGCCATTTGCGTAGTGTCCCTTTCTTTTCTTCAGCCAAATTTGCACATGCACCAACATCCACCGAATTACTTGTGACCTTCAGAATTTGAACAATTTAGACTCACGTACTCCCACTACCAAAACAGATTCTCCTTTAAAAAGCTCACATTTGAAGTTATTCGAAGGCAATTTAAGACCTCTGTCAAACGTACAGTTCAGGGAGAAAAGATTTAGCCAAAGATCCGCAACATAGAGCACATCAACCAAATGGTTCTCCTCCCAGCTGACATTGTTAAAAAAAAAAAATACATTTATGTCTCCTCTGTCATACGCATTATTGGTGGTTTATCGGTTTACCAAACGCTTTATAGTTAATGAACCACACTCTCCTGCTAGTCATGTGATCACTCGCTTCAGAATCCAGGAACCACTCTTCAGCCCTAGCATCACCATCTGTTAATAGCGCCTCACAAACGAAAGCATTCCCATGTAACCCATCCAATTTTTTCTCCTTCTTCTTTGAACATTCATTCTTCCAATGCCCAGTGGCTTTACAAAAGAAACATTTTCCCAGCTTTGAAGGCTGTCTATTTTTGTTATAAAACTTTTTGGGTGTAAATTGCTTATTTGCAATCAAAGCACTACTTTCTCCAGGTTCAGAAAAATTGTTTTATGAATTAATACGTGCCTCTTCCAGAACTAACCTGCCAGTAAGTTGCTCCAATGTCTGCTCATCAGCTGCCGTCGACTCCCAAGCACTATGAAAATGGTTAAATGAGGCTGGCAAAGACATTAGGATCTTGGTTATAACCATCGAATCAGAAACATCTCCTCCCACATCGGCTAACTGCTGCACAATGGCCTGCAACTTTGAAATGTGCAACGCAATATCGCCTTGTGGGTCCTTACTGTAGCTATAAAATTGCTGCTGAAGCATGTGGATACTCGCCTTTGATTTGACCTCGTAAGCACTATGGAGTTTATCCCACATTTCGTTCGAAGATTTGCAGTGACAATAACCTTTTGCGCCTTACTGTCAGACTGACTCCACAGCAACAGTTTTCCAGGATCCGTCGGCTTTACCTCATCCCCTGTCACCAATTTAATTAGACCAGCTGCGCTCAAAATTATTTTTATCTGGAACTTCCAGATATTCCACTGATCTCTATTTATCAGTTTATCAACTTTTAATTCGATATTATCAACTGACATGATGAGTAATTAATATTAGTCAAACACGCAGTTAGATCGAAAGAATCGTTTGACAGTGACCCGTTATGTCCAAATACCAATCGTCGGCAAACTAATTCTGCTTCTCGGTATTTAATTGATTAGCCGTTCCTTTATAAATGTATTTGCAATTTCCGATTTCAACTTTATAAAAAATAAAAAAAGTGATTCTCAAAAAAAAAAAAAAATGTTCACGCAACTAACCTGTTGCATTAAAGGAAAACACGTCTTTCTTCTCAGACTTGACAAAAAGGAACAGTATTATATGTATTTCATATAAGATAAGCTTATAATATTAGATCATATGTAAACTGTTCATCATTTACATAGAAGTGTAAGTTATTAAGTTAAATAAGAATATAAGAGAATTACAATGGAATGGAAGAATAACAATTAGTAATACAGAGTGACTCAATAGTATTTAAAACAAAATAAACTATGATATTTTAACAGAATAAGCTACAACAAACAAATCTTTTGTCACGCACTTGCAGTGAGACTCGTTGGTTGTGAATGCAGTTAGCTTTTTAATCTAATACCTAACAAAATATGTTTCATTAAATTAGCTAAGGTGTTCTATTTCTCTTAATCCGAAATACATCAAATTGAATGGCGCGAGCAAATAACTTCCTCCCGACTTGTGAAATATATTTCTTGAGTGTTCAGTTTCCTGATGTCGGCAATTCTTTCCAGAAAAATGGTCAATAGGTGGAGGAAAACTACATCAAAATCGGCTCAGCTATTCTCAAATTATTTATTATGAAAACAAATTGTTTTATTGTTAACTAACTAGTTAACCTAAGAAGGTTAGGCTCTTACGAACTTTTTGAACTCTAAAAGTTGCTCATACGTACGCTTTTTTCAAATACCATCTATACGAGTAGTTCAACCGTCTTATCGAATTTAATGCACCGCACTGATGATTTTTATCCGACTTCGGTGGGCATGGCCCAGCATGTTGATACCGGACGGAACTGGTATATAGTAGCTTAGTAGGTGCTCAGAAAATATTCCACTGCACTGAATAAAACTGCGTCAAATACGCAGGCAGGCGTGTGGACAAACATTTTCAATTTTATAACGTATAGCGAAGAGATAGATGTTGAAATGGATAAAAATATTTATTTATACCACAAGAAATCAAGTCTTCCAGAACACTTTCTTGTAGACGACCTTCTTCTTTCGAGTTTGCTGGAATTCATTTTTTATGTCAGAGCATATTTCCGCAACTTTAAAGAGATTTTATAAGAAAAAATGATTTTGTGGCCTCATATGAGAAATTGGGCGTGGCTGAAACTATTTGTTACCAAAGTTCATACAAGTAGCCTTAAAAAAGCAATATTACTTTTTTTTTAAGAAAATGCCTCCAAAACGTGTGCATGGTAGTACAAGGTATACACTAATTGTAGAGAATATCAAAGTCTATATATTTGGATAGGGCGATATTTTTCAGTTTCTAGTAAAAATATTGAAAAATGGCTTAAAAAAAAAAAAAAACTAGGCTTGTATTTTTGTGGTTATTAAAAATGCTTACACTTATACTGCTTCGAGTATAAAGAGCTTATAAATCAAATTTCATCTTTCTAGCTCAAAATGCTGCTAGATCGACTTAATTCCCGTATGCCACCAGTTTTAAGACGTTGAAATTTGATACATTAGCTGATTAGAATCCGATGCAGTGTAAACATTTTTGAAATCCGCCCACAAACAAGCACTTTTCACTTTTCAATATTTTTACTATAAACTGAAAAATATTTACTCTACAACAGAGTTGTACAGTTTTGGGGTGTTCTTTGTCAAAAAAAATATTGCTTGCTCATTAGCTACGTGATGGTTAATTCTTACTGTGAATATTTCACCAGAATCCATGGCGTTTGGTTACAAATGGCGACAGCAATAAATTATCTGGTGAAATTTCCTAAAAATCGCGAGAATATTCACTGGGTAAAAAGATGTCATTGCATTTAAATCAAAAAGTTCACAATTATAGATGGGTTAGGGGATGAGGGATAGGGTATCATACTATCTATTCTAGACGGATCGCAACTTTCCTGTATGTTTTCAATATTGTTACTAGTAATTGAAAACTATTTATTTAACAAAATACATACATAGATATATGTACGTATGTATATGTGTGAGCTGCAGACAAAGCTGCAGACAAAGCAACCAATCTTAAAGCAATGACAAAAATACAGAGACTAGCATGCATAGGTACAACCAGTGCGATGAGAACAACGCCGACAGTAGGGATGGAAACAATTCTCAACATGCTACCCCTAGACCTGTACATTCAGAAATTTGCCACCAAGAGTGCCCTGAGTATCAGCCAATCAAACATCTAGAACTCAAATCTCGAAGATCATGCACAGATTCTAAAGAAACTCGTAGGTGAAGGCGTAAGGAGTGATTACACGTCACCATACTTTGAAAAACCATTCTCCTGCACTTTCCCAAGTAGAGAAGAATGGGAAACCAATGAACCAACAAAAGACAAGTCTATCTATCTACACGCAAGGGTCGAAGATGAATATAGGAACGGGCGCCGGTATATTCTCAGAAAAACTAAACATTCACAGCTCAATCCTGACCACAGCAGTGTCTTTCAAGCGGAGGTCCTGGCAGTGACAGAGGCAGCCATTTATCACCATTTTTATTGACAGGCGCCCACTAAAGCACTTTTTGCTACTGAAGTCAAGTTTAAGCTAGTTCCGGAAATAAGATAGCTGATGAACTTGCAAGATAAGGTTCTGCAACAGACCTCCACTCTGCAACCTTTTTTTTTGTTTGGAAGGGGAAATCTTCTAAAAGATACTGACAAACATTGCATTCTGGCCTGGTACCAATAATCCGTTCCAATACCTTTCCAGCTGTATCCAGCATACAGAGTAGTCGATAAGATGATGGATCTCCCGATGGTTTGTTTCCAATTTTTGCACTTTGACTCGGAAACACTCCTTCTCGAAGGCATGAATTGTATAGTTCCAGAAACAATTCCGATCTGGCTTTAATTGCGGTCTTCAGTGCTACATTGGGTACAGCATATGGGCCAGGTGCTTTTCTATCTCCAAATCTGCTGCAGACAGTAATTAGTTCTTCTCTTGTTACCATAGGCATCAGCTGGGTTGGTGCTAAATGTTCATTGCTTAATTGCATTTCCCGTTGGCTTGGGAAGAGCCTATTAACTATCTCGGGAAGCAGATTCGGGCATCTTGGTGGTGGTTGCTGGAATATTTTAAGTTTTTTCAAAACTAGTAAGTACTCCTCCCCCATGGGTTTTGGTCCGCTTCATCACATAATTCCAAGAAGCATCTGCTATTTTGGATGGCTTGTTTTAATTCCTTGTGCGTTGGTACAATCTTCTCATGCGGTGGTATTCGGTGGACTGAAGTATATTTACGTTTTCCCTTCTTTTGCACCATAGAGACATAATCAAAAACGCATCTGTATCGAGGGTGTTGGCCTTCCATCCTAGGTTTTGAGTCGTATTTGGAACTGTAGTATTTCTGTTTTTTTTAATCTCAAACAGTATTACCTGATGGTCACTGTGGGTGTAGTGGGTGCTTTCTTTCCACTAGGTGTTTTGGGCTAAGTTACAGCTAACAAACGTGAGATCTAAATCGAACCCACTCTGTTTCGATTAAATGTTTTTTCCTGGCCATTGTTCGCAAGAGTTATGTCAAGAGCGGCGAAGGCCTTTATCTGAAGAAATAAAATTCCTCTTTTATTTGTTCTGGAACTGTCCCACTCTGTAGCCCAGGCATTAAAATCACCAGCTTTCACCGCTTCTGTTTCCTGGAAGGACTTATTGTCCTTATCGCAGCTTTGCCTGTACTGTCAGTCACCCATCTATTTCTATCGTACTGCCTGTATGGTTCACCTAAAATAGCCACATCAATATTCAATTCCTGTGCTGATTGCAACAGTAGATTTTGAGCAGCCTCGCAGTGGTTTAGATATAGCTGCAGTATTTTTATGAGTGGTGCAGTTCCTTCATCGCATTTTGATAAGACTTCCTGTAATGTGATTGCTTGTTAGTCCTTCGTTGTTACGGCAGAGGAGACATTTAGGTTCAAGCGTGCAGGTTTTCGCTATATGCCTTGCTTTATGTAAAAAATTCAGGCACTTATAGCATTTTGTTGGTACTATTTTTATGCGAATGCCGCAGACCACCCATCCTACTCGAATTTTGCCCATAGAGATAAGCGTGTTGGCAGCTTTTGCTGGGAGACTTACTGTTGCCGTCTGGATTCCATCTTAAAAGCACTTTCTAGCCGCTCTGTGATAGCTTCGTAGATTTCCTCCTCGCTAGTAACTTCATTGAGATTTTTGATTTCAACCAGTACTTCGTGTGCCTCTTAACCTTAGCGTGTTCCACTAGCAACTTTTCTATTTTGTTTCGAAACTGTGAGGTTTGCAAGTCCGCAGATCTCTTAAGTTCTATAAGCAAATGCCCCTCCGCTGTCTTCCTTATGTGGTTAACATTTTGTCCAATCTCCTTAAGATCAGGGTCATTTCTAACTTACCTAAGCATATCCGCGTACGACAATACACCTGTCGACTTTATAACGATTGCGTCTTGTCGTGCTGGTTTCCTTCGCTTTTTCGTGCTCACTTTGCTCCAATTGGTTTCACTGTTGTTTTTAGCTGGGTCAGGTGCTGTGATGTGGTCCATTGGTGGATCTACCTTATTTGCCTCTCTACGCTTTGGTTCCTGAGACTTCTTTTTTTTTTTTAGGAACCGGAAGAACGTTGCCTCGTAGAGCTTGCTGTGTGTCACCATTTGGGGTTACATCTCTTCTTCTCTTGGGTATCGCAGTTTCTTCTTCCTTGGTCAATGTTTTTCAACTCTGTCTTTCATATTGCTGTTCACGCTGCCCACCACTATACAGTTGGCTAGACGAATGGAGCTGGTGAGGTTTATTTGGATTTTTATTCATTTTGGATTCCACGAATGTAGGGGAAAGTAGGTCAGCTACATAATAGCTCCCACTAATGTAGTAAGGCTTCATTACAACCAGAGGGTACCAGTTATCTGGAGGGCTCCGTTAGCGATGCTGTATTGATTTTATGTTCCCAGCACCATTCAGTCCTCGGCACGGGTCGCTTGACACTTTACCGGGATCACGGGATGCTTAGTTAAGGGCGGCATCTATTCGCCCTGTCACACAAATTTCATTGGATTAATGTGGTTCTTCCGTTACACCCTCCGTTTTTGCCCTCTCTTGGTCGGGGACTGCTTATTGGTTATTCGCAGCTAACCTATGTACATATCTATAGGCCGTTCAGCTATCCGCCAACATGCTGACCCCCCTGGTAGAGAACGAGTTGAGTATAAGATCCTAATGATAGCCAACAATAGGTGGAACTCGTTTGATGAAGTCAGAACCAACAAACTTTTAAAAAATGACAGAAAATCACTATCAATGTTGATAGGTGCGCTTACTGTCCCACAACTTTCTAAGAAATCACACAATGAAACTTAAACTCAATGAAGACAATGTATATAGATGCTGTAGTGACGAAGAGACTCACGAGAATACTGCCACTGAGAAACAAAACTTTTTATTAGACATTTCACATTTCCAGGTTTCTGAGGACATCACGATGGTTCTGGATTCTAATCACCAACGAGCAGTAAAGAAAGAACCCAGTACAGGAACTAGAACCAACCCCCCATTGGGCATCACAATGGGTTCACGAGGATCTAATTGGGAGGAGTCGAGTCTTTTTTCTCCTCATCAACCCAGCAATCTAACCTAACCTGAGCTTATCATTCTTCACTTAGGTTTGTTGTGTTTCCCTCGTTGGGTGTGTTGGGGAGTTATATCAGTTGGGTATTTGGAGCTATGGCGGGAATAACAACTGAAAAATTTATAAAGTGATTGGAAAAGTATTTTGTTCGGCATGTCCATTATAAATCTGGCCATGGTACTTATGTATGTTGCTAGATACGCCCTGTATTCATTAAAATCATCTCGTGAATGCTCATTTATGACTGTTTTCATAGTCATCAATCGGACGATTACTCTAATGATCATTACACTTTCATGTCCTTTTACCCAGTGAGGCAAACTTTGTTGCGACACCATGGGAGGTTTAGTATGGCTTTACCACTTTTGTAAGCATTCAAATCTCGGGTACCATTCTCTAGGTGCCTATCTCCAAGGAAAGGGCTCGTTCTGTGATGGTCTGACAAAGCAATTCAGCTCTCTGTTGGTTTATTCTTTTTGTTACGTCAAATAAACTCTAACCTATTGATGCACTGCGAGTCTCATTTAATTTAAGTTTTTTTTGTTGTGCCTCCGCGGCCAATAGCCCTCTCCGAAGCTAAAAAGACAGTTCTCTGACTTTATTGGATTCATTGTCTTTAACTTCTCTAATCTATCGCAAGATTCAATTAGACCAATTTCCGCCTCATCAAATTCAATTTTCCAATTTCATCGGTTATGGCCAAGGATTAGCATTCCTTTCAAACAAAATGATACACCCTTAAGCATCCTTTTGCCTTTAACATCGGCCTCCTTCTTTGTTTTCAATAAAATGGTTCTCTTGTTTTTTTTTTTTTTGTGCTTTGGCTTTTAGTTTTCCTTTTCGTTCGACACAAACAAAGACCACATCAAACTGCTACTGGAAAAATGAACTAGTCCCAGCTTCAATATCCGTAGGTATATTATCCGCTAGTACCCAGTGCCCCAAACGATATGAATTGAAGGTATTTTTTTCATTTTTATGCTAAACGTGGAAAACAAAATCCCACTAGATCACTCAGCACGTAATCAATTATGCTGGCACAGTTCCTAGAGAATTGATTTTCTATTGAAACCTTTACAAAAGATTGATTCTTAGTTCGAATTCTGGTTGAAGATGCAGGAGCTGTCTTAAAAACACCCTTCTGGAGTGAATTTACTGATATCTTTGACTGTAAGTCGACGTTTTAATTGAAATGGTACAGTACTTTGTTTACCAAATGCCGATTTATCTTTTGAAAGTCAAACTCCAGTGCACCAATTACATGTATATTTTTTTTTTTTAAGTAATTTAAATTTATACTCCTAATTCTCCTTGAAAAAACACGACAATTTGAAAGAAAAATTTTTATACTTAGAATTCCTGTGAGGAGCAGCACACTCACGGACATGATGCTTAGCCCCTCCTATGCACTAATCCTATCCATAGACGCCCTCCCTGTCTTCTTTACTAATGAAAATTCAATAAAAGGCAGAGCGCTAGCGAAAAGGAGAACGAGAACAATTTGCATTTTTCTTCGTACTGACTATAAGTTCTGCAGTGGGCTGAGAATGGTTCCTGCCATTTGATGGACTCGAAATTTGCTGGCAGTTTGATTGAATGGACTCGGAGTCACTTTATCCTGCAGCAGTGCTTTACTGTGTTTTTTTTTTCCTCCAAAGAAGGATATGTATCTATGTTTTATGAGTTTTTTTTTTCCTTCATAGGCAGCGGATGAAGACACGGTGAGAGGAACATTAAGTTCTTTGATGGGATTTTCGTGACTAAAATCGTAAAGGATCTATACGACTGGTAGATAGCATCTGGCATTCTGAAGGTGGTGGGTGTATGTGTGTGTGTAAGAAAACTTTTTTTTATTTTTTCTTAAATCGCAAGATGAAAATATATGACAAAATCAACGGAACACGTACGGCTGTGAAATGGAGGAATGCTAGCAATTTGCTGAGGCAAATGTTTGATATTTTTGGTGGAACACAAAATCGTTTTTTTATAGACCATAGGCAGTGATTGGATTTAAAGAGTAGTTTTGTATTTAAGAATAGCAGTTTAAGGATGTTGATTAGGTCATATAAGGGGTTTTTATTGCTCCATGATAAGAAAAACGTGTCAGCCACAATATAGAGGTAAGAAGCACATTCCACGAAGCTACTCTTCAACTCTGTACACTTTACTTTGCTCACTGTGAAACTTATCCTGCTTCACCAACCTTTAAAATGTTTGCAGAACAAAAGGTAAATGCAAAGAGTCGACGATTTTGTGAATCTGAATGGATTTTACCATTATGTGACACTGATTTAGTTGAATTCTACGATGCAGAATTGAAGGATTACACTATCCCATAGGGCACATTAATTTTGATACACAATTTGCACCTTAGAGAAATAATGACGATATACCCTCAAAAGCATATATACGTATATTTGTGATCAGCATCGAAAGTTATGTCGATCATGTCTGTCTCTGTCCGTCCGTCTGTAGGCCACAAATTTTTGGGCCTTAAATTTGAGTTGCAATTTTGAATATTAAGTTTCTGTAATTCGAAGTAGTATAAGTGTAAGCATTTTTGAAATCTGCCCACAGACTCATCCCCTTTTTAAAAATGCCCTTTTCCAATGTTTTTACTATGTAGAAACTGAAAAAAAAAATTGTGAGGCAAAATATGAACACGTTGACATTCACTACAATTTATCCATGCATTATGAGCCACACCCACTTTGTGGGACGTTTTCGAAAAAAATAATTTTACGTGTTAAAAGCTGTATTGTCATATGTACTTTGAAAATGTCATCTGAATACGTGACTTTTGACGGTCATTTTTCTAATAACATAAATTAAAAGGCAATGAAATATCTTCCAAGTTGCATATTATTGCACTTGAATCAACAATTTTACAACGCCACACCTACATACTTTATTAGGAATGGGTTAGAACATGAGCGGGGGGGGGTATCATACGATCCACAGTGCATATTCATTAAAAAAACTTAATATGTCCAAATCATGGAAAACCAGACAATTTGATGATCCAATGAGCTGAATTATTTGTACTGTCACAGTTAGCGTCAACGCCCGATAGAGAGTTTCCATGGTCCTCTGGTAGTTGAAAAAGAACATGAGCGAATAAAACTAAGAAAACAAAAAGAGGTGAATTCAAAATGAACAAATATGTGCTCAAAGTTCAAAGATTATTGTCATAATCAAAGCATTCACACCAAACTAAGCCCTGGGATAGAAGGGAGTTGTGATATGTTGGATATATCGGATTTGTCAAGGCAATAGTGCAACAGAGCACCATTAGTACAATTCGGATATCGAAACATTTTTCGGACCTTCAGTCTCACAATTGTGTATGCTTTTATTTGTGTATGTTTTAGATAGAGAAAGGTACACAGTCTTAGATTTTTAATGAGCATCAGATACCAAGGGAGTGAAGATAATCTTTTAAATGGTGCATCACAGTTACTGCAGATATTGGTGCATAAGATAGTGCTGGATCATCGGCATGGATTTATATAAATTATAATTAGAATTGGTGCAAGGACTGACCCCTGAGGCACACTAGTATTAGTACTCTGGGCTAAGTATTTTATTAGCTCGAACTGTTTAACTGATGATGTTGCCTCTGTTTCTTCTGCAGCAGTATTTTAGTATCATAAGATCAAAAGCTTTAGTTAAATCACGAAATAATTTAATCACTTTCATGTCCCTGTCCAGTGCTTGGTGTAGTTTACTGAACAAAAATCACAAAATGATATGTTTATTAATTAATTTTTATCTATATTATATTTACTTTTATCTTAAAAAAAATTAACAATTGAAAACGGAAAACACCTATACTCGTAGTATAGAATATTCTACGAATACTGTTAAAGCCGAGCTGTAGGCTACAGAAATGGGTTGTAAATGGTGAAACGGCCTTCAAATACGAAGTTAGCCTTATATTTGACTAATAAACAGTCCTGAACAAACAGTATCTGTTTCTCTATGTTAGGAGCGGCTGATATTACTCGACAACAAGCAAGACTAACACCTCGTTTTCAACCTGGTAAAATCTATACTTTCATCCCTCTCCACCACTGTGATAATCAACTTTAAAAAAACATATTTTTTTGTTGCTTTCTTACAGAGTTAAAAAGAAAAACTTACACGAAATTTACCTTCCATCTGAAACGAATTGTGTGAGACCCATTCCTAATCTTCTAACGCATCCCTAGTAAAGTGGGCGTGGCGTTCTGAAATTGTCTATTCAAATTTAATGAAATGCGTATCTTTCTAATCAGAGTATACTTCCCCGACTGTTAAGAAATGTTATCAGACAAAATTATATTCCGTTTTATTCTTATACGAAAGTGGTCTTGGCTGTAACTATTTGTAACTAAAGTTCAACGTAAGTAGCTTTAAAAAAGCAATATCAGACTTTTATAAGAAAATTTAGCCAAAAAGTTGACGTGGCATTATATAGGGTGACCAGAAAAGAACGATAGGAAAAGAAATTTAAATAAATCAACAACGATGTAAGATATTGATTCGAAGCCGCGGCTTCGCTGGCAGTACTTCAAGCGGTCGGTCCAATTTTTGATGACTCGGTCCAATAAGTGCGGAGTTATGCAGGCAATAGCGGCTCGAATGTTGGCCTCGAGCCCGTACAAAGTGGTTGGCTTGTTAGCGTAGACTAAGGGCTTGACGTAGCCCCAGAGAAAATAATCGAGGGGTGTCAAGTCGCATGATCGCGCCGGCCAATTGATGAACGCTCGCCGTGAGATGACCCAGTCTCCAAATTTCTCCTTCACCACTTCGAGCGTTGCGTCGCTTGTATGGCATGTAGCGCCATCTTGTTGTAACCACAGCTCAGATATATCGATGTTGTCGAGCTCCGGCTACAGAAAGTCGGTTAACATCGCTCTATACCGAGGGCCATTGACGGTAATGTGTCTCCCTCCTCATTTCGAAAGAAATAAGGTCCGATGATGCCCCCGATAATATTTTTTAATAATTTGCATACCTTCGGGAAGCGTTAAACGATGCATGATGAAATTGCAAACCTAACTGATTATTTTGACAGCTGGGTATCATTGGTATCTTTGACAGCTACTGAAACATAACAATTGGAAAAACTATCATTACTATCTGGTCACCCTTTACAACGTATGGACGAATTGTAGAGAATGTAAATGTCCAGATTTTTTTTGTTACGGCGATATTTTCCAGTTTCTAGTAAAAATATTGAAAATAGAAATTTTTTTTTAAAAGTGGATGTGTTTATGGGAAATTTATACAGTTGTATTGCTTGGGATTCTAAAAAGTTTGTGTATAAAATTTCATGTTCCTAGCTCAAAATTGAAGGCCCAAAAACTGGTGATGTACAGACAGGCGGATAGATAGACATAACTTTAGATACTGATCACAAATATATATAATTTTGGGGGTCTATCGTTATTATTTCTCTTGTTACAAACTATGTATTAAAATTAATACAAATTATTAAATCGTGAAGTTTATTTTGATGTGTTCCACCCTGGAGGAGCAGAGTGGCTTCGAAGTTTTATTTTACACATCTTATCATTTAAGGCAGTAACGAGTGATTTAAACAGAAAATCGTCGTACAGAAAGTTGTAGAGCGTAACATTTTGAGAAGTATAGCAAATTCTTTATTAACAAAAAATTCCAACCAACCGTTAAATTAATAAATATTTCTTACCAATATAATTATGTTAGAGTTTTTATACAGGAGACGACCACATTTGGCTACCAATTTTGAGATGTGATAGGCTGTACAAGAAAAAGAAATAAAGTGCACGACAGGGTCGCACGTACTTGCACTTATATATATTGTTTATCTACAAATCACTCAGATTTAAAATTCAAACAAACTCGATAAAAATATTTTTTTAAAATTCTTTAAAATTTTGGTATGTCATAATCTTGTATACGAGTATGTCAAATATTGTTTAAAGATTGACTAGGAAAAAAATCGGTTGACTCGTAGTCATGACATAGCAAATTCCATAAACCAGCTATTAAATAAAGTATCGTTGTACGCATTTTTTTGTTTGCCAAAACCTGGTAACGCCATCTGCTGAAATATATCCACTGTAACTCAAATATTAAATTTGAACAAAATTGTGAAGCCACAGATCCCAAATATGAGGTTTGAAGAAAACCGTCGGACATACATTCAGGCGGACAGAATTGTGAGACCGGTTTTTTTTAGATTCTCCATGATAGTATTACCGTATTATCAAGATTAATCTAAATCTCGAGGGCGAATTTTTTCACGAAACCAATTCTTACCTTGGTGCAAGCCTAGCTATGAGGCTAGAAATTAGTTTCGACTCAAATTGCTTGCACTACCTCATATCTTCATCTAGCCTGAATTTCTATGCGCCAGAGTACTTGAAAATTTATTTTTCATAAAATTGTTCACCAAGTTTTCCTACCCCTTTCCGGTAGGGGTCAGACTAAAATTCACTCTTCTTATGTAGCGTATACAAAACATGCAATGAACAAAACAAAAAGATATACATGCTACCCCAGATGGCAGTCCAGGTTTACTGGAAAATCCATCATCTACTGAGGGCGGCTCTACGGATTCTGAGGAGAGCCATTTATTGCAGTATTTTGACCCTTTTACAAAAAGTTCAGGGGTATCTCGATCGCCACCATCAAGATCGAATGTATCAGGGAAAATAAGTCCGCCGGAAGCGCCGATGTGCGAATAACGAGACTCAGTGAAAGGCAAAAGCTTTGAGGAGGAAAACAACGAACTCCGTGTGAAGCTTAACTAAAAGTTACTCTATCAGGAGCTTAAGAAAGAGGTAGATCTACTCCGAGAAGAAAATAAGGCTCTACAGAACTCTCATCTTCAAAATGAACGCGAAGGTAGCCCACCCCGCTTAGCTAGTCATGAATATCACACGAACGAAGATGAGTTTACACGAGAAACGGAGTCAAAGAAAAGACCAATTAAAAATCGAAGAGCCGGTTCTTCACCCGAAGTCAAGCCACAAAGAGAAAACAAACGAAAGGAGTCGCGAGCGAAACAAATCCAAAGAAAAATACGTCCTCCGCCCCCATCAAACGTAATTGGAATTTCGGAATATAATAAATTGCATTGCCTCCTCCAAGGAACGTTAACATCGACATTCAAGGTAGCGTCACTGCGCAATGACGTTTGGAAAATTAACGTCGATGATTCCGACAGTTACCTAGTAGTGTCCCAGAAATTAAATACCGAGAAGATCCAATGGTGCACTTACGAAAAGAAGCTAGAAAAGTCATTGCATTTTGTAAGAGGTCTCCGCCCTTCATGTACCAAATAAGACATTATGAATGATCTTCAAGCTAAAGGCTTTACAATTCTTGACGCTGGGAATATTATTAAGAAGGAGAAGCATCAGACGGAACGACAATAAGAAATCGTGATTAAGCACGGACTCCCGCTGTTTTTGATAAGAACGAGAATATGGACGATATTTACAATATTTAAACTATACTAAACATCGTAATCAAAATCGAGCCATTGCGTAAGAATACAAGATCGACACCGCAGTGTAAGCATTGTCAAGGTTTCAGTCATACGCAGACTTACTGTCAAAAAGAACCGCGCTGTGTAAAATGCACCGGTAGAGATCTTTCGGAAAAGTGCAGCTTAGATAAATAGGCTCCAGCGACTAAAACTCGCAAAACAGGAACTCAAGTATGAATATGAAACAGTTGCTTAACATATTAACATGGAACGCAAACTGACTATTGGAAAAGATAGATGAACTAGAAGTATTCTTGTGAAAAAATAATATTGACATATGCTCAATTTCCGTAACGTACTTCAAAAAAGGATTTTAGTGTAGAAATAAAAGGATCCTGTGAAAGTGCTTACCATCCGTCCGAAAGGGCCAGAGGCGGATCTTCCCTATTCATTAAAGATTGTATTGAGCATTCTATATATACTCGTACAATTATTGAGACCGATGCGATGTAAGTAAGTACAGTTCTCGTAAGAAATTACTCGTACAATATCGAGCCCTCCGCGATACAAACTAAAAAATTTTTTGGATTTATTGAAGTCTTACAGAATTCCGCGTCGAACAATACTCCCTATAGGAGGAAGGAAGTCGTAAACAATGAAGGCAAATTTCCGTCGGAAATAGAAGAACTGAGGAGAGCACGCACAAAATGGCAACAATCCTGAGCTCCCCAGCACAAAACTCTTTTAAACCATCTGTGTAATAAACTCAAGAAAACAATCAAAGATTTCATAAGTCGAGAGATCTCTACGTATCTTGAAAGCTTGACTGCCGAAAAAAGTTCGAATTATTCACTATGGAAAGCGATGAAAGGTATTAAAAAACTCCAAATGCAATCGCTACCGATAAGAAAAAACAATGGCGAATGGGCAAAAGGAGACAAAGAGAAGGTGGATTTATTTGTCGTGCACCTGGAAGAAACTTTAAGCCATTTGACGGAAATGCGCCCACAGAGACCGTGGTGGTACGATTACGCTAAGATCATTATACGTTCCAAGGCAAAGGAAAGTCACGAGGTTATATTAGTTCCAAAACCGGGAAAGCATCCAAACGACAAAAAATTATACAGACCGATATCGCTTCTGCCGATAGTATCTAAGGTATCTGAACAGCTTTTGTTAAAGCGCCTACAACCGGTCATTGAAGAAAGGCGTTTAATTCCTGACCATCAATTCGGCTTCAGAATAAAGCGTTCCGCAATTGAACAGGTTTATAAAATAACAAATGAAATAGACTAAACCTTAGATGAGAAAAAGATATGTTAGCGCTTTTCGGGACGTCTCTCAAGCCTTCGACAAGGTATAGCATGTAGTCTTGAAGTTTAAGTTAAGACAGGTTTTTCCAGAACAATCATATGAGATTTTGGAATCCTACCTTGCGAACAGACTTTTCCGTGTTAAACACGGATCGGAATACTCCCAATTTAAGGAAATTGTTGCCGGAGTACCGCAAGGAAGTGTTCGTGGTCGTAGCTACGTTCGCGGACGATAGGGCTATATTAACAACAGATAAATCAGTCGAATCAGCAACTGTAAAGTTCCAACGAGATTTGGACAAAATTTAAGAGTGGACAAAGATTTGGCGCATTGCTCTCAACGAGATGAAATCAACTCATGTTAACTTTACTTACAAACAAATTAACAACCTACCCATTTTCATTAACTCGGTACAAATACCGTATGCAAACGAGGCAAAGTATCTAGGAATGATACTAGACGCGAAACTCAAATGGAAGTCGCACGTTAAAAAGAAACACGACGTGATTGAAAATAAATTCAGATAAATGTATTGGCCACTTGAAAGACATTCCAAATTAAGCATATACATATAACAAACTGCTTTTATACAAGCAAGTGCTTAAACAAGTTTAGACGTATGGTATACAACTTTGGGGTTCTACCAAACGAAGCAATAAAGATATAGTATATTAGAAACAATGATAACCACAGAGACTTAGAAGTCACTAACGTCGATGACGAAATAACGAACTCTTCTCGAAAACTCCGTATTCATCTTCATTCACTGCAACAACGTTGTACTCCAAATTCTGGACGAGTCAAATCTTGTGCGCCGACTACAAAGAACGAAAACGTTCGATCTAGTGCAATAAGGATCGGGTTTTAGTAGGTGCTATCTGCCCAACGCAAAAATATTTTTGAAACTAAAACTACTTGATAAGGTAGCTGAGTCGTAGTAAACCAGTAGAAGGGAGGTGTTGTTTAGTGAGTAAAAATCTCACACTACTATGAGCACCGGTCTCATGGTGTCTATGTAGATTTTTCACCTATCTACGAAAAGAAAAAAATAAGCTTTCATTTGCTACAACTTTTTCTACAAATATTTGTACTTTCATGACAATGATCCAAATTGTCGAAGATAGTATTTACCTATCTACAACGTTTTTCAATACAGGAACCAAAATTAATTATATTTTATCAGGTGCACGAACTTAACATTGAAAAGCTGTATGAAAGAAATTCTGGAAATGTTCTTTGTATGTAATAAAATTGTGCAACGTTTAATCTTTCTTGAAAGTAGTGAAAAGGCATATAAAAAAATTCAGTATTTAAGAGATACAAAAAATGTTTTTTGTAAGAGGCTACATATATTCGGAAAGGGTGGAAAGTTTTATTTTTTTTTTATATAATCAGAGGTGTTCTGGAAGGTCATATATTGGGAAATTGTATTAAATAAATGTTAAGAATATTTTATGTAGCACCCTGTGTTTTTGAAGTCGAAAACTTCTCTCTGTTAGGTTACACCCCGCGAGCCATACTGTGCGTAAATCAAGTCTTATATTTTCAGGTAATCTCGAAGGTGATGGAAATTGTAGAAAGGCACGGACATAAGATATGAGATTTTATAAATATATCGAATATACGAGTATTTCGTATGTACGAGTATAATATATCGAAAATGTCTTCTCGTTTTGTTTAATTCCAGAGCTTATGCTAAAAGTGTGAACAGTTTAAATTTGTTAGGTCTTCTAAAGGGTCCTGAAAGTGTGAAAAGGCACACACACAAGTTCGTAAGTAATTTTAAAGCCATTTTTAATGTGTTCTTTGTAACACCTTGCATTTCGAAAATAGGTTTACTTAGGGTTATACCCCTTAGTCTGTGGTATAAGTGTACCAAGTTATCTAATTCTAAAATGGAAATTCTCGCTGGAAAATCGTTTTTTGAAAAATATTCCCTGTATTTCAAAAATCATATAATGGGCATAGTATCACGCTATGCGCCGTGGTCTGTGCTTTAATTGCGCAAAGTTTCAGAAGCCTAGGTTATCCGATAACTTCCGGACCATTCGGGAAGGAATACACATGGAAAATGACGAATCCGTAGGAGACAAGGTTTCGATGCAAAAAACCTGCTGGGTGGATAATCAAAAAAAAAAAATTGAGACAAAAATTGCAGATAATTTTATGCTAGACTATTCCTGCCTGAACATTTCAAGGTAATACCTAAAAACCGTATTTTGACCGTCAACCAGTACAACTTTCTTTTTTGGGGAAAGTATAAAATATCAAGGACAAGACCAGAATGAACAAATTAATTTTGCTTTTATGATTTTTTTTTTTTTTTAAATATCTAAAATGTGTAAGCCCTATGGAATATATTTTAGGCGTACATATAAACTTGCATTTTACCAAACAGGTTATGTAGGAACTGCCACGTTATTCTATATTTTTGCAGCTCCGTCGGTTTGCATTTCCACATTGTTCGTGAATAAGCGGAAATAAAGCAAAATATTTTCATTAAAAAAAAAAAAAAAAAACCCACTGACCTACAGCATACATTTGCTCTCCACTCCATTTTAGCACGGCAACCTCGAATGTACCCAGCTGGACAGAAACGAAACTTGAATCTAAAAACTCCCTCTTCAAGTTCGTTCCAAGCATAAACAACTAGTGCTACAAAACTAATGCTACTACCGTGTGGAGTGCGCAAGTGGAGTGGTAAGAAACCAAAAACCATAAATAAAAGAAAAAAAAATCCAAATGCAAAACTTCTCACTTCCAATAAAGCCGCACTGTGTTTCCCTTGCCGCCGCCATCACTCTCTTTTACAATTTTCTACAAGGTACCGCAATAGCCGATAATGTACAGCGGATGTGGCACTTGGCAGCTTAGAGTGCACCCGCACCAGCCGCACCAGCCGCACCACCACCACCCACCGGTCTCATAGAGATACCCTCCGAAGAACGATGGCGATGATGCGCCCTCAAATGCGAGTGTTCAACAGAAGAGCTCTCGACATTGCCACTGCTATCAGATTCGAAATTTAGATACAAAGCCATCTTTTCCACCTTTCCTCGAGTTGCAGGTGAAACTCAACAGGGTAACTGCACAGTTGCAAGAGCGAATCTTATATATTCAACCGGGACCAGGTAGGGAATGAGATTTCATAATTCAAACCGTGAAGTGGAATGATATGATCGTCCAAGAGCGACAGGTCTACAAAACTTTTTTATCGTTCGTAGAACGCGGAAAGAGCTATGCAAGGGTGTAGTAAAATAATTTACAGACCTTTGTCAGTCTTGATGAAGCACACTCTGCCTATTGTTTAGAAATTTATAAATTTTTGATTCTTTTCCTGCCTTAGTGTAACACCTCATTTCTGAAAGGAAGTACTCGTAAGTCGTGACAGGAATGCATTGATGTTTTTGGGGTAAACTTGATAATGTTACATTTTCATGGGAACATAAAACTTTGTGGTTGTCCGAGTATCCATTGGCCAGAGAACAAGAATAATACAGTTTATAGTTCCTGAATATGTATATCAAAACGACTTGTATGGGCACATCGAATGGATTGTTATAGAAAATCGATGTATGATACATAGTTGTGCATTTCTTAGTAAGTGAACTTGAGAATTTTCTTTATCTGATGGCAGACGTGATCAATCAGTAGTACAGGGTTTTTCCATCAGCAAAATGATTTAATATAGGGTGATTCTATTCGAGGTTACAATTTAAATCTGGCACTACTATGGTCCTGACATCTCTGAATACTAAGTATTGATATTTGTAATTATGGGGCGGTATACGAGAGAACATAGCATTTTACTTGTTAAAACCTATCTCTGAAATAGGGAAAATTTAACCAACACGATTCTATCATTGCGAAATAATGTCGATATACCGTAGCAAACGAAGGAAGAAGTTTTCAAGCTCACCTGCCGGTTGGCATATGCGCGCACCTCATACGGGTGCGTCTTCCGAGAGACCTAAAGCCGGTGGCGTTGCATGCGCACAAGGTCTGAAGACGGGCGCTACAGCCAGTACTGGGCAGTAGTACCGGTAGACAGAACCTGGATATCGCAGGGAAGTCCACTGACTTGAATGTCTCTAAAACCCCTCTTATTAGTAGCGTTCCCCGCCCACAAATTCCGAATGACACCGATGATACAACCAGTTGTATTCTCAATGGACGGAAGATGGCTGTCGCGGACAAATCTACTGAGAAAGAGAAAATTCCGGTGGTTAGGGAGCGAGAAAAGCAGGTTTCTTACAAGAAAGCTGTTATCTCCTCTTTAACTGTCCGAATTGGGAAGGCTGGCAATGACAACAGCATGACCGACGCGGAGTGCAAACATTGCGAAGTTCATCTGTTAGAGCTGGCCCAAGCAACGAATGCTTTCATTCAGGTGGAGGGCTGTGAGTTAAAGAGCGGAACCGTTATGGTAAAGTGCTATTCACAGCAAACCTCTGAAGGGATTAGCATGTCGGTGCCGAAAATCCCCCCCTTGAGACCGCTACTTTTGAGGTCTTCAGGACAACAAAACAGACGTGCGCCGTCTGCTGGATCCCGGGGAAACTTGGGAAAACGGCTGATGTGCTAGCGCACCTGCGTACCCAGAATCCTGGACTCGAGACGACCAAGTGGACTGATCATTCACACAGGGAGAGAAAGAATCGTCAAAATAAAGATAGTTCTACTCTGGTTGTGGGTTTAGACAAGGTGTTTGCCGAGGCCATTAAGTCTAGATACAAAATGCGACCATATTTGCATCTAGGTAGGATTCAGTTCCACTTCAATACCAAGTAGTACGAACAATGGTCGAAAAAACCCCTGCTATTTGATGATATTTACTCAGATCAACCTACAACACTGCAAGGCTGCTACCACTCTTATCAGTAGCAGACTCGCAGCTAGTAGAACAAAACCTCACATAAAATCTATCCAGGAGCCTTGGGTGAGGAACAAGCGCATTTGTGACCTTGCAGGTATGCGTGATATCACGGTACTTTACGATGAGCGGTCCGAAAGGCCTAGGTCTTATTGTACCAAATTTCCTCTCAGCAACTAAGTTTGGACAGTTTTGTGGCCAGGAATTAGTCGCTGCAGCTATAAGCTAGAAGAGGAACGGTAACCACCAAGGGCAGTGGTCGAGCTCATAGAATATTGTGATACCAGAAAGATAGGTCTTGTCATATGTTGCGATGCTAATGCTTAAAACTCTGTTCGGGGCAGCAGCAAATGCAATGCACGGGGAGATCACCTTCTGGACTTCATACTATCGTCTGATCTTACCATTAACAATGTTGGCTCACAACCAACATTTGTTACGGCGCAAACACAGGAAGTGATTAACTTGACTCTGTCCAACAGGTATTTCAAGCCTATTACCAACTGGAGAGTTTCGCCAGAAATTTCCCTCTCAGACCATAGATTCATCGAATGCCAAGCTACACCTTTGCAGGAGAGAAGGAATCCGAGAAAACCCAACTGGAAGAATTAGGCAAATCTATCAAATATCTACCTAAACTTAGAACGAGGCAAAAGGTAGAGGAAGCCGTTCAAGACCTGAATAGCACACTTACCAGATGTTTTGAACTAACGTTTCCGCTGACAAAAAACCCCAGCAGAAGGTCAGTTCCGTGGTGGAACTCAGATCTGCAACGAATTCCTAAGGAAACCAGAAAACTTCTAAATAGGTCACTCAAAACAAATTCGGAGGTGTACTGGAATCTTTACCGATTGAAGCAAAGAGAATATAAGAGGTTAATTCGAACTTCGAAAAGTACCTCGTATAGAGATTTTTGTGGCAAGATCGAAACTCTCGGTGGAACCAGTAGGTTGGTCAAAGTCACTTCCCCGGAAATCAGGTCACCATCGGTTCGCAACCAGGTTTAACTAGTGAAGCTGTTAGCGGGCTGAGCCGAACAACTCGGCGCAGCTGGTGTACTGCATCGGGCGTGGCGACGGATGAAGCTATCAAATATGCTGTTGCATCTTTTGACAGCTTCAAGCCACCTGGCACTGACGGAATATACCCAGCTATGCTGAAACAAGGTGTTAGTCAGTTGCTGCCAACTCTGAACAGAATTTTCACTGCTGGCTTGAACTGGCATATACGAGTATACCAACCCCCTGGCGAACAGTTAGAGTAGCTTTCATACCGAAAATCGGAAGAGATGACTACTTTCTCCCCAAGAGCTTCAGACCTATTAGCCTGACGTCCTTCCTGCTGAAAAGCATGGAAAGACTAGTTGAGCTACATGTGCCCAAAGTTACTTTGAGGGTGCATCCTCTGTCAGAGATGCAACATGCTTATCAACGCGGAAAATCCTCCAAGACTGCTCTTCAAAATCTGGTCAGCAGAATAGAATGTGGGCTTGACAGGAAAGAATACGCGATAGGCGTTTTCATAGACATTGAGAATGTCTTTCACAATGAGACTTTTGTCAGCATGAATAGCTCCGCCAGAAATCGCAGCGTAGAAGAATCACTAGTGTTGTGGATCAAAGCAATGCTGGTGAACAGAACATTGACTGTAGATGCAGATTGTGGCCGGCGTGTCATGGCAGGTGTAAATAGGGGCTGCCCACAAGGCGATGTTCTGTCTCCACTGCTGTGGTGCACGCTGGTTGACTCCCTCTTGAACACAGTCAATAGTTTTAATGTCTACGCTCAAGCATATGCAGATAATGTCGCCGTTCTGTCTGTCGGATCGTGCCTAGCCACTTCGCCTTGGTCAAGCACCTCCAGGTGCTAGGTTTGAGCGCTACTCCCATCTGCGACTCCTGTGGAGAGGGCGATGACATTGCGGAACACTTCCTATGTGATGGTCTTGCCTTTGCTCGGATCAGGTGGCAGATTTTCGGTGCTGATGTGGTGAGTGCTGGTGACCTAAGTTCTTCATTACTGAAGCGTCTACTCGTCTTTTTTAGAAAGGACGAAAAAAGCACATTAAAATGGGGTTCTCTGCCTGGTTGTACAATGGACCAGTTTTTGAGCCTGAGTGCTCTAGTAGGGTGTGCCCGCCACGACAAAAAAAAAATTCGGTTTACATAATCGTCCAGCAGGCCATGAACAGTGTCGTGACTTCGTTGATGGGGTCTTGGGGAACCACCAAATTGAGGACAATTGTTCGAAAAGAATAACCAACTGAGTGGCTACGTACGCAAGGAAAATTGTTGGATTTGGGGTCGTGAAAATGCACGGTCCTTTCACTAACAACCAATGCATCCACAAAAAGTCACTGTTTGGTGCGAATTTTAGACCGGCAGTGTAAATGGGACGTACTTCTTCGTAAATTCTCGTCGTGCTGCTGTAGCAGTCAACGGTAAACGTTATCGGGACATCATAACTGGACTTTACTTTTTGTGGGGTGGGGTTAAAAATCGATTTTATGCTGATAATCCAGAAACGAGTCAGGCACATAAGCACAATATTGATCGAGATATTCGAGAAATATAGCCCCTGAGCCCCTGACCATCGAAAATATACTTCAAGTTTGGTTGACAGAATGGGCTACAGCCAAACCAGCCGCTGCAGCCATTTAAATGAAATTATTTTCTATAAATAATCGGAAAGTGTTTTCTATGCAATAAAGCAACAAATTTTAAAAAATATTAATTCTGTAATTTGAAGACTTCGTTTTAGCATTACTTTGAAATGTAAATATATAAATAAGTTTCACCCAAAGAGCTCGTGAGATCTTAATTTTTTTGTGATTCCCAAAAAGGGCAATTTTTTAAGGAATCTAGATTTTCTATATAAGAAAGAGGTCCTCACAAATATTTCAAAAGCTTTTTACTTGTTTATATTTGATTTATTTTACTAAATATCGTTACGCAGAGATTTGCTCATTGTTGTTCTGGGAGACCAGTGATCAAGTCATCTAATTACAGTATCCACCTGCTATCAATATTATGTAAAGCAATTATGTTAAGCTTTCAAGTGACCTAATTCTAGTGCTAATAATTTTTGTATATGCTATTCAGATAGTAGTATACTCATTTGAATCCTCTCCGTCCGTCCTTCCATATGCAATCGATTTTTAGGTCTTAAATATGAATCTATACTAAAGGACTTGGTATTTAGTTCCCACAGATACGCCCATAATCCAGTTAAACAATACAATGAGTCCAAAATTAAAATAAAAATATAAACTCACCCAAAATATTCCGATTTTCAAGTCATGATAAAAATGATTGGAACATTTTTAGACAGCTAGACCTTTTTTCTGGTACTTAGTTGTACACAACAAATAGATGAGTCACTGAGCCACCTAGATTCCCTCTCAGCTTGCCAGACACTTTCGCAATCACAACCAATACCTCTACACTTATCACATAGGTTAGGTTAGGTTGAGGTGGCTGATACCTAAAAGCCAACACACTTAGACACATTATTAATAGGTCCATTGTGATACCAGGTGGAAAGCGGTCCCTAGCCTACTCATCAAACCATTTGAAGCTAACTTCTATTTTTTCAGATCATTTAGGTCGTTGAAACAGAAGGCTGTCAAGTGGAGTTTCCTTCTTTGGGAGAGAGCAAAGAAGGTGAAGAATAGTCTCCTCCTCCTCTCCGTCCATGCAGCTTCTGCAGAAATCATTTGAGAATACGCCAAGCCTTTTTGCACGCTTGCTTATTAGACAGTGTCCAGTGATGACACCAATTACAGCGCTGATATGCAATCTATTGAACGAAATCAAATTCTTAGAGCGTTTCAGATCCAGCTTAGGCCCAATCTGTTTTGTCGCTAGACACGCTGTACCACTTGTCCACCTAGAATTTGTCCTTTCAATAGCATCCAGCTTTAATTCAAGTTTCCATGTAGCGATCGGCATACCCAGTGAACTTTTGTCTGGAAAGATAGGTATTGTTGTTCCATGTCTAGCAAGTTCGTCACCCTTACAATTTCCTGGAATGTCCCTATGCTCCGGCACCCAAATTAGATGAATATTAAACAGCTTCGCCATCTCTATACGAGACGATCGGCAGTCTAGAGCTGAGGATTTGATTGCTGTTTAGCTATCTGAAAAGATGCGGATATCAACGGTTGATATCACGTTTTCTTTAGCCAAGACAAGACTTCTCTTAGTGCCATTATCTCAGCTTGGAACACGCTAAAATGGTTTGGGAGACGAGAAGAGAGTTTTACAATAAGCCTGTCAGAGAAGACACCACCACCCACCCCGTCGCTAGTTTTTGAACCATCAGTATAAAAATGTAATGACTTATCTTCCGTAAAACCACCTTCTTCCTAGAATGTTCTGGAAGGGATGGTAGCTTAGAAGTTTTTGTCAAAATTGGGTATGGTGTAGTCAATATTTTCTTGGAAGATATTAAACTTGTTTAAAATGGAGGCGTGGCCATATACTTCCCTGGACCACTGTAAAGTAGCTTTAAGGCAAATAGCTGACTTAGTTGCCTGACAAAAATGTCGAGAGGTGATAAATGAATTAGAGTGTCCATTGCTGCAGAAGGTGTCGTTCGTAGTGTTCCGCTAATACACAGACAAGCTGAACGTTTACTTAATTTTTCATGGTTTAACGCCTTATCCAAGGCAATCCACCAGATAACTACCCCGTACATAAGGATCGGTCTGATGACCGAGATATAGAGCCAGTGAGTTAATCTGGGTTGCAACCCCCATTTGCTTCCAATTACTTTTTTGCAAGAGAGGAATGTGACAGTGGCTTTCTTTACTCTTTCTAGTATGTTAGCTTTCCAGCTTAGTTTTCTATGCATAATAAGACCCAGATATTTTGCTTCATTGGAGAAGGTTAAGCTTATTTATTAAAGGATGGAGGGTGAGATTTTATATTTCCTTGAGAAGAGGACTAGTTCGGTTTTGTGGGGATTCACTCCTAGACCGCACCGAGCTGTCCACCTAGATAACTTATTCAAACCGTTTTGTAAGAGCTGTTTAAAGGTAATAAGATGTTTACCAGAGACTGCTATAGCAACGTCATTCGCATATGCGATAATTATCAATAGTTCATTAACCACCAAATTCCAAAGAAGTAGGGATAGGACGCCCCCTTGATCCCCTACTGACATATGAATCTTCTAACAGATGTCCCATCCAGCTTTGAGTTGATAATCAGATTGATAATCCGACTATTAAGCAGTAAATTAATCAACTCGCCAAGTGAGCTATCTACCTTCAGATTGACGTTGTTAAAATCGTCTTCTATATCCAGGAAAGCTACCGTAATGTACTCCTTATGATACAGGGAGTACTCGATCTTATTAACTAACGTATGTAATGCTGTTTCTACTAATTTACCCTTACAGTATACATGTTAAGCAGCGGACAGCAGTTGTGTGTCAATACTGTCACGTAAATGGATATCAATCATTCGTTCTAGTATTTTTGGAAGGAATGATGTTAGACTTATAGGTCTGAGGTCAATAGGACTAGCGTGTGAATATACTTACTTACCCATAGGTTATAGTAACTTTGATGTAACATACAGAAATAAAAACCATTAACGTCCAAAATGGTTTACGATCAGCATCGAAAGTTGTGTTGATCTAACCATGCCCGTCCTCCCGTATGTAATCTCATTTTGGGCCTTAAGTATTGAACTGAAAAGATGGAATTTAATACAAAACCTATTTAGAATGCAAAACACTACACTTTTCAGAAAAATGTCGTTTTTTCAATAATTTTACTAGAAACTGAAAAATATTTACTTAAAAAAATATGTAGATGTTAATATTCTTTACAATTCGTTCATACCTTATAAAGGGCCACGCCTACATTTGGGACGTTTTTTTAAAAAAAAAAACATTTTGTATTCTCAAAGCTATTTATGGTAATGATTAAGTTTTATTATGAATATTTCACCAGAATCTAGGTTAGAAATACCGACAGCCACGCCCAGTTGCTTGTAAACAAAATTCTTAGTATGTACCAAATTATCTAAAAAAAAACGCGAGCAAATAGATATCACTGCATTTGAATCAAAAAATTCACAACCCTACGTCCACTTTATTAGGGATAAGTTAGAGGATAAGGGAGGGTATCATACGATCTGTTCCAGACAGACTCGAATTTTCTTTATATTTGCTGCCTCACTTGACTGGTCTAAGGCAAATTCCTTGAAATAAGTCCAATTTACATTCACAGCACTTTCGCTATACACATTAAATTTGTTCATAGTTCCATGAATATTTGCAATAAAAACTTCATACAGCAATAGAATTAATAAATCATTTTTTTTTAGCAGAACCACAATTAGAAAAAAAATTTTTATTAGATAAGATAACATTTCCACTTAAAGTGCCTACTCACACAGCAGATTTGCAGAGACCATTTTTTACGTCAACTCCAAATTTTCATTTGTGATATTGCCTGCTTTTGATATTGCTCTCCAGATATCGGTTGAAATTTCCAGATGATGGCAAATTTCCAAACTCGCCTCCTTATTCAGTTCTTTGTGTTAAGTGATCCTGTCGACTTTCATCAATTGCCATCGGGCAGTAAAGAGAAGGGGTGAAATTATGATAATGAATGTTGCAAAGGATAAAGTTCGTATGCTAAAATTCGAGCTTGAGGAGGGTAACACACGATTTCCCCACTCTAAATTGTAGGCACTTTCAGTGCTCGGGAAAAGTCATGTAAAACATAATTTAATATGATCAGTCCTTTGACTGGTAGAGAGCGTACATCAATTCATTTCAACAATTTGCTCAGATAAGTGTATGCCTGATGAATGGAATCTCAGCATAGTTTGTCCGATCTATAAGTTTCTCAGCATCGCATATAAAATTTTGTCTGAAGAAAACCCAAGAAGTAAAAATCGATTCCCACAATCTCTTTAGCGATTTCAAAGCCGCCTGTAACAGCATTTATAAGAGTCGAGCTGTACTAGTATAGAGCGATATATGTATAGTTCTGGCATTCCTGCCAAACTCGTGCGTCTGTGTAGGATGACGATGGAGAATGTTCAATGCTCCATCAAGGTCGGTAACGACTTCACCGAGACTTCATGCGATTTTTCCAACATCGTACTCAAAAGGCTTGTACGAAACTCTCAAGCCAACACCAGATCCACAATTTTGTAAAAGTCAGTGCAATTACTTGCATACGCCGACGATATTGACATAATTGCCAGAACTCAGAGTGCTGTCACCGGTGCCTTTTTGAGTATAGATACAGAAGCTGCTAAAATGGGTTTAGCGTTGAATGAGGGCAAACTAAGTATATGCTGTCAACAAAAAGCGACACCGAACATCGACGTATTGCACAGAACGTTACAGTGGGCAGCTATAATTTTGATAACTTGACAATCGCTCTTTCTTCGGGCTAAGAAGACAATATAGCAGTAAGCCCCTGTCCCGAACAACTAATGAGACTCTGTATAAGACCTTAATCATCCCAGTCCTGGTATATGGTGCTAAAATACGGAATTCTTAGTAGTTTTGAGCAAACAATTCTTCATAAGATATTCGATCCCATTTGCGTTGATGAGCTCCGGAGGAGGAGATTCAACTATGAACTATACGACTTATATCAGAAAGATTCGAATTCATCGCCTTAGATGGCTAGGACATGTGTAGCGAATGGAAATAAGCGCTCCAGCACGCAGAGTCTTCGAATCCAACCCAGAGGCACAAAGCAGTAGAAAAAAGCGCCGCCTTAGATTGCGCGGACAAGTAGAAGGGGACCTCAACCAACTTGGACTGCGCAACTGGAGGCAGTTAGCTGATGACCGGGCTAACTGGAAAGGCTTGTTGGTTGAGCCCCAGGTTCACCCCGAACTGTAGCACCACCTAAGTAAGTAAGTGAGTCCTTTGACTGCAATTGGCACTCGTTTCAGCTCCTCTCTCCTACTACGTCCCTACTAACAACCAATCCTATTTCTTACTACATGCAAGTTATCACACTGGTTCCTCTAGCAACCAAATAAAAAAAAATCTGTATCAATAAAGACCACTCGAGAACCACATCTTATCTGACAACTTTGTATTACTTCAACATGAAATCCAAGGGAATGTGTTTCTGATAACGAACAACCATTTTATCAACCTCATTATAGTGAACAAACACAGCTGCGATGACACGATACAAATGTGCATTGAAAACAACTATAAAAGAGGAAGACACCAAAGCCCGACGCTCGCATTTCTACGCTGACGTTGACACGTCGTAATTCTGCAGGAGAGTTTTCTTTAAGTGTTTGAAAAACGTTGTATTTAGTATTTTACGTAATAAAAGTTTTTTTTTTTCATAATTAAAACGAATTAAACTTTTTAATTTGCATATGAAACATGTTTTTTTAAACTAATCATAATCTCATTACACATACAAATTTCTTAATTTTTTCGATTCCTCTGCACTTTTGCACAAACTGCGTAATCAAATGCTACATCGCTCGCAGAGCAGTCACAACATCAATTAGATGATCCATAATTGAGATACGAGTATTCTTCTTCAGGGCCCAATTACGTTCAGGTGCGTTCACATAAGGATATACATACATAGAGTCACGTGAAAGCATCACAAGACTAATAAAAACATACAAGTGAAACTGGAATAGTATCTCGAGTACCTACTAATATCCCCAGCACCCGCACAGCTGCACACATAAAACCTAAGGACACAACATTTGAAAGGAAAACATTCCCGAAACTATGCTACACTTGTGGAGAACTCTTCTGTCGTTAATTGCGTTTCCATGTATCTACTATTTGGGTGAAAGAAACCCATCCGACAAAACTGCCCGACGATATTCATACATAAAGTGTAATTACAATTACACCAACTAATGGATCTCCCAGGACCGAATACGTAATGGTGTAATAATACCTTAGGGCGGCGCGCAGCGGCAGCCCGTATCTTCTTCTATGTAGTAAATTATATCCAACTATGCTTTTTACAAATCACGCTCGACTACAACTTGTGGTCGGTGAAAGAAAATACAAACAGCAATGTAATATAACATTTATCAGGTTGACAGAGTCCTTATCGCATGAGGAATTCTCGTATTTGATATCCTTTTTCATGCGCGTACGGTTCGTTTAGCCGAGGACTACGACTCTTTGCAAACATCAAAGATGTCGAGGCAAAAGATAGATCTGCATCTGCGGTCCTTTCTTCGAAAAAAAAAAAAAAAAAGAAACAACCGTTCAGGACACTCATAAATTATTTATCAAAGTCAAATCCTTTGCTGGCTTTTATGTACGAGTATGTACTCGTATATTGTGGTCAGCTAGATGACTGCGAATACTATATGTATGTCTCAGAATTCTATTTGGGGATATTTATCACTCCATGTGGTGTAGTGATGTGTGCACATGTTGCAAAGCTTTTGGTCTGGTAGAACCTGACAGATTCATATCACTGTCCACTTTGCCCAGAATAAAACTGAAAGGCTCCTAACTGTTTCAACCAGAAACGAGAAACATGGGCTATAAACACTTACCATACCACCAAATACTCGTATGATACATAACGACGACGATGACGTCCTGCTGTTAAAATAATTTCGGGATTTTTCGAGACGGCATGACAACGGAATACAATACAGTTTGAATTGAGTGGGAATGCGGGTGTTAACCGATGTGGTAACAATGCAGATGGGGCGGGGGTAGTGCGTCAGCATTTGAGATGACATGTTCTATGTTTGTTGCTGTGTTTATAGCAAGTAGGTATGTGCTGTCAATCTCGTAAAAGTTTATTCATCATATAATCTTCGGCAAGAATGTGCCTTCTTTATATCACTAGTATAACTGTTGCCGTAATAGGGTGGTGAACATTGACATTCATGCGCGAAATTAATTTTCAGTTATGTAGCTATGTGAGTATGTTATTGGGACTAAAACCCTATTCGTATCGAGGGTGCACAGATAAATGTTGGTTTAATATTTAATATTCAAATGTCGAGGGGATAGAGAATTTGTTATTCATAAGTGAAACAGGATGTTATGACATTTTAAACGTCATGAATTGTAATTCGGACGTTTGTGTGCGTCATTCATAATTGAATACCTCCACGAATTGCTATTCATATTTTATACACATGTATCTATTCGTGGGCAGACGAGATACGATTTATTTCTATTTTCAGAACACCTGGAGCTCTTGTGATAAACATGCATTTCATAGTTGAAAAGGAGGCTGCCCCAAAGGAGAAAAATATATTTATTTTGTTAAATGCATAAATAAACAATTTGTACTACATTCTATGCTATTCTGATTATTATTCCACAGGCAGCGTTCCCTAAGGCTCCGTGCTAGGTGGTTTTTTGTGGAACCTAAGGTACGACGACGTTTTTAAGCTAAGAATCTCAAAATAGTTGGCTTTGCTGACGACATTGCGAAATGCCTAGAGAAAATAGAGCACTATAGCAACGAAGCTTTAGGACCATGCGGAAACAGTTCCCGCTTATGAGACTGCAACTAACAGGGGGGAAACAGAAGTGGTTCGTACTCGTTAGCCGCAGAAGAGTAGTGGGCACTATAACGGTAATAGTCGGCAACCATGCTGTAGTCTTGAAACCAAACATAAAGTACCTTTACGTTATCATAGATGTAAGGCTAACTTTCCACCATCATCTACAATATGCAGCTGATAAAGCGACAAAAGTAACATCTGCTTTAGCGGGCACAATGTCAAACATTAACCGGCAAAAAATGGAAGAAGATTGCTCCGGATGGACAAGAGTGGTAGTATCAATAATCCTCTATGGATCATGTATACTTTACTTACTTAGGTCCTTTAACCCCTTGGGGGGCATAGGGCGTCAACCACGCCTGCGCGCCATCTTGTTCGTACTTCTGCAACGCGTTTGAATTGCCTCCAACTCATTCCACTGTTCTGCGTCATGTTTGCCTAGGGCGTCCCGCTATTCTGCCTGCTTGTGTGAGCGGATTCCATTGCATGGCGTATTTCGCAATGGAGTTGTCTTCGCGCCGTAGGGTGTGTCCAATCCACTGCCACTTTCTCCTTCATATAATAATGTTTATAGGTTCTTGGCCCGGTCTCATATAAAGCTGTTCGTTGGAGATCCGGTTCTGCCAAAAAATCCTCAAGATGATTCTTAAACATTTATTTACGAAGACTTGCAGCCTGCGTGTGTTAATGGTGTCCACCTTCCAGGTACTGCACCCATACCGCAGTACCGATTCTACGTTAGAGCGGAACAGTCGCAGTTTGGTTCTTAAGCTGATAACATTGTGGATAGCATACCGAACGCAGCTTTAGCCTTCCCTATTCTACTGCATACGTCCAGTTGGGTGCCACCGTGGTTAGCCGAGACCACACTTCCTAAATATAGAAAGTTGTCAACTTTTTTGACTTCCTGTCCGGCAATGTTAAGTTGAGCGTTAGCGATGGAAGTGCTGAGGGCTTTTGTTTTGGCCGTGTTTATTTTGAGCCCCAATTTGTTTGCCTCAGTTTCTAGATTATGGGCCATTAGATGAAGGTCCAGTATCCGATGTGAAAGTAGACAAATATCGTCAGCGTAGTCTAGGTGTTTAAGGTAAGGTGTCATAGTTTGTTTCCTTCCGTCAATGCTGCACGGAGTACATCGCTGATAACTACAAAGAACAATAGTGGTGACAGATTGCATCCTTAACGTACTCCACTTTGGACACCAAATTCCTCTGACACCTTCCGTTGTGTAAGACGTGACACTTACTGCCCTCGTATGTAGCCTTGATAATAGCAATAAGTTTTTCCGGGATGCCTCTTGTGCGTAAGGCCAGCCAAATAGCATCTCGATTCAAGCTGTCGAAAGCCTTCTCGAAGTCGATAAACAACAGATGTAGCGGAGACCTGTACTCAACGCATTGTTCGATTATGATCCGCAAAAGCCTGCCTGTTCGACGTCGAGAGTAGAATCTAAATGCTCTTAATTTCGGTCCAGAATTATTTTTGCTATTATTTTGGCTACAGCTGGAAGAACACATTTACCTCTCCAGTTTCCGTATTCCATCAAGTTTCCCTTTTTCGGAAGCTTAATGATCATACACCTTTTCCACTCCTGTGTTCGCTATCCCAAGCTCTCTGTATTAGAGGATGCAGCAGATCTGCTGATGTGTTTGGCGCCGCTTGAAACAATTCGGCAGGGATGCCATCAATACCCACCGCTTTGTTTTTCTTGAGGGACTTGATTGCTGCCATAATTTCTGTTCTGCTGGGAGGTGCCGTGCGTATTCGGGAATTTGTTGCTTCGGAATACTCATTCGAATTTGAGATCATATCGCCATCTTCTAAGTGATTTAGCACTGAAGCAAAATGTTCTCTCCATCTATTGAGCTGATCCTCATCCGAAATCAGGAGGTTACCGTCCAGACTCTTCACCGGGTGTTGTTTGGAGTTTCGACCACTAATGAGCTCCTTGGTGATGCTGTAAACAGTCCTACTGTCGCACTTGCTCGCTGTTTCTTCAGCCCTAGAAGCCAGTGTGTCGATATATTGACGTTTGTCACGTCTCACACTACGCTGCACTTCTTTCTTCTTCGTACGGTACTGGGTTTCTAACTCGGTTCTCTCTACAGCTGAGGCCGCTGTAATCCGAGCCTTTATTATTGTACGCTCCTCGATCCGTCTCCAGGTGATGAATCATGTATGAATGTATATATTTATACACATTTATATATATACTATACACTGTATATATTTATACACATGTAAAAGCTAATGGGAATTTGGATTTTTTTTTTATTTAAATATTTAAAGTTAAGTTTAAGGAAAAAAAAGAATTCATTCATTATAACAAAAAACAAAGAAATGATATGCATTTAAACAAAAAAGGCAATTCTGACGTATGCAAAATAATAGCACCCAAAATAAAAATTCATAGGTAAAATAAATTATTCAAAGAAATTTAAAGGTTTTTTAGTTTTAAATTAAAGAAGAACTTCAATATTTGGTCTTATGACCTTTATTTTAAAGCACAGCGGCGCAATGTCGAGGCAGGGAGTCAACTAATCTTTGACATCGCTCCCTCCACACAGCCTGCACAGCTTTCCATAACTGCAATGTATTTTTTGGTTTTGCTTTAAAAACGCCTTTCTTCACATCATTTCAGAGGTTTTCGATGAAATTCAGGTCTGGAGACTGAGTCGGCCATTCCATAACCTGAACCCTATTCCTTACGAAAAATTCTTTGGCCAATTTGCTGGTATGCTTTGGGTCGTTGTCTTGTTGCAGAACCCACGTGAGAGGCATATTCCATTCCACGTAAGGGAGCATGATTTTTCTCATAATGTCAACAAAGCGGTCATTACAGGTTTGATCCAAAATATGGGACCAGTAACCATTATAGGAGAATCATCCCCATACGTTAATTTTTGAGCCGCCGTGCTTAATAGTCTTTATGGTATATTCGGGCTTGAACTCCTGGTTTTCTGGCCGGTGAACAAATGTTCTGCTTCTAGGAGTCCCAAATGAAACAATTTTGGATATTACGCCATTTAGATTGTGCCCAATGCAAATGATCTTTTGCAAATTTCATTTTATTAGAGCACCCAACTATTTCTCTAATAAATTTGTACGTTTTTCCTTCAGAAATCAATTTTCTTATTATTGTTCGTTTTTCATAGGTGCAATGTCTATAGCGACCCATTTTAGCTGGCGGATACGTTTCTTTTATGAAATATCAATTTTAAATTATTCAAATATGTATCTCACCTTCAAATATTTTAATCTGAAAAATATGTATAAACACAACTTTACACAACTAAAACACTTTACAGAATGTCGAGGTGCTATTTTTTTTCACACCACAAATTTGCCTTCAATACGTATAACGGTAATTTCCTTATCTTAAAGTTCAGTTTTGAGTAAACTTGTCCTTCCATTACGTCACTGAACATCAGAGAGATATACAAGTACTACAGTAGATGCCATATGTTTACGCCTGCAAAGAAAATGTAAATCCATGACAAGATCAAAATTCAACATTGTGCTATTTTTTTCAACAAAGCTGTATATATTTATACACATTTTAATGGAAATAAAATGTTAACGAACCTTAAAGGAATTGCGTAAAGATAGCGCCCTCTGTAGATAAGTTAGAGTAAGAACCAAAAGGAACGGCCATATTGTCGAGTTTCCGGAAGAAGAACTATTGTGATTGGGAACGAGGTAGAAGGAATAAAAAGAGAATAAAGTGTTGGAAAAGTAATCGAGTTTAATTTGTAAAATCAATTTGTAATTTATATCTCAGATGTGGGGTCTAGCCTCAAAAAAAACATACGAAAATAAAATCGAAAAAATTTAATTGAGAAAATGTCAAATGTGCGGGTTACTCGTCAAACAATGGTGGACACGCTATCAAGTGCCGGTATTGTGTTCCCACCAAGTGCTATAGCCACACAATTGCGTCCTTTGTTCGAGGAACTGATGGCCATGCAACAACCGGCGAAAACAATCCGAAATGGACAACCAACCGATTAACCAGCCGACGAACCAGCCGCTGGACACTTCGAGGATGCAAGAGAAGAACAAACCAACACGCAGTGGTTATTCTCGACGAAGCCGAAGCCCGTAAGTTGGAGGTACAATTAAGCATACTCCGCATGCGGCGTGAAATGCTTTCGCTGCAGCGCCAAATAAAAGAAATGGAGGGCAGTACCCAAAGCGAACATCGCATTCAACGTGGCGTCAATTTCGAGCACATGGAAAATTCACTTAACCCATTCACGGGGAAAAATTATTGTGACATTCGTAAATGGTTTAGTGAATTCGAGAAATGCACGGCAACACGCGGTTTCACATCCGATGAAAAGTGCTTGGGTGTGCGTAGACTGCTCATAGAAACAGGGAAGGAGTTTATGGGCACCTTAGGTGTGGTTAACTACGTTGAACTAAAAGACGTCCTGATTGAAAAGTTTGGACAACAGGTGACTTACCGTGATGTGTATCGACAACTGGAGCAACGACGAATTAAACCAGACGAATCGTGCCTAGAATATGTAATTGCAATGAAGGCTCTTGCTGCAAAAATATCAGTTCCCGAGGCAGAGCTGGTAACATTCATCATTGACGGCTTCGATGATGATAGCGCCAACATTACGCTAATCAACAACGCTAAAACTATCGCCGATCTCCTGACCAGGTTGGACCGATATCAGCAAAAACGTGCCCTACGGCTAGCCGAGAAATCCACAAAGTCGTCCGTCGTCACGGCCAGCAAAGGAAAGATCGTCACCAAACCAAAAGAGCTCTCCGAAGTGCGTTGCTACAGATGCTCCAAGTTAGGGCATTACAAAACCAGCTGCACCAAGCCTGTGAGACCACCCAATGCCTGTTTCATCTGCAACGAAATCGGGCATTTCCACAACAATTGTCCAAAGGCAAATCGGAAGCACCAGAGGATTGTTGCTGCAGTCACCAGAGCATTAGCGGATAATCCAGACAGTGATGAAGAATTGGCTGGCGCCATCAGCGCCATGCAAACGGTAAGTGTTGCCTTCTCAATTGATCAAGTTAGAAGTACTGAATTTATAAATTACCTTTCTCTTTTTGATACCGGTAGCGCGATTAACCTTATTAAACGCTCTTTAGTCCCAAGCGATATCCTGATGTCGGAAGTATTGAAACCAACGAAGTTTACAGGAGTTCGTCGAATTAAACTTTATGCTTACGGTAGTATTCAATGCCATATCAAATTCCGAAACAACATTAGAAAAGCATTTCTTCTAGTACTTCCAGATGACCTGATGGCGCTTCCACTTATTTTGGGACGCAGTTTTTTAACCGAATTTAATATTCATTTAAGCCAAATAAGGCATACTAAGAAAAACAAATTATTACTAAATAAAAGCGTTACTTTGAAGGATTCATGTTTTAGTACTCCTAACTCTAGTAGAACAAATAATTTTATTGGTTATAGTAGCCCGATTGCCCGTTCATGTCATGAACGTCTAATTAAAAACCATATTGAATTATCAAATCCGCCGAATGGTGAAAGTGTCAGCCAAACCGATGTCCCCACTCCGCAGACTGTTGTTTTTCCTTCGCAGGTTCATTGTTGTGATAATAGTGCTAGGTCTATTTTTGAGATAGAGATAGGTGAACTGCAGCCAGTAGTCAATGTCTGCCCGCGGTTGAACCAGGAGCAAAGCGATGGTCTTTTTTTTTTTTTTTTTTTTTGTCGGGGCGGGTACACCCTACTGGAGCACTCAGACTCAAAAACAGGTCCATTGTACAACCAAGCAGAGAACCCCATTTTAATGTGTTTTGTTCGTCTTTTGTAAAAAGACGAGTAGACGCTTCAGTGATGAAGAGCTTAGGTCATCAGCACTCACCACATCAACACCGAAAATCTGCCACCTGATCCGAGCAAAGGCAGCACAATCACATAGGAAGTGTTCCGCAGTGCTTGGCAAAGGCGAAGTGGCCCGTAAGAGCGCCAGTAAGTTGTCTGCAGTCTTTTCTGCTAAGGGATAGCAAGTAAGCCGCGGATTTCTTACAAACAACGGGGACCATTCGTTTAGTCTGCCTGCATCCTGGAGAGTCATGCCACCTTCGATTGTGTTCACTGAAAACCCAGTCGTCAATGGAAGCCCTAACCGAGGACGCTGGCAAACCCAACGTGGGTTCAGGTCCTGAGAAATTCTCTGCTGAGCCTTGTCTAGCAAGCTCGTCAGAGATCTCATTTCCTGTTATCCCTTTGTGTCCTGGGACCCAAACAAGATTCAGTGAGTTCAGCCTTCCGACCGAATTCAAGGATGTTTTGCATTCTCGAACTATTTTGGAAGTGGTTAAAGGATTGAGCAAGGCCTTAAGTGCAGCCTGACTGTCACTACAGACGCAGATACTTCGCCCCTTCCACCTGTTCTTACCAATATAGTCCGCTGCCATTAGGATAGCATATATTTCTGCCTGGAAGACAGATGTGTGTTTTCCCAATGAGAAGTGAAGCCTAATGTTGTCGCATTCCACGAAAACACCAGCACCTGACCTCTGTCCAGTTTTAGAGCCGTCCGTGAAAATGCGACTACATTCCTTTCCTGGCTCAGACTCCTGCCAAAGCCAATCCTAAACATGAGGAAAGTTGACTTCAAATTTGCACCGCAGCCGTAATTCAGGTGTCATTGCATCAGATGGCATATCCATGAGACAGGAGTCGTAGGATAATCGTCGCGCAACGTCATCAAAATTCCAGTGCGAATCGTGTCAGAAACCACTTCTTTTTAAACGGAAGATGGCTCTGAGTGTACACCCCATGATATAAATATCAAGGGGGGGAGGTTCATCAAGGCGTCTAGAGCAGAGCCAGGCGTACTGGGGAATGCTCCCAAGCAGCCGAGATAGACCGTTCTTTGGAGTTTGGCGAAAGCAGCAGTAACGTATTTACGTGAGAGCTTATTCCACCAAACAACTGACGCACATGAGAGGAAAGGTCTTATCATTGCCGTGCAGATCCAAAGGACTTTCCTTGGCGACAAGCCCCATGTCTTGGCGAAAACATCTTTGCATTGCCGGAAAACTGACAGAGCTTTGGAAGTTTTCAGCTCGACATGTTTCGTCCAAAGAAGCTTGCTATCTAAGATTACTCCTAAATTTTTGGCTTCCTTGGAGAATTCGATAGTGACGCCTTTTAGCACTGGTTGAGTCAGACCAGTCAATTTCCTCCTTCTCGTAAAGAGAACCACTTCGGTTTTGAGAGGATTAACTGAAAGCCCATTCCTAGTGCACCAATCGTCGATTGCGTCTAGGGTCATCTGCACCTTAGAGCAAGCAGTCGCTAGGCACGATCCGACAGACAGAACGGCGACATCATCTGCATATGCTTGAGCGTAGACGTTAGAACTATTGAGTGTGTTCAACAGGGAGTCAACCAGCATGCACCAAAGCAGTGGAGACAGAACACCGCCTTGTGGGCAGCCCCTATTTACACCTGCCATGACACGCCGGCCACAATCTGCATCTATAGTCAATGTTCTGTTCACCAGCATTGCTTATATCCACAACATTAGTGATTCTTCTACGCCCTGACTTCTGGCGGAGCTACACATGCTGTCAAAAGTCGCATTGTCAAAAGCACCCTCAATGTCTATGAAAACGCCTATCGCGTATTCTTTCCTGCCAAGCGCACATTCTATTCTGCTGACCAGATTTTGAAGAGCAGTCTCGCAGGATTTTCTGCGTTGATAGGCATGTTGCATCTCTGACAGAGGATGCACCCTCAAAGTAACTTTGGGCACATGTAGCTCAACCAGTCTTTCCATGCTTTTCAGCAGGAAGGACGTCAGACTAATAGGTCTGAAGCTCTTGGCGAGAGAGTAGTCATCTCTGCCGATTTTCGGTATGAAACCTACTCTAACTGTTCGCCAGGGGGTTGGTATATATGCCAGTGCCAAGCCAGCAGTGAAAATTCTCGTCAGAGTTGGCAACAACTGACTAATACCTTGTTTCAGCATAGCTGGGTATATTCCGTCAGTGCCAGGTGACTTGAAGCTGTCAAAAGATGCAACAGCATATTTGATAGCTTCACCCGTCACCACGCCCGATGCAGTATACCAGCTGCGCCGAGTTGTTCGGCTCAGCCCGCTAACAGCTTCACTAGTTGACACCGGTTGCGAACCGATGGTGACCTGATTTCCTGGGAAGTGAGTCTCCAGCAGAAGACTGGGGATCTGCATGGCGATTGATCGGGAAACTACTGACTGTCCAAAACATGGATTGGACCAGTAGCGCAACAATCAAGTTCGTAATGTAGTGCTTGCTTTACCTCCTCGTGGTGGTCCCCGGGCAACTGCATGTATAAATCCTTATACATATAGGCCAAAATTGCAAGTGCGAGATTGTCTAGGGTCTTATGCCTAGGCTAGGTAACCTGGGCCAGCAACCCGCGTTACCGAAACTACAATAGCTATGGAAACCGACTCAATGCCTCGGATAAGGACTGATAATACGTTGACGACCTTTGGCTATCGTACCCGGACTAAGATTGGTTTCTGGAATGTGAAGACGCTCCTTGACTCTCAGAGTGAAGGACCTCAGAACGCCAGATTCCTTCAATTGGAGCATGAGTTCATGCGATATAGGCTGGACATATTGGGAGTAAGCGAGATAAGATGGTTAGATGCGGGTGAGTACCAATCCCCAACGCGTAATACTGTATTACTCTACTCCGGAAGACCAACCGGAAACCCCCGTGGATATGGAGTTGGACTGCTGCTAACGCCAACAGCACGCAGAGGCCTAATTACCTGGCAACCGCACGGTGATAGGATTTTAACGGCCAGATTCCGGACGAGAGTACGTCGCGTCACCATCATACAGTGTTACGCCCCCACGGATGGTTCGTCTGAGGAAGAAAAGGAGAACTTCTACAACCAGTTGGGAGCTGTTCATAATGCAACACCCAATGGCGACATTGTCATTGTGATGGGGGACCTGAATGCCAAGGTAGGCTGCGACAACGAAGGGCTCAAACATGTTATGGGACGGCATGGACTAGGCAATCGGAATGACAACGGCGAAAGATTTGTTGACTTCTGCAACATGTTTGAGCACAAAGCCTGCCATAAAATCAGTTGGGTGTCAACTGACAGGCAAGCAACCTCCAACCAAATTGACCATTTTGCCATCAGTCGCCGTTTTAGAAGTAGTCTCCTAGACGTCCGAAACAGGTCCCTATATCGCATGAAGATGAGAGAAGTACAGCGTAGCGTGAGACGTGACAAGCGCAATTACATCAATGCGCACAAAAATCGAGCAGAAGAAGCAGCAGCGAGGTGCGACAGCAGAACCGTTTATAGAATCACTAAAGAGCTTATAGGTGGCCGAAGCTCTACTCAACACCCAGTGAAAGGCTTAGACGGTTCGTTGCTAATATCGGATGAGGATCAACTGAAGAGATGGAAGGAGCATTTTGCTTCGGTTCTAAACCGAATATTCGCCAACAATATGCACCCAAGTCAGACTGAAGTGTCCGTAGAAAGAAGTTCCCGAATTCGCACCACAATCCCCAGTAAAGAGGAGATTATTACCGCAATCAAAGCACTGAAAACTAATAAGGCGGTAGGACTTGACGGCATACCCGCGGAGCTTTTTCAAGCTGCGCCAACAGCATCGGCAGAGCTACTGTTTCCACTTGTCGGGAGAACATGGGAAGCCGAGAGTTTTCCAGATGAGTGGAAAAAGGGAATGATTATCAAGCTCCCTAAAAAAGGCAACCTAATGCAGTGCGAAAACTGGAGAGGTATCTGCGTGCTGCCTGCTGTGGTCAAGATAATAGCTAGAATCATCCTGGAGCGAATCAAAGAACACCTTGAAGACACACTTGACGCCGAACAAGCAGGTTTCCGCTCTGGATCCTCCTGTGTCGACCACATCAACACCCTGCGGATCATCATCGAGCAATGTGTTGAATATCGATCACCACTTCACCTGTTGTTCATCGATTTTGAAAAGGCGTTTGATAGTGTCAATCGGGAATTTATTTGGCGTGCCTTGCGCAGGAGAGGCATTCCGGATAAATTAATAGCAATTATCAAAGCTACATATGATGGGTCCACATGGCACGTTTTGCACAGAGGAAGGCTGTCTGAGGAATTCGAAGTCCAAAGTGGGGTTCGGCAAGGCTGCATACTTTCACCAATATTGTTTTTATTGGTGATTAGCGATGTGCTGAATGCGGCCTTATCAACAGGAAATGGAGGAATTCGATGGACTCTTACATCTGAACTCAAACACCTCGACTACGCCGACGATGTATGCCAACTGTCTCACAGAATAATGGACCTTCACCAAATGACAGCAAATGTGGAGAGGGAAGCAGATGTCGTTGGGCTGAAAATTAACTCGGCAAAAACAAAAATGATCAGCCTAGGACCAAACTCATCAACTCATATATGCATCGCTGGACAAACGGTTGTGATAGTAGAGAGTTTCCAATACCTTGGGAGTATTGTCTCAACCGATGGCGGAACCGAACTGGATATAGCCAGCCGAATAGGTAAAGCAAAATCTGCGTTTGGGTTGCTATCCATAGTTTGGCGAAGTAATGCAATTCGCTTAAACACCAAGCTACGACTGTTCCGTTCCAACGTTGAATCCGTGTTGCTATATGGATGTGGATGGCAGGATACGCGGCGGTCCTAGGAGTACGTGGCGCAGAACAGTTGAGAAGGAAACACGGCAACTGGGAAAGAGTTGGGGAGAGCTGAGGCACATTTCCAGAAATCGCACACGATGGCGCGTAGGCGTTGTAGAGGCCCTAGGACCCACAACGGGATACAGGACATAAGTAAGTAAGTAGAAGACTGAAAGCATCCGCTTTCGACTCAGTGAAAGTACCATCAGGTTTCCTGAGTGATTCCGGCTTGATTGGTTTTCCATTCTTGAGAACTTTGTTCCTAAACCTACTGGTTTCACCGAGAGTTTCGATCTTACCACAAAAATCGAGGTACTTTTCGAAGTTCGAATTAACCTCTTATATTCTCTTTGCTTTGATCGGTAAAATTTCCAGTCCACCTCCGAAGTTTTCTGGTTTCCCTACGAATTCGTTGCAGATCTGGGTTCCACCACGGAACTGACTTTCTGCAGGGGTTTTTTGCCAGCGGACGGGTTTGTTCAAAACATCTGGTAAGGGTACTGTTCAGGTCTTGAACGGCTTCCTCTACCTTTTGCCTCGTTCTAAGTTTAGGTAGATCTTTGATAGATTTGCCTAACTCTTCCTTAAACCGTATCCAGTTGGTTTTTCTCTGATTCCTCCTCTCCTGCAAAGGCGTAGCTTCGCATTCCATTTGGAATTCAATGTATTTATGGTCTGAGAGGGAAATTTCTGGCGAAACTCTCCAGTTGGTAATAGGCTTGAAATATCTGTTGGACAGGGTCAAGTCAATCACTTCCTGTCTTTGCGCCGTAACGATGCTCTTAAAGAGGTTATAAATAATAACTATTTGAATCTGACCGGCATTAAGCATAGGCCTCATAATTATAAAATGAAGATCTGCTTAACAGATAATACGCCGTTTCATTGTTCACCAAGAGCACTTTCGGCATTTGAGCGAAAAGAAGTTTGTAAAAGGGTAAACGACCTGCTGGAAAGGGGGATTATTCGACAAAGCAAGTCCCCTTATGCGTCTTCGGTTGTGCTTACCAAGAAAAAAAATGGCAAACTGCGAATGTGTATTGATACCGTGCTCTGAATTGGAAAACGATTAGGGACAACTTTCCTTTACCGCTTATTGAGTACTGCGTAGAGTTTTTAGGAGGCAAGCGATGGTTTTCCCCAAGTAGGGATGGACGAGGACTCAGTACAGTTTACCTCTTTCGTAACACCGAATGGCCAGTATGAGTACTTACGAATGCCATTCGGGCTTAAGAATGCACCAGCTAATTTCCAGCGGTTTTTGCACGAAATATTCCAAGACCTAATTGAGGTGGGCAAGCTAATTATTTAGTTAGATGACATTCTAGTTGCTACGACCGATTTCGAACCTCACTTGGAAACTGAGGTTTTGCGTCGTCTTTCTGAGAAAGGATTGGAGCTTAAATTGAAAGGGGGAAGAAGTGCAAGTTTGGTTACGATAAAATGGAATATCTAGGCTACTCTGTGAATGTATCAGGTATTCGACCAACTGATGCCCACATTCAAAATATTAAACAGTATCCTATGCCTACAAATCAGAATGAACTGCACCGATGCATTGGCCTGTTCTCGTATTTCCGACGATTTGTACCCTTATTTTCTAAAATAGCCAAGCCACTTCTAGAACTATTGCGTAAGGAAAGTAGATATGATTTCTCCGCCGACTGCATAAAGGCATTTCGAGAACTACGCGACAAACTCACCACTGTACCGGTTTTAGCGATTTATAACCCCAAAAGGGAAACCGAGTTGCATTGCGATGCTAGTAGATAAGAAATTTCACCCAATCGCCTATTTCTCCAAAACTTCTTCTCCGGCTGAATATAGATATCACAGCTTCGAGCTGGAAACTTTAGCTATTATCTACTCCTTGCGACTTTTCCGAGTATATCTGGAGGGTTTACCATTCAAGATCATTACTGACTGCAACTCACTTACTCTTACGCTAAGCAAGAAGCAGGTGAACCCCAGGATTGCTAGATGGGCATTAGAACTCGGAAACTATGATATAATGTATAATACAACACCAAAGTGGTACGTCTATGGGGCACGTAGACGCACTGAGTCGGTGTCATGTAGTCCCGCTCTTACTAGCGACGAGGTAGATATCCATATTCAAGTGGCTCAGAGCAGGGACCCAGAAGTTAGAAAGCTCCGTGAAATGATGGAAGTGGAAACGCTTGAACTCTATGACTTGCAGGATGGTTTGGTTTTCCGTAAAGTGGAAGGAAATCGATTGCTACTATATGTACCAGGTGAAATGAGGGACAACCTAATAAGAATGATACACGAGAAAGTCGGCCATTTAGGGACCGACAAGTGCTATAACCAGATTCGGAAAAACTATTGGTTTCCTTATATGAAAAACAATATTAAGCGATTCATTAAAAACTGTGTCAAGTGTATTATGTACTCGGGACCTGCTCGATCAAACGACCGTAATACGTACAGTATCCCTAAGGAACCAGTCCCGTTCGACACGGTTCACGTAGACCATTTCGGGCCCTTATCTGCCTTACCTTCTAAACGAAAACACATCCTAGGAGTTATTGATGCTTTCACGAAGTTTGTCCGATTGTATCCGGTAAACTCAACTAAGGAAGTGTGTGCTTCAATGGACAAGTATTTTAGCTATTACAGCCGTCCAAGGCGCATGGTTACCGACCGCGGTACTTGTTTTACTTCACTTGAGTTCGTGAATTATTTACTCCGAAATAATGTGGAACACATTAAAGTTGCTGTAGCTTCACCCCAAGCTAACGGACAAGTCGAACGGGTAAATAGGGTGATCAAAACAATGTTAAGCAAAGTGAGTGAACCAGTTAATCATGCACATTGGGCTACCAAGCTATCACAGGTGGAATACGCTATTAATAACACTGTGCATAGTTCAACGAAAGAATCTCGAAGCAGATTACTATTCGGGGTAGAGCAGCGAGGAACAGTACGGGACGGTCCGTGGTCTCGAGGCAATCCGGTCAAAGGCGTCAGGTGCTATTAAAAGATCTCAAGAATACAATGAAAAATACTTTCTGAGGCACAGTGTGCCTGCTAGGACATATGCAGTTGGCGATTTCGTCGTGATTAGATATGTCGACACCTCTGTTGGCGTCAATAAGAAACTTATACAAAGATATCGGGGTCCATACGTCATTTACAAAGTATTGTCAAACGACCGCTACGTAGTGAGGGACATCGATAATTGTCAGCTGACACAATTACCATACGACAATGTTGTCGAAGCCACGCGTATTAGAAAATGGGTTACACCAATGGAAGATGACGGCACTACAACGATTAATATTCAGAAGGCGACACTAGACTAGTTAGGGTCCTTAAATGTCGGAGTGGCGCTCTATTTTCGCTAAAGTTAAATGTTTTTGGTTGTTTATTATTATTACCCTTTAATTTCTATCACTATGATCGTACCTTAAAGGAATTGTGTAAAGATAGCGCCCTCTGTAGCTGAGTTAGAGTAAGAACCAAAAGAACAGCCATATTGGCGAGGAAGAAGACGAAGAACTATTGTGATTGGGAACGAGGTAGAAGGAACAAAAAGAGAATAAAATGTTGGAAAAGTAATCGAGTTTAATTTGTGAAATCAATTTGTAATTTATAACATGTTTATTTATTCTGTGCTTTAAAATTTTAATTTAAATGAAATAAAAAGTAGTAAAGATATCAATGAAATTTATTTACTGTTTTAAATTTTGGACTATGCTATTATGTATGGTATACAAAATTTTTTCGATTCTTGTAAGGTAATTTTCAATGACTTCAGCACATTTCTGGTTGTATTGAGACCATAACTTCACGGATGTTGGTTTTTAAGTGCTCCAAAGTTTGCGGATTGTACAAAGATACGATCTTTAGCATAGCCCTATAAAAAGGAAATCCAACGTGGTTAGATCACACAATCTTGGTGGATAATTGATGTTGTCGGAGAACTTTTCGTGTAATAGAGCCAAGTCTGCCTGCGTTGTATGACACGTAGTTCCGTCCTGTTGAAACATGTCGCTCACATCAATGTCTTCAATCTCAGGCCAAAAAATGCTGTTATCGTTTGAAATGGTTATCATTTGACCATAGCGCAGAGAATTCACCGTAACAGTGACGCATTCGTCATTTTCAAAAAAGAAAATACGGCCCGATCACGCCGCCGGTCCACAGCGCGCATAAACTGTCACTCATGGTAGATACAATGGTCTCTATGATCAAATTCTGGGCCTCATCGCTAAAGAAGATTTTGTTCGAAAAATCGTCTTTAATTTGTTGATTTTCCAGCATCCAATCGGCGTATGTTCTCCGCATTCTATGGTCAGCAGGCTTTAGTTGTTGTGTAACCTGTTACTATGCATGACAGATATGGCAGGGATGATAAATGCCAACCTCGAAATGAATAACCCTCTATATATGTATGGTTTGCAGGCTAAACGCACTGAGAGTAATCAAAATCTTTCAGACAAGATCGTACTGTACGGCGTGTGTGATAGCTACAGAACCGAAAGGCATCAACTGCCGGAGAAATCGGAAGGGGCTGTATAACCAGGTAGATGGTAATATCTCAGGAAAGCTGAGACGCAATCACCGAAACTGTGGTCATAATAATGAAGAAGAAACGTAAAGAAGAGAGATAAAGAGCAAAGCAGCACTAGAATGCACGTGTGAGCGAGCCGACGGCATAAAGCGCTGGAGCCTCGATGACGGTAGTGTCGCGATGATCAGGAGTAGAAGTGGGTTGGTTTAGTGGGTTGAAGTAATACGCTATTGCTGTTACTGAGTTCAGGCTCAGTTTAGTCTTTAAAAGACGGCAAAGACAAAATCAAAACGGAAACTTTCTTACACTCGAAGCAATGTAACGTGGTTATGTGGTAAATGCAGAAGGCTCTCGAGCTGATGGAGATCCAATCCAGCCTTATATAGCCATTAGGCAAATAGCTGTCCAGTTTCTACACTCCATGAGGTTACCCTTCTCTGGGAGTTTGGTAATCATCTATTTTTTTTTTTACTTTTCAACAACAGAAAACATTCACTTTGCGGTGCATTTCTCATGAGTGTCTGCAGAAGATTAGCGATCTGCCAAACTCTATCTGATTATAAGTTTAAGTTTGAACTTAACGTCACTTTTTTGGAACTTCAGGTATTGTCCCAAATTTGAATGCAGAATAGTATGGCTGAGTTGCAAAACGTCAAAAAACGTTGCCTTCTGACTGTTTCATTCCCGAAATGAAAACGAAAAAGACGAGGGTTCCGGAGCAATTACTATAAAAACTATACATACTAGACTACACAAGTAGTGTAGTACCGCGTTTTGTACAGTTATTATACATTACCATATGAGCATCACATGCGTCCTAATTTTGTTGTTTTATTGTTTGAACCAACTAAGCCCAAAAAATTCAGAGAGAGGTTTGAAATCTGCAAATTTTTTTTGCCTTACTTAAGAACCAGTTAACAGATTTTGATGAAATTTAATTTGCAATCCTAGGCTGGTATGTGAACATGATTGCAATCTGGTTTTGATTGATATGGGGGCCTTAAATCGTCCTTGTCAGCCACCCTACTCAAGAACATTTAAATTAATCTTATTGAAATTTGTTGAAATTTGAAAGTTTGAATTGATATTTTTGAATATGATATTTTTACTTTAAATAAAGCTTTTTGAAATTGAGTTTAAAACTTCTGCAAATGGATAAAATCTTTTTACAAATGGCATTTTGCAGGATTCTCCTAGTAGGCACATTTTTAAGGCTTGAAAGTTACTTTACCGCGAGAAAAAAATTTACCGGACAAGTGTGCTATTTGTATTCTATACCAAGCTATGGCCAAAAGTGTGTTTTATGTTTGAATTACTTTATTAATACTTCTGGAATGTGAATGAAATGGTTTTCCGAATAAGGTATAGATTCTTAAGGTAAATCCGTTTATTCGCTATACCACCTCAAAGTATTCTTTCAAAAAGTTAGTAAATGGAATTTGTATATTTGTATTGTTCCGCAACAGAATGATATAAAACGCAACACTTATTGATTCGACGTAATGTCTGTTTATCAGTATGTCACACTGTAGACCTAGCTAATATTTTGACCTATGTAGTGAATCGAAAATAATTAGAAAGAAAAATCTTTATTTTTTTGCGGGGGCATGTTTAAAATAAACATGTGACATATTAAATTAAAATTTCATGGAATGCGAATATCTAAAAAATATTTTTTTGATAAAGTTTGTTTTTCAAAAAACCTTAAAGCCAAAGTGAACGTTGCGGGCCAAAGGCAATACTATGTGCAACACTATGTACAGGGGTAACAAAATAAATAGCACAGTTATATGGTATTCATTAGTTATGTTTCAAATCACATGTACATACATATATTCGATTAAGCATAATATAGTTTTAGGTCTTAAAATGTGTCACCTCCCTATAAAATAGCAGCACATGTTTCTGCTTAAAGCATCCCTTTTAAAACTAAGCATAATTATTGAATCAGCAGTGATTATTGAGTCAGAAAATTTACGTTTTCAGTTGGCCTGCCCAGTCCCCTGATCTGAATTTTATTGAGAACTTGTGAAGCGATATAGACAAAACAATCGACAGATCTGTGGCCACAAATTTGGAACAAATTTGGGTGGAAATCCAGTTTGCTCGGAATGCAATACCGCAGGAGTGATGTCAGACCCTAGTGTCATCAATGTGCTACAGGTGTACTACAGTCAAAAAAAATAAAGTCTACCCGATTAAATATTGATGACATGAACTAATATCTGTATACCTAGTTTTTTATTTTTTTTTTTTATTATTCATCTGAATTCAGGGAATTTTCGTAAAGTGTACTGTTTGTTTTGTTTACCAATAATTTAACCTAAGAATAATTTTTTTTTTAATTTCTTTTATGAAATGTTTATAGTTTATATTTTCTTAAGTTAACTATCCCATACTGAATTTACATAAGTAAAATTAGTTTTTAAGCCACATAAACACAAAAATATCAAGTAAAAAAAAATGTTCCCAGGTGTGCCATTTATTTTGTCGACACTGTACATACATTTTCATACCGTTTCCGAAGGCAATTTTTTCAATTGGGAGGAACTTGTCTTGGCAAATTTACTCTCAGATGGTTGTCAGGCGTTTGCGAGAGGTGGAGTCGTGAAATAGTGGCTCGAACTTGTGAAGTGTGGCGGTATCAGCTTGGTTGATGATCGCTTGGAATAGCCAACAACTGCGACCACCACTGTCGAATCAAGGTCAGAGAGAAATGCTGTGGGTATATAGGAATACGAGTACATTAATTATACTTTGCATGAAGAATTGAACATCAGATAGGATTCTGCGCATTGGGTGCCGTAGTCACCAAATTTGATTCTCCTGCTACTTTTCTCTGTTTCCTAAGCTCGAAGTTTGGCTCGGGGAACAGATATTTCTCTCGAACGATGAAATCATTGCATCCGTAGACAAGTATTTCGCAGAGCAAGATCCCAACTACTATTTATTTAGACGGTTTAAAAAGGTCGGAGCATCGCTGGAAAAATGTATCGAATTAACAGCTGTTAACAAATGAAACTGAATTTGAGCAACAAAAAATAATTGTTTCTCTGTTATTCAAGGTTACATTTACATAGTGATTGATGGAGCTTTTAATATTATACTCCTAGAGGGGATAACAATTTATCATATAATACAAATAAGTTTTTTCTTTGATGGAGTGATGCCAATAATATTTTTGTCGTTGGGGCTAAATTTGCCTCAAAGGGGCTAGATTTTCGTTACTAATAAATTACAGTTAAAACCCAAATTACAGGTGTAAATCCTCTTCTACTTCAGGTATCCCTTACGCCATGCAAATAGTTGATTTGTATTTATAGAGAAAAGTATAGTATTCATTAAATAGCGTAAATGGCAAACAAAATGTTCGATCTCGTACTAGTAATATCATGACTAGTAATATCATGATTACTAGTCCAAAGGCACCTAACAAATCGAGTCGCTCAATTCTGCATATCCGTCTGTAAATATGCATAAGCAATCATAGCCTAAATGGCTCTACAGATTACCTTAAAATTTCATATCTGTAGTGACAGTTGTAGGCAAAATAGGAATTTTAATTCAGGCCTATTTTGAAAAATTTGATTCTCTCGAAAACTGCTCGGACTGAAATTTGAAATTTAATATTGGTTAGCTTGTGGGATTAGGATTTTGCCAAAAAAAAAAAAATTGTTCAACGGCATTTAGCTTTTATTAGCGGATTATTGAATATTGACTATTTCTCGTAGGCCTTAGATAATCTTAATAGAAAAATTTAACATATGCAGACAAGTGTTGAAAAAAAATTAAGGTGAACTCCAATTTCGAGAGACGTAACTTTTTCGATTTATTTATTCAAATTTTTTTAACATTTTTTTTTTTTTAATTCTTTAGTAGTCCCTGCAACCTAAAAGATCATTTGTGTCACAGATACTATCAGCCAATGATCCGTGCCACATCCTTGTAAAAAAAGCATATCCATAGGATAGGGGGAGTGGGGGAGTTCTTCAACTCCTCGAGAATGAGTATCTCTCTGTAGAAGAAAGCCCGTCTTAACTAGATGAGTGCCAACCCATTAGCTTCCACATTATCCTTATTTAGTATTTTTTTACATTTTTACACCGACGGTTGTAAAACAAACGATTGGGTGGGTGGTGGTGTCTTCTCTGATAGGCTTAATCTAAACCTCTCTTTCCGTCCCCCATATCATTGTAGCGTGTCCCAGGCGGAAATAATGGCATTATCTTGGCCATGTGATATCAACCTTTGATATCCGCATCTTTTCAGACAGCCAAGCAGCGATTAAAAGTTTTCTCTAAATTCAAAAATAGCTCTAGATTGCCTATCGTCTTTTATAGAGATGACCAAGCAGTTGCTTGGGTGGGCGGCTTCACGGGTTAAAAGGATTTCACACTATGGGACATCTCTTCGACTAATACACCGGACGACCTTCGAAATCACATGCATGTAACCAAAAATATATGTGGATATAAGGAGCATAGTGAACCATAAGACCATAATCGATGAGTCAAAAGTCCACAGGAATTTCGTGTGGACTTTTGGCCCACTTGGATGGGTTATAAGTTCACACTTGATTTGTAGACTTATAACAAACCCAGGTGGGTCAAAATTCGATTGTGGACTTATGACCCTGCGCCAACAAATTCTAGGTAGACAAGTCTAGCGACAAAACAGATTTAACATAAGCTGAATCTGAAACGCACTAAGAATTTGATTTCTCTCAATAGATATGAGCGCTGTAATTAATGTCATCACCGGACACTATTTAATAGGCAAGCATACAAAAAGGCTTAGTGTATTTTCCAATGATATACTCGTATGTAGAAGCTGCATGGACGAGGAGAAGGAGGAAACTATTTTTCACCTTATTTGCACCTGCCTGATCTCTCCAAAGAAGGATACTCAACTTAGGAGCCTTCAGCTCCAACATCCTTAACAGTCTGAGTAAGGCAGACATTACAAAACTCCTATGCTTCATGGTTTAACGAGTAGGCAAGTGACCGTTTCCCCAAATCCATGCGGTATCGCAATGGACCCATTATTGGTCTAAATGTATCCGCTTTCAGCTGGCAGCCACTTCTACCTAACCTAACCTAGTGTAAGGATTTCGTCGTTGGAAAACGGCTTGATTAATCTTTTGGATTGGCTCAGCCCGGAAACATTTTCCCAATGGGATTCAATTATTAATCAAAGCTGTGCAAACGCACAACTAATGCCAAAAAGGCTCTCGGCCTAGGGGTCCCTTGTTATAATGGCCAGTTTTTCTCACAGTCAACGAGGGACAAAAACAAAACACTAAAAGAACTCAAAAATCAATAAACGAAAACAAATATTTCAATATAACTCCTTTGAATTAAAACGGAAAATACCTTCTGATTATTCTCCGAACAACGAGAAAACAAAAAAACAAAATACATACATATTTATCTGCAAAGTGTATGGTATCATCATGCTTTCTTGCACTAAATTTTGCAAGTACCTATGTATGCACTATTCCAATACGGTTCTTGAAGCGCCCCCAAAACCTACCCTCACTCTCTCAAACAAAATAAACTTAGGAACCAGCTTTCATTAAAATTCTACAATATTTGCTTACTCAATTAGGAGTGTAATAAAGTAAATTTTTTAAGACTTTTGAACTGCAACCAACAGTATTAACACTACTCTGATTTTGATAATTTTGGAAAGAAAATTGTATGAAAATCTGTTAGGAGTGAGGAGGACGGATTTGCAGATTTCTGAAATATGTATGTATATACCATCATGCATTTTAAATGAAATCATTTAATGCTAAAAGTCGACACAGCTCACAAACAGAATTTAATCAAAATTCACCGAGTGGGCGTTGACATATCAACGTACTAAAATTCGCTAAAATTCGTGAAGTAGTTCTTGAGCTAGGCGTCGGACAGGGGCTTATTTGACATTCACAATTTTCGGGAACATTTAGATCTCTACACCATATATCTTACCACCACGCTGCCCGATTTAGACAGATTTTGAATTATCTGCATGTCAAAGCGGACCTAAGAACAAGATTTCATTAATATCATTATGATGAATTAGGAGTAGGGGAAGGACCAAAAGGGTGACACAAAAACTGTTTGTTTCTATTTATTGAACTGAAATGGGAAGGTTAAGTGACAATTTTAAGATCGGAGACCAAACATTATTTTTTTAATTTCCAAATATGAAGGAAGCAGAAAAGTTATACAGTTTTGTTCAAAAATGTTGATTGGAAATGTTGATGAATAACGCAAATTCAAAATATGTTTTATAAAACTAAATAATCAATCTACTCAATATTATACCACACACGGCCAATAACATTGTGCGATAGTACGCCATTTAATATAACAAATTCCTTAAAATTTATATAGATTTAAAACTTCATAGTTGAGGGCCAGATTAAGAGCTGAAAATACTTAAAAGGCTCTTGCGGGGAAATTAAAATTTTCCAAAAGGGCTAAAGGGCATATCTGACATCATCTTAAATAATATATGTATATATGTATATTTAGGTAGACTTGTGCTTCCCATACAATTCATTCATATACACTGCCATACATAAGTTTCCGGACAATCCATTCTATCCGACAAATTTTCAATGTTATTGATGTCCAGGCTGCTTGAATTATATACAATTAGGTGATTTGGCAGGTCATTTCATATTTTTCCGTGTTCCTTCTTGTTCGTCTTGGTCCACTCATCCTCGGCAAAGCTTGAAAGAATGTTTCGGATCAATATCTTGCATTAATGTGAATCGAGGGCCTATTAATCGCAAACCCGATTATAAGGTGTGTTCTTACAATATTTGTCTGTACTTCGCCTTATTCATGATTCCATCGATACGGATGTGGTTTCCAACACTAACCACCGCCATGCATCATTGTTGGGACCACATAGCTAGAGAGCTTATTTTCTTCAGCAGACCGCCGAACGTAAACTCTCCTTTTTTATCCAAATAATTCAAATTTGGACTTGTCCGTCCGTAAGACTTTCGACCAGTCAGTTAATGGTCGATCCTGGTGCTTTCTTCCACAAACTAGGCCCGTGAAGGCCTGCTAAATTCCTTTTTGTCATTGTTACTGATATCTTCTTTGAGTCTCTGCACAGATTTCTGGAGCAGTGAGCCGTCGATCTTTCTTGCTTATTAATTTTATAGTCTGGTTCTTTATTTTGGTATTAATTTGGGCCTTCTGCAACGTATTGTATCGACTTCAATTGTGTCGACTCCGATATTTTAAGCTTATCGCCAATAGCACGCACTGTATGCCCTTCTTTATGCAAGGTTATTATTTCAAAACGTTCATCATAACTTTTTTTCTTCCCATTTGAGGTGTTACTCTTTATCGGTTAACTTTAAATATTGAAGAATACGCAACCTGCTTTTATAGTTAGAAAACAAACCTAGTTTTCTAAAAAAAATACCTGGATTACAGTTTTTTTGGAAAATTTTATACAAAAATTCAAATTATTTCCGTTTCACGTTTCCTCGACGCTTGTTTTATTACTCCTTCATCGGTTCATGCCTTAATTCCGATCCTTTTTCATAAAACCTTTTCTTAAACCTGTTTTGAGATTTAATGATGTCTACTATCGATCCTAACAGGATTTGAAAGAATGTTGTTCATTTGAGTCCTGCATAGATAGATAAATGCACTATTGTGGAAAAAAATATAATAGTTTGTCCGGAAACTTATCGACGGCATTTGGGAGCATTTTCTTGAAAAAAAACGAATAGATTTAGCTTTTTTATTATTTACACCATTTTCCGTGAGTCCTAAAAATAGTTTTTCTGATATCATCTTTTAAAAAGCGATAAAAAAAAATAAAAAAATGAGCTGCTTTATTACTGTTGGGTAAAAATATGACGGATCATACAATCAGTTTGTAAATTATAAATTTTCTTGTGTGATCCTCTGATCCACAGAACTTTGTTACTATTTTCTGGTCTTAGCCATCTAACAGTGCAGCTTGAACCCACGGTAGGTGCGATTGGTAAAGTAGCGCATGTCCCCCTTGGTCTGCTATAAAAGCGAACAACAATCAGCAGTTGATAAAGATTTCAAGCCCGCAATCAAAATGTGCAAATAATTGTGAAATTTCGGACGAAAATCTTCTCTTTAACTGAACTATCATACCACTAATCCTCTCACAACGGACCTACAACTGCCAGGCAAGAATAAATATCACTCAAACAGTACCAACATACTCCGATTAGCCTTTACCATAATCCATCCAGTTGCCCTTGTGGCGATCATTACTTGCTGTTTGTTACACACGGCGAAATTTGGAACGTACAATGTTACCCCTTCAGCACTATCGCCCATCAACAAAACACAACGTAACAAACAAACGCCTCAAATGGCAGACATGACTTTATCGCTGGAAGATACAAATTGCGACATTTCAAAGGAGCAATTACCAGCAAGGGTGTTGAATCCGGCCAAATGCTCAGATAATGGAAAATCCTAATTGCCGCTGACATCGAATCACAGTTGACAGATGATGATGGCGATGACGTTGCTCTGATGATTACTTAGTTAGATGTGAAGATGACGATGATGATGCCTTGTGGCTGTTTACACAACAAATGTTCCTGGGCCTTGTGTAGTTTCTGATTTTTTTTTTTTTTTAAATCTCATTACATAACTGTTTGAGGGTGTGCCGCCTCCAGACACCAAATATCTACACTTTACATTGGAATTGAATTGAAATTTGTGTCAGTTTAAAATTTAAATTGCTTGAGAACGCGCAGAATGACAAATTGCAACTCATTGGGGGGTGAAAAATATGATTGCAACACCGCCTCCAGCTGTAATCGTGATCTAAACATATCCATTAGTCTAAGGATATATTTTTTTTCTATTTATCATTCACTTAAAACTTCGACAATTCTTGCCGACATCAAATATCGTTCCCCAAAAATACCCTGCACAAGGGTGGATATTTTTTAAGTACAGTGTGTGGGAGAGTGCTCTATCGTCATTGCTATCGCAGATTGAAAATTTAATTGTTTGTTTGTTATTTGCATATAAATTTGGCATATGGCCGGATATTTGAAAAGGGATCGGAACAAGCGGACGACGACGACTCAAAAAACCTATTTATCCCCAGTCCAATTCGAATTTATGTTCTGCTTAGCTCCTTAGCCGTTAAAGTAGTGGAAATTTTGAAAATTGTGGGGTAGTAGCCCCGGTCTATTGTGCGGCCGGAATATTTTTGCGTAATCTTTGGCCGAGTGGAAAACGTGGCATCATGAAATATGCTAACGAATTATTTATCAACAGCAAACAGATCATCCGTTTCGTGTCCTTTTTTACATATGCCTGCGGACTAAGCAGAGACCAATGATATGATGATGATGATGTCGACGAGCGGCATTGGTGGTGGTGTTGGCATCGCTACAACAGACAACAACAACGACTACGACGTTTTAATTTGTACTTGGAAAAATATTTACACACGAATAATGGTGAGAGGGATGATAATTCAATTATCCTTGTGATTTCAAAATAAAAAAAATTCCTTCTCCTAGGGTGCGATGGGGTGAGTGCACATTGGCCAGATTACTCCCACCATCCCGTTGAGGTAAAAGTTTAGAATTGGAATCAGTGTTTCTGAAGGGTCTTACATAATTTGGTGTGGATGCGTGTCTGCGATAGTAAAAGTGTAAGGATATATAGGAGGATTTACTTTTAATTCGAATATCGAATGATTTCAGGACGAGACACGATGGCTTTCAAGGTATTTTTCAATTTTCAAATGGAAAAGTATGCAAACAGAGACAGACACACACATGTGCTCTTGAGATGGAGGAAAGGCGCTCTTCAAGTTGAAAGTGTTTGGTGAGGAAGTTCGTCCTCTATTGTTAGTGCTTGGTCGTGAGTATGGTCCTTTTATGCATGGGGATTAATTTGAATTGACCTGAATGCGAATTTTTGCGGTACGTCTGGTCTGATATGGTACAGCCGCAATGTGGAGAGATGTGTTTTTTCGGGTTAATGCTTTTCAATTGAGTTGGTGACAAGTTGATTTATTCGTCGCTTTGCGAAGAAAGTAAGGAACTTTTTTTGCATTCAAATAGACATGTAATTGGAGTAGGTGAAGTGCGAATTGATGAATATTTGTATTTTGCACGAGGAATAAATGGGTTGCGAAGCGTCAAGAAGTTGTAATATAATTTAAATCCTTAATGTCAAATACAGCTTAGGGGCGTATGAAAATGAATAATTCGTTTATTTCGTTTGGTATTTTATGCTTGTTGTTCGAAGGTATGGAGCGGGAATTGGAAGATCTTCATTTGCATTTACACACAATGTCGGTAGAGTACTTACGACACAATGGATTATTATACAGCCTATGGCCCACAAAATCCATAACATCACTCTAAAATACCATACAGTATTCGAATTTGCATAAAATTAGTAAAAACAACGTATGTATAGGTTTGTATATACACCCCTTTACTTAAAAAAAAATCGTTACCAGAAAACGCGTTCCTCAAATCCACGAACAGTGGAAAATTTCAATTTTTAATAGCAATGTAAGAACTCGAAAACTGTGTTTGCAAATTCTGCCTGTCTGTATATTTGTCGTATGTATGACTCCAACCTAAAAGGCTGGACGGATTAACTTCAATCTTTATATTTATGATCTGTGAAGTTACAATTCGAGGCGAAATTTGTATTCTAACGGTACTTTACTAACGCTCGATTAAATATATGTTCATTATGTCACTAAATGATCTACAAAGTTTTTGGAAAACCCCGTATAGCGAAACTTTACATATTAAGGGTTTTTTGAAAACTGGACACGATTCAAATGTAATCTGAAGATTAAGCCGTACTTGGAAGCTCTTCGGTACAGAGTTCTTTTTAGATTATATGTATTAAAGCCAATTAGTGTATCCTCGGGAGTACCACAACAGCAAATTAAGCTCGCCTACGGCCCCCGCAGTCCATAATATGCCTCTACTACGACATTTAAGAAGACAAATTAAACTGCAATTGAATAGGTATACATACTCGCAGAATGTGAAAGCTGCCTGTTAAAAAAATATACTATTGGTGGAGTTTTACCCTTGTATGTGATTGTACATACAAAGCTCTTAAGTGACCGGTTATAGACGACGGAACTAATTAAACTTTACCTGCAGAGAGGAACAACTTTTACTTAAAGACATTAGCGTATGAGTACGTAATGCTCTTTAGAACAATTCCATAAGTATTAATCTAATCAGAAACAGTAAAGTAAAAATGGGCCGAGTTCACTTCAACAACATTGGAATAAGTTCAACTTTTTATTTTCTAAATAAAATTTGTCACATGTCTAAATCTTTCTACATTCATAAATAGCACACCCCAAGTAGTATCTCTACGAGTATATCAAATTCCAAGACTCTACGCTGATATACTCTCCTCTCATCTCTGATAAACCCTCCTTTAATTAATTTCTTTAAAACGATATTTCGATCAGAAGTAGGTTTATATGCCTTCTTTTACGAGTATAATGGTAAATCTTTGTCCTGCTATTTTTTTTTTTTTTTTTTTTTTTAATGTTCGGATACTTTCTTTTGTCTACACTCCAAGTACTGCCTATGTAATAAAACTTCAATGTTATATGCTTACGAAAGAACCCTATAAGTTTTGATGATAACTGAGCCAGTCAGTGATTCAGTCTCAAAATAAAATTTTTTTTTTCTTAAGTTTTGTATCTCAACAACCGCTTAAGTTAGAATTTTCAAATTTAAAGGATTGGTAATATAGCTCATATAAATATGATGTATAATTATTATGTTCATTGGAAGCCTATTTAGAGGGGAATACAAGGACGCTCTAAGTTGTTTCGTTGTTCACGATTAGGCCTAAACAATTAGGTTCCATCAAATATCTGCAAATATTACATAATTATAAAACTCCACGGGCCTAACTAAAGAGCCATTGAACGCATTTTGATCAAATTTCATTCGTAAGTTTGGTTTGGGGCGAAATTTATTTAAATTGGAAGGAGTTAGGGCTAGATGCAAAGAGATGTATACTCAAGAAATATTAAACGGATTTTGATGAAATTTTGTATATACATACATAATATGTATGTAAGTTTCTCCTGGCAATGAAGTGGAGTGGAGATGAGATATGTATGTACATATGGCTCCTAAGGGGAAGATCCTTAAAAATCGTTTGCAAATACGATGAACATTTGTTTGACGTCTTGGAATTGAAACTCAGTCATTTATCTGATCTTTGAAGATGACTTACTTGCAACTTATTTTCGAAAAATTTCTTAAATCCTCATTGTAGTTAGAAATACAGAAAAGTTATAAAGGTCTATTTAACTTATCCATGTTAAATAACATAAAGCTAGCTGACAAAGTTTCGCTTACGTGGTGCTATGCTATATCATTTGATTAAGTACTTTGTTGTTGAGTGAAATGATAAAAATGTATTCACATATGCCATTATACAGTATGATCACACGAAATCTGTAGCTAAAGCTAATTCTACTGGGTAAATGAGTTATCTTTTTTTATAAATTTCTCTCTCGATAGGCGAACCTGTAACAATAGGACAGCGCCCGAAAGGTCTGTAGATGCTTATTGATTATTCTCTCAACCAGCTGGAGATTAAAAACATCTACGAATATTGCTCCTGCGTGTGACTTTCAAAGCTTACCTTTACTCCTGCATATGTACCATATATGTACCTTTCGACAAATGCATGTGAAATTTGTGAAATTCTCGTACATAGATTTAAGAAAGTGTAATCACATGTCCCTTGGAATATTTAATATTTTCAAAAATTTACGCATAAAGACTGATTTCGATAATTCATATGCTTCATCGGATGAATTCTTTAATGTCTGTAAAATTTACTGTACAGTTTTCCAACATATATTTCAAAACAAGAAGTATGTTCGAAATGTCGGTACATATGTACATGATACAAGAATGTATTCGTATTACTAGAGAATACACAACGTTTCGTAACTGGTCCATGTTGACTGTTTTACTTCGAAATTATTGTAATTACGCCGTAACAAAATCTTTTAAAAATCAAGAGTGCTGATTATAAAATTAAAAAAAAAAACATACTTCAAAATTCAAGTTAATTCGCAGTGAGCAATTAAGGAAAAGAACAGTTAAGACTAGCAGAGGGTTTAATCGCCCTTAAGATCACAGTTAACATTTAACTTTGTTTTCTCTTCTGCGCTTGATGCGATATACCACTGATATGCTTTTAAGGGCTGTTGTTTGTGAATATTGAATTAAGAAAATTAGTTGACAGCGTCACAGTTTATAATTCTTGCACATAGCACGGTTAATAAAAATAAATCTAATAAATTTGTTTTTTCTTGTTTGTAGTTGGATGAAAAATCATCAAAAGACATCGCATGCGAGCTTTGCGATAGTGTGGAACTTTAATCCACTAAAAACACCCGAAAAAACGCATAATTTAATGCCATCCTTCCAATTATCGCACCTAGTCGTCAAACTAATTAGCAATTTCTTTTTAATACTTAAAAGTTTGTATATTCTATAACTGTATGTTGTTAGTTACTTTTTATTTCGGAGTACCTATCATACATATGTATGTAGGTAGTTCAATCACTCTTTAGTGTTTTGAAGGGTTTTACTCTTCCTAATCTTCCGACTAAATTGCTTTTATTGTTAACTAGTTCAACTACTTCTGAATTGGTGTGATTGCGAAGTCTAACTTCATGTCTTCTTGCGACCTTTCTGACTTCGTCCTCTAACGTTTCAATTTATAGATCTCTATGTAGATCAGCGTTACGTACCATGGCGCATTAACTATATTGCGTAGTACTTTATTCTGGAAACCTTACATGCTTTGTAGGTTTGTCTTACTTATGCACTCCCAAAGCTGGAGGCTATATGTCATTATTGGCTTTAATACTTGCTTATAGAGCAGTAATTTATTGCGTAATTTATATGTGAGAGACAGGTATACCTCCCTAAGAGCCAATACATTTTTTTATATCGTGTGTTTAATTCGTCATGCTTGTTCTTTACATGAGCTTTCCAGCGCAATTTCGCTTCAAGAGTCAATCTAATAAAATAAGAAATATTTATTTAACAAGAAAAAATTTTTTTTTTTTCTTTCTACGTAGGGACTAACAAAACTTCGCTTAGTTGGTGTCACTTTAGTAGTTTTTGAAAAAAAAAAATGCATTTCTGTAGCTTATAATCTAACAATATTTATTTCCAAATTTCAGAACAATAGGTAAAAATGGAGACAAGAAAGAGAAAAATTAGTGACGTAAGCTCGGTTGAAGTTCCACCGCCAACACAGGAAGAAATTCGTTTTGCCATTCTCTTCGGATTTCAGAGTCAACTCACGCCAGTCAAAATTCTGCATGAATGCCAAAATGCATACGGAATAAATGCACCATCTCTTGTTACTATTTCAAAGTAGTTTCGAAGATTCCAGACTGGCCACTTTTCTGTGGAGGACGAATCTAGTGAAGGTCGGCTCAAATCCTCGACCGAAGATACAAATGTGGCCCTGGTGAAGGTTAACATTGACGAAGATGCCAGGATGATACAGGAGATGATAGCGGATGAACTGGGCTTGAATGCCATGGCTGTGTCACGAATTTTAAATTATCACCTGAAATATGGGTTCCAATAATTTTGAATGGAGAGCAAAACGAGGCTCGTGTTCCTTTTGCTCAATATTTCCTAGATAAGTTTGAAAATGGAGAGTCAAGCTGCTTCAATAAGATCGTTAGAGGTGATGAATCTTGGTTTTACAAGGGCGGCCCGGAGACCAAACAGTAGTCCATGGTATGGAGCCCAGAAGGTGCAAATCCTCCAGTAAAGGCCAAGGGACAAAAGTTATGATGTCGATGTACTTCACCAGGGAGAAAATGATAGCCGTCATCCCGCTTAAAACTGATCAGACAGTAACTGCTAATTGGTATACTGAAACTTGCTTACCACAAGCTTTCCAAAATTTACTAGGACACCGACAAAAAGAGGAGCCGCGCCGCTACTTTTTGCACCATGACAATGCGCCTACGCACACTGCTGAAAAACCAACAACCTTCTTGCGCTCTCGGGCATCAATGAAATTCAACCAGCACCTTATTCTTCGGATCTAGCGCTGTGTGACTTTTGGCTGTTTCCGAAAATAAAAAAGATTTGAGGGAAAAATCTTCACATCTAATGAGGAGATTATTAATGCAGTCAGTGTCGAAATCGAAAAGCTCCAAAAAAGGATTTTGGAAGCTGTTTTGAAAGATGGATATATCGGCTGAAGGAATGTAATGAAATAAATGGGAATTATGTGGAGAAATGAAAAAAAGATGAAGATTAAATATCTAAAGTTAAAATTATTTTTGTATTTTATTATTCGATCAACTAAGCGAACTTTTGTTAGTCCCTACGTAAATCTACAAAAACGAACGATGAAGAATGGAATCATACATACTCGTAAGTGTGAGGTATTGAGCAGATGAGCTGTTATCTTACAGAGCAATCGCAACTGTTGTCTCTTTATTGCAAAAAACAGAGCAATGACTAGCAGTGATCTCAGTCATAATCTCACTTTTAGACATACTCGTAACATTTTTCGCCTTTTGTTTACAAAAAAATATTTCAAATTTGTTTACATCTCTGTAGTAGCGCTTTATATAAGCGGCTGCAGCCACTATCTGGCCGTCCAAGTATGATACAAACGCCACAAGTCGTCGAATCCTTCAAGGCACCGTCTTCAAAACCTTCCTCTTCCTCAGAAAACACTGACTCGTGAGATGAATGTAACGCAGAAGTCAATGAGTAACATATAAAGAAACGCCATATTGAAAAATAACTTACTGTGGCGCTTGAAAAAATAGCGTTCAATTGCTGGAATACCTTTTATGACGAGGTCACTTACCAGAATTTTTGCGAAAAATGCATCAAAACATCAGCCAAAGTGTGCCAAGAGACCGTTATAGAACAAGTAGTAAAACTTCTAAACCATACCCTATTCCAAAAATAGAAGTGGACATTCCAGCAAGACTCTGCCATAAGGTTACAACTACCCATACCTGACTCCAGAGAAACGTACCCGTTTCGTTAATACCGAAGACTGGCCTTCTCCTGGGCCAGATCTTAAACCACTAGATGACAAATTATGGACCGTCTTAAAGGACATTGTGTGCCACAACCGATATCCTAGCATAAAATCCTTAAAGCGAGCTCGAACCAAGCTCTGGTCAACCTTCCAATTAATGAGGTGCGCGTTGTGGTTAATGTACAGCCAAAGCAACTAAAGGCCTGCATGTCGGTTAAAGGAACAAAAAAATCTAGGGAAATAATATAAGTAACTAAAGTCAAATTTTGTTTAACTAACTCCTTCAACATTCCAAAGAGGAAGGTTTTAAGAGCTAGGAATCGTTCAGGAACTGATAAACAATGACGAACAAAGTTTATTCAAGTGACGCGCTGTGTATACATGCATGTATACTTTCTAACACTTAAAAACTAATTTTTATTAAAAAAAAATGCATGCTTCATATCCTTAAAATCAATGACATACCTACGAGTACTCTTATGCGCCTTACGAAACATATCTCAATATTTCTCTGATAATTTTAAATGGATCCGCATTTATGCTTTCGTTACTCGGGAAGCCAGGGCACATTGCACTTAGACGATTGAAATCAACAACCCCTATCATCTCAATGCATTTCTGTAGCTTATAATCTAACAATATTTATTTCCAAATTTCAGAACAATAGGTAAAAATGGAGACAAGAAAGAGAAAAATTAGTGACGTAAGCTCGGTTGAAGTTCCACCGCCAACACAGGAAGAAATTCGTTTTGCCATTCTCTTCGGATTTCAGAGTCAACTCACGCCAGTCAAAATTCTGCATGAATGCCAAAATGCATACGGAATAAATGCACCATCTCTTGTTACTATTTCAAAGTAGTTTCGAAGATTCCAGACTGGCCACTTTTCTGTGGAGGACGAATCTAGTGAAGGTCGGCTCAAATCCTCGACCGAAGATACAAATGTGGCCCTGGTGAAGGTTAACATTGACGAAGATGCCAGGATGATACAGGAGATGATAGCGGATGAACTGGGCTTGAATGCCATGGCTGTGTCACGAATTTTAAATTATCACCTGAAATATGGGTTCCAATAATTTTGAATGGAGAGCAAAACGAGGCTCGTGTTCCTTTTGCTCAATATTTCCTAGATAAGTTTGAAAATGGAGAGTCAAGCTGCTTCAATAAGATCGTTAGAGGTGATGAATCTTGGTTTTACAAGGGCGGCCCGGAGACCAAACAGTAGTCCATGGTATGGAGCCCAGAAGGTGCAAATCCTCCAGTAAAGGCCAAGGGACAAAAGTTATGATGTCGATGTACTTCACCAGGGAGAAAATGATAGCCGTCATCCCGCTTAAAACTGATTAGACAGTAACTGCTAATTGGTATACTGAAACTTGCTTACCACAAGCTTTCCAAAATTTACTAGGACACCGACAAAAAGAGGAGCCGCGCCGCTACTTTTTGCACCATGACAATGCGCCTACGCACACTGCTGAAAAACCAACAACCTTCTTGCGCTCTCGGGCATCAATGAAATTCAACCAGCACCTTATTCTTCGGATCTAGCGCTGTGTGACTTTTGGCTGTTTCCGAAAATAAAAAAAGATTTGAGGGAAAAATCTTCACATCTAATGAGGAGATTATTAATGCAGTCAGTGTCGAAATCGAAAAGCTCCAAAAAAGGATTTTGGAAGCTGTTTTGAAAGATGGATATATCGGCTGAAGGAATGTAATGAAATAAATGGGAATTATGTGGAGAAATGAAAAAAAGATGAAGATTAAATATCTAAAGTTAAAATTATTTTTGTATTTTATTATTCGATCAACTAAGCGAACTTTTGTTAGTCCCTACGTAAATCTACAAAAACGAACGATGAAGAATGGAATCATACATACTCGTAAGTGTGAGGTATTGAGCAGATGAGCTGTTATCTTACAGAGCAATCGCAACTGTTGTCTCTTTATTGCAAAAAACAGAGCAATGACTAGCAGTGATCTCAGTCATAATCTCACTTTTAGACATACTCGTAACATTTTTCGCCTTTTGTTTACAAAAAAATATTTCAAATTTGTTTACATCTCTGTAGTAGCGCTTTATATAAGCGGCTGCAGCCACTATCTGGCCGTCCAAGTATGATACAAACGCCACAAGTCGTCGAATCCTTCAAGGCACCGTCTTCAAAACCTTCCTCTTCCTCAGAAAACACTGACTCGTGAGATGAATGTAACGCAGAAGTCAATGAGTAACATATAAAGAAACGCCATATTGAAAAATAACTTACTGTGGCGCTTGAAAAAATAGCGTTCAATTGCTGGAATACCTTTTATGACGAGGTCACTTACCAGAATTTTTGCGAAAAATGCATCAAAACATCAGCCAAAGTGTGCCAAGAGACCGTTATAGAACAAGTAGTAAAACTTCTAAACCATACCCTATTCCAAAAATAGAAGTGGACATTCCAGCAAGACTCTGCCATAAGGTTACAACTACCCATACCTGACTCCAGAGAAACGTACCCGTTTCGTTAATACCGAAGACTGGCCTTCTCCTGGGCCAGATCTTAAACCACTAGATGACAAATTATGGACCGTCTTAAAGGACATTGTGTGCCACAACCGATATCCTAGCATAAAATCCTTAAAGCGAGCTCGAACCAAGCTCTGGTCAACCTTCCAATTAATGAGGTGCGCGTTGTGGTTAATGTACAGCCAAAGCAACTAAAGGCCTGCATGTCGGTTAAAGGAACAAAAAAATCTAGGGAAATAATATAAGTAACTAAAGTCAAATTTTGTTTAACTAACTCCTTCAACATTCCAAAGAGGAAGGTTTTAAGAGCTAGGAATCGTTCAGGAACTGATAAACAATGACGAACAAAGTTTATTCAAGTGACGCGCTGTGTATACATGCATGTATACTTTCTAACACTTAAAAACTAATTTTTATTAAAAAAAAATGCATGCTTCATATCCTTAAAATCAATGACATACCTACGAGTACTCTTATGCGCCTTACGAAACATATCTCAATATTTCTCTGATAATTTTAAATGGATCCGCATTTATGCTTTCGTTACTCGGGAAGCCAGGGCACATTGCACTTAGACGATTGAAATCAACAACCCCTATCATCTCAATTCCACAATCCGCTTTGAAGTTTTTAGTGTATCCAAAGAAACTCCGGAGGCGGGAGTTAAGAAGAAAATAATTTCCACAGAAACTATGCGGAATATTAAAATTTCAGTGTGGCGGGTGTGATGAGTTCAGAAATCATCCACAACTTTATCCTTGCAACACCACACTGTATGCAAAAGCAACACACACCATCGTTCAAAGGCAGGCGAAAGCAACAGCGCCAGCAAGAGCAGCAGCAACGACAACAATTTCAAAATTGGAAGCATAGTGAATTGAAAAATTTCTTCACTCGGTCTCCCGGTGCATCCCCAGCGCCTGTAGCATCTCATTTGGAAGCAGTATCTATATCGTGGCACACTCTCACCTGAGTGCGGGAGGATCGTTAGAGTTAATCAAGGAAACCATTTTCTAAATCAAAACTTTCTTCTTCTTTATTTTTTATTCTTGTTGGTTCTCGTTCTCCTTCATGATTTCATGGAACCTACTAAAGCTACTGCTGGTGTGCTACTTCTATTGGTTCTGCTAGTTCACCTGCTGCTGTTGATTTTATGTTTGTTCTGGCAAAAAAGGACAGAAAATTGAAAAAACTGCGCAAAACAAACCAAAAAAAAAAGAGATCTAAGGAAATTGATACTTTATCAATATTCATCCGTTATATTTGTTGGCTGGGTGTGGCAAAGAGACGGCGGTGGGATTTGTTTTTCCTTCCGCTTACCGAGTACCATAAATCTGTCGCCTCTGGGGGTATTTTGTTTTCTAAATAAAAATTGGTTTCCTTGCATCTGCTACTTTCGAAATCAAGCAGCTGGGGAAGCGCGATGTCTACCTATTAAACAAAATCTCTAACTGCGGAGGTAGTGTGACTTCCTTCGGCCCACGGCCCGTTTCCATTCGGATATCGTTTTGCACACTGAATAATCAAAATTTGCCACAATCCGGATTTAGCTCTACCTTTTTCTCTTCTGCTTCTTCATCCAGGGATTAGCTTCTTGCAGTGTGGGGAATCGATGATTTCTAGAAAACGAAACGAAAAATAAATGGAAACTTTCCAGGCGCTGCCCGATGTGGATTATTGCTATTTAATTTTTTTTTTTTATCGGAGTGGATTTAGCTGGAAGGGCTGATAAAGAAAGAATTATTTGCTAGGAGAGGTGAATTCAAATCGATCTTGGGTTGGGCGATAGGAAGTATTCAACTTCAGTCAAAGACTATGGGAAATTTATCTGAAAGATTCTAGGGATACGTATTTTTTGATTAGCATTTTCAGCGCTTCAAGGGCGATTAGAGAGAATTCAAAGTTTATGGGAGAACGAACGAAATTTGCATTTACTTGGTAAAAATCAAGAATCAAGGTGCTTCCGGAATATCATGAGAATTAAGAAATATACAGGGTGTTTCATTTCAAGCAAACTAGATTGGTCCAAATTAAAAAAAAAAAAACTGAACTGACTCTACTATACAGGGTGGCGCAAAATAACATTTATGATTTAAATTCGTAATAACTTTTTTATTTCAGCAGATTTCTTAATTTTTCGTTTTCAGAATTTTGCAAACAAGACTTGAGGAATTTGATATATAACGATGAACAATAGAACAACGAACAAAAATCATCGAATTTAATTTTGAAAACCAACGTTCGATTGTTTTGGAGTAGCGTGCATATAATAATAAAACGTTTGGTTGTAAGTTTTCGGCAAGAAGGGTCAGGAAGAAAACTCCCTGGTGCGGAAGACCACGTACGGCGCACACGGATGAAAAGATACAACCTGTACTGGGGAGTGTACATGATGGTCCGGCAACATTAACAAAAAGACGGTCTGCTCAAATCGGGCTATTGAGGAAGTCCGTTCAGAGGATTCTGCCCATATGGCACAGCTTGTGCAAGAATTGAAGCAAAATCCCCATTTCATCTGTAATTTGATAATGAGCGATGAAGCCCATTTACAATTAAATGACTTCGTTAACAAACAAAGTTGCAGGATATGGACTACTGAGAATCCAAGAGCAGTTCATCAGCGACAATTACACCCATTTTAGTGTGCTGCTTGACATGGTGGGTCCGATCATATTGTAAAGATACGTTATGTTCTGTTATCTCTGCCTGTAATACACTACAGTGAAAGGAGAATCTTAACGTTCTTTCAGCCAACACCAGGAAAACTGCCTTCCATTCGAGTTTTGCGGTTCTAAAAATGACGATTACACTGTAACGGAGTACATATATATATAAATATATGGTATAATCGAAAAGAATGCTTCCTAACAACTTCGACCAACAAGACCGAATGTATGTGATTGACTAAACATCGTGCTTACAGAAAAAGTTCTTCGTTTGGGGACCAGGTCACCCCGTCCAAAGTAAAATAATTAAGTCAGTATATTCATGGAAGTTTCATCTGTTTCTTTATTACTTTCATGTCCGTACAATGGTGACTTTTCCTTACCCATCGAACGATTAACTCTAATTTTCATTTAATTATGTAACCAATTCAGTTGCGGAAGTCAGTATGTAGATTTCCTGTAACCCTACTCTCATGACAAATCCCAATTAAACCCATAATTCGCACATTTTAACCCTTCAAAGAAAAAATTTCACCGCCGCGTTGTAATGTGGATCAAAATAAAATTGTAATTAGCTACAACTTTTCACTTCCAACACCCGTGATCAAAGTTCCACGAAAATTGCCTAACCAAAGTTGTACTGAGCACCCCAGCACTTGGGGAGCAAAAAATCGTTAAGTGCTCAAAGAACAACAACGAAAGCATTCCCAAGCAACTAAATTGACCTTTTTATGATGGCGTTTCGCTGCCAAATTCAAATGAGCACACTTTGGCCCCCAAGGACCAAGCGCACTGAACACTCTCTAACGCACACGATGAGAGATGGCTTAGCTCACCTGCCTTTGGGGATATTTATCTCCAAAAAATATTATACCCACCCCCGTATCGCTTACATCGAAACCATGCTAAGAATAAAACACGAAGGACGAAGAGAAAAAAAAATGTATGTAATCCAAAGCGCCTTGGAGAAAATTCAAAATGTAATATTTTATTATGGAAATCGCAGGGGTTAAAGTGTTACACACAGCGGAAGGCCTCGAAGGTTATGCCTCCTGCAGTTGTATCTATGCCCACAGCTCTTGAATGCCATCGCCTCCTTACACCTCATGTACCTACATAACATTAAATTGCCGCAACCGAGAATCATTGCAAAGATGATCGTGAAATGTTTTCTGCTTCCGTAATTTACCAGTACGAGGGGATGGAGGAGATGGAATCTTGTGCGCCGATTCCCTCATATTTTTCACGCAAAATTTATTCACGTTAAAAGGATTTTTATTGGCAATCGTTGGAAATCCTCTACCAAGGCATGCCCTTGGATCTATAATATGTGAACTTTGCACAATTGCAGATAGCTAAGTGTACATAGCCACATGTATAGAGAAAGATACTCCAGTGCCATGCAGGTTCGGAGTTCATTTCGTTGGTGAATTTCTTTTATTTTGAAGTGGCGCTCAGAATACCGATGTTATCCTGGAAATGGCATTATGAGTTACATAGGTTTATGGCTATACTCGTGTAGCATAGCGGCGTACACTTGGCAATGGGATCATTATTAAATGGTGAAAAGTATTAAAAATGTTTTCATCCGAATATTATGCAGTAAATTCGGTGAGAAATCTCTGTGATTTCCAGAAGATTTAAGTTTTGAATTGTTGGTGTGAATTTATTCAATGCGATTTAGAAGACGTGAGTTTTGTGTAAAAGTATGGTGTCCAATGATGGGGACGGGAACTTAGAAATAAATTTCAAAATTATGCATATGATGTCCTTTGGTATATTCAAACCCATCTGGAGCCACAAAATGCTAAGTTGATTAACACTGCACAGGGTTCTCCCTCACAAGCTACGCACCTTTTTTTTTATATAAATTTACGCCAATGGGGAGTTCAATATTAGAAATACTGAGAAATGATTGGATTTGCCTCAAGTTTTGAAATATTTTACCTAACGAGACTTCGGCCCTAATAATGGGACATCTGCTGGTTTATTTTTAAAATTGCTATAAAAAAAAAAATCTATTTAATATCTTTCCAAGCGTTTTGCTTTATTTTAGAGACTATATTTTCCGATTATTTATAGAACATATTATAATTTCTTTCCTCCATTCCACAAGCAATATTCTCGGCTGAGCGCACAGGACGAACACGAGGATAACTTGCGTTATCAATTAGTATAATAATCTCACGAACTTTCTTCACAAACTTGCGTACAGCAGGCACGGTTGGTGCATTACTTCGACCGAAGTTTCTTTTCAAAATTCACACTGTTTCGGCAACACAGCACTCAGTTTGGAAATAAGTTTTCAATATTTCCAAACGTTGTTAAAGCGTAAATCGTTTCATTTCATACCGCGGAGATATGATACTCGTACTGTGTTCCTGTTAATTTTTTGAGCACGAAAGAGCTGTCAGTGTCAAAATAACATGTAATTTAAAAACAAACCCGTTATACAGGGTGTCGGGTGGCAGATTTATGTTTTTAAACGTGAATAAAATTAAAACTATGAGACAGATTGTTTTATGCCTAAGTTTAACATAAAGAGAAGGAATGTGGATTTTATTTTTTGAAAATTATATCGTCCAAATGCCGTCCATTTAGTCACTGTTGGAAGGGGACCACCGCCGTGTTTCATGCCACGTGCTGTAACATGCTTGGCTGGATGTTATGAATTTCGATGGGCCAAGTGTAAATTTAATTCGTTCATAGGTGCAAAGGTTCCGCGAAACTTCTTCAGCTCTGAATAACCCCTAGCTAGGGTCCAACAGAACATTAGGGACCACCGAAAACATTCGGGAGGTGAAACGAAACTTGCGTCCAAGTCCAAGAATCTCAGTGCGAAAAAGAAGGGCTGCTTAGGGACTCCCAAAACCTATCGTTCATGAAATTCTACAGAAAGATTTTAAGCCTTTACATTGCCCAAGAGTTAGTGTTTGGTGTGCCTTGTCGATGGACGAAAATTCCAGAGAACAAGCGATAAATGTGAACAGCCAAAATTACGGGCGCATGATCACAGTTTATTTTTTACCTAATTTGCGAGCACATCCATCTTACTCATCACACACGTGGTTTCAGCAAGATGGGGCGAATCCGTATACCGCTAGAACCTCCATGCATTTCCTGCGTGAACAATATATCTCTTAGATTTTATTTTATTTATGTTTAAAACATAAAGAAGTCTGCCACCGGACACCCTGTAAAGGTATAACAAGGGGTAACAAACAGCTAGTGCTGAAATGCAAAAAAAAAATTCGCGATATTTTTAAAACAACTAGAGCTATTTTTTTTTTATTCAATCAACTTATTTGCACTGAGATTACTACAATACGAAAGGTGCGAAAAGCTAACACTTTTAACCTCCTGCCAGCACATGTGCAGTGTTGTTTGGCGGTGGTTTTAGACGTGATGAGGAGATAAAGGCGACCTTGCAGATCTATTGTGCTCCCCCGACTTGGAGCTGCAGTGGATGAGATATACGATGATTAGAGCACCTTTTTTTTTTTTTATAATTTGCACGTGTTAAAGGGGATATGAATACCCTTATACTAATTTTTAGAACACGTGCGTTTTGTGGAAAGGGGAAGAGACAGAGAGAAGACAGAGTATTGTAGTTTGAAACTCAGGTGGTATTAAGTTTCTGTAAACTCCAAGGGTGGCTGTCCAGATAACTGGAGAGTACTTTGTTTGTTTTCACTATTATTGTCGTTGCTTATGATTCACAGTATTTTTTTCCGTCCACCTAATGTCATCATCACGATCAATTTGCATTTTATCCATATGACCACCCTACTGCCAGTGTTATGCCTTCACAGTAGAGTTGACTTGGCTTTCGCAAGTGATCGACTTTTTTATTTATTTCATGCGAAATAAATAGATGATTCTTGACATCAGGATTCGAACCGTGAATCAACAGCGTGACAAGCGATGAAGCACTACACCATGGCCACCCTCTTACAGTTCAATAGAATTGATGGATCGGATTACGAGTATCTTGATTGGATCCAACGATGGTTATTCATCCAGGTGAGTTTTCCACATTCCTTACGAAGGGGCCCGTTAGGAAGCCTGTAAGAAGCTTCTACCAAAGTTTGATTCTTTTGCAAACCTACAAGAGGAAGGAAGAATAGGTTTCTCTCTAATTAACAAGCATATCTACATATTTTTAAAATGTTACATAATTGTGTGCATTGAATATGTTGTGTTCGATTATAAGCAGCATTATTAAATGTGGTACGCATTTGGTATATTTTTGGAATCATTGTTGCAAGCTCTTTCGTTTGATACCCCACCTGACAAGTTTTAAACATCTCCGAAAATTTTGTGCTCATCATAATTCTTCTTTTTACTCGCATAATCGAAGCAAATAAATCGCTTGGCGTACATTTGTTGCATTCCTTCATTTTAATTTTTTAGAAATTACGTAGGACATACTCATAAGCAGATGTTGATTTTGTGGTCTCCTGCAGTCGGGGGCCGTGTGCATCCGCATAATTGGCCTCTGCATTTATGGATAACCTTTCTTTTTAATAAGTGCCAAATACAAAAATTGTGTTTTTAAGTAGGTTAGGCTAGGTTAAATATGGTTATGAAGACACGCTATCATAAAAGACTAAGCACTATCAGACCTATGTATGTCGTAGAGTGCTTATTACAAGCAACTCGCACTAGCAAAAATTTGCCAAAGCATAAACATTGCATCAGGCTCATCAATCAGTGCTGGTGTTAGTAGTTAGAAACAAACAAGTCATGTTTATCTAACATGAACACAAAAAGGATAAATGCATGCAATGAAGTCCAGGAGGTTTGGATTTATATTATATAAACTGCTCATGAGGATTACAAATCAGGCACATCAATTAAGTACGAAATGAGTTGTAAAAAATTATATCATTATTTGCCCGTCTTTCAGACAAAGATAAGATTTGTAAAAGTTTTATGTAATGCGTGTATGGTGGACGATTAAATGAATCGTCCAATGGAAGGATAAAGTTTCGCTGAATAGCTTCAATCCGATCTTGATAAACTTTATAAAGGGGAGTATAAACTTGTGAAACATATTCAAAATGGAAACGGACGAAACTGTTATACAGAGATTAAGTAAATTGTGAGTTTTGAAACCTAATCTGGAGCTGGACTTTTCAACAATGAAGTTAACATGCTTTGTGAAGTCAAAATTAGGGTTAAAATAAACCCCTAGGTACTTAAATCAACTGACACTACAAAAAGTATGTTACGATAATTGATAATTAAAGGCGGTTGGCATACGACTTTTAGAAAATATTATATTTTGGCATTTAAAACTGGCGCAACTGTCAATATCGGATTGAAGACGGTTCCGGTCATTTAGCTTATAGTGCTCTTAACGATTTTCATATCGTCAGCATAAATAAGAAGACTAATACATGATGTAACACAATTGACAGGGAATATAAATAGAATATGACCTAAGTATCTACCCTGAGGAAAACCAGATTGGAATTGGAAAGAATAGCTCTTAATTCTGATACTTTAGGTATGAATTAACTCATGCAGTAAATACATAGGGAAACCATACACCTTAATTTTAGGGGCAATTATAGCGTGGGAAAGTTGCTCAAAAACATTGGAAAAGTATGTGTTGATACAGTCGACCTCTTGTGCATCTTCTAAAGCGTTGAAACATTTATGAAAGACAGTAAATAAATCATGTTGCTCAGACTATTTGTTCAAATAGTTTTGGGATACAGGACAGCTTTGAAATTGGTCTTTGGGGACGATTCTGGAGATGTTTAAATGATTTGAGATCAATACCAAAAGAAGCGTCGCTAAATGATTTACAAAAATGGTCAGCGAGGGAATTACTCATATCAATCGAGTTATTGGTTGTGCAGTCATTATATGGAAAATTAGCTGGATAGACGTCAGTTTTTTCTTAGGGATGATAAATTTCCAAAAACTTTTAGGCTTACTGCATAAGCTACTAGCAAGGATTTTGAATTTGTTGAAGAACATTATGAATTTATTGAAGACAGATCTGTAAAGATAGTTTTACGATGCTCTGTTTCTTTTGCTTCTTATCGCCTTTAGTTCTTCTTCCCCCTTTTCCTAACGCCCGTGCTCTGAAACAGTTTAAGGGTATTCATATCCCCTTTGGCGCGCGCAGTTTATACAAAAAAAAATAAAAATCTTGTGTATACTATGGATGCCAATCCCCTCCGTCGTTTGCCTACCTTGTCATGGTGGAGGGGCTGAGTAAGGACCGATGGTACTCTTGAGCTATACCTGGAATAGATCCAGGGAAGGTCAGGGTGGAGGTCAAGAAACTAAAAGGTAAACGAAAAGAACCTACAGTGAAGTAGCAAAAACACAAAAAAAAAAACATGGAGAGTACAACTGAAAGAGAAGAAATTAGGATGGGGATATACATCCAAAAGTCGGCAGAGGCCACGGCTGCCGGCGAGGGCTTGGCCCCGAAAGGGGATAAGTCGCCAGTGGCTACAAATACTCTCAAACAAGACACGCACACGAGTAAAAATAAAAACAACTTCGGGTTGCAGCACCTCTTCACTGCAACAGATAAAATCGAAGAGGGTGCAACAACATCGACATTGACCGCTCATAAATAGGACGAGTCAGCGACCCGAAAAAAAACTCAAAATATCTGGAGCCCAACAACGAAAAAGGGCCAACGAAAGAAGACGACTGGAGATGGAGAAGCAAGGAAACTACCTGGCTTCAACACCAAAAGTCGTCTCCCCGCGTGGTCAAAAAGCAAACAGTGAACAGACACTGACCGGGGAACGGATGGAACACCCTACTCTATCACCAGAGGATGCCTCGGCAAACTTTGATGGCAAGAGGATGATGCGCCCCCATGCTGAACCACCGCAGAGAAAAAGAAGTCGTGTTGCTAAAGACCATCCACAATCTAGGCTTACCTCTATTCCACCAGGGCGGGCTAACGCTCACCCAGGGGAGAGCGAGGGAAGTACTGTCGCACAACCAAAATCCAAAAACCCGATTAGGCCGTCAACTTCAAGGAGACAGGCAGCCACACCCATAAAATCTCGTCACACGAGGTCGTATAGGGATGTAGCAGGCAACCTCCTGGAGATGGTGGTCTACAACAGAAACGACGAAGATGGGAAGATACCGGAGGAGTTACATGAACGGTTCCAGAAAGCTCTCAATGCTGCCCTGGACCAAACACTTTGTGAGAATCCGACGACTTCCCTGAATTTCCTGAGGGCAGGTTTCAAAAGCAGCCGCTACCACATATGCTGTCAGGATAATGCCTCAACGGAGTCGTTAGCTAAACTAACATCTAGACTCGATGGTTGGGAAGGAACCAACCTAGTGGTTCTCCCGGCGGGAAAGATTCCCACATTGACCAGGGTGTCCGTTTGGATCCCAGTGGTAATCGAGGAACCTGCAACGCTGTTTGCACGAATGAAGCTGCAAAACAAGGACCTTAAGACAGAAAAGTGGAAACTCTACCACGCAAAGGAGCAGACAGGCAAAGGCCAACTAATCGTGGTAGGGATTGACGAGGAATCGCTGGGGTCACTAGTCCTACAAGGGGGTAAAGCATTATGCGGCTTTCACCAGGTCAGCTTTGTAATCCCTTCATTCCATGAAAGAATTAATGAAGGTAATCCAAGCAAACCTTCAGCACAGTAGGGCGGCAACTGCCAACCGGATATCGCCCTCATCCAGGAACCTTATTGTCTGTATAATAAGGTAACAGGATGGGGGAATAAACTGAAAGTGATTGTAAACAACGGAAATAGTAAGTGTAGAGCCTGTATTGTGGCACAAAAGCATATTCATATCTTCTCTATCCCACAGATCAGCACAGGCGACCTCACAGTTACGAGTCTCGAATACAGGATAAGAAATAGCAATACCAACCAAATTATTTTGGCCTCTTCCTATCTCCCCTATGACTCCCCTCAACCTCCACCTAACGATGAGTTAAAGAGGTGTGTCACATGGACGAGGTCCCAACAGAAGAGCCTCATAGTGGGTATGGACTCTAACGCCCACCACACTAACTGAGGAAGTACGAACATCAACAAAAGAGGTGAGTGTTTAGCCGATTATTTAAATATTGAAAACTTGATTACCTTGAATGAGGGCTGTACACCAACCTTCATAAATAAAATTAGAAGGGAGGTATTAGATATAACCTTATGCGACGTTAGGTCTATACACCTGGTGTCGAACTGGAGGATCAGTAATGAGGTCTCCTTTTCGGACCACAGGTGGTTGAGTTTTGATATTGGAATTGATCACAAATCCAAAATAATGATTAGGAATCCTAAGAAAACAGATTGGTCCATCTTTGTAAGTAATCTTCAGGGAAAGCTGACACCAACTCAGGATAACAGCTACACTGAGATTAACCAATTAAACAATAAAGTCCTCAAAGTACAGAAGTGTATTATAGAATCTTTTGAGGCCGCCTGTCCTCTAAAACCGGTACCTAGAAGTGCAAAGCAAAAATGGTGGAAAGGCGACCTCCATGAAATAAGGAAGCTTTAAGAACCAACGAAGAAGCAGACTGGGAATCCTATAGAGAAAGTAAAAGAGGCTTCAAAAACTCACCAGGGCTGCTAAAAGGGAATCATGGAAAACTTTCTGCACCAACATATGCGATAATAATGGAGCAGCGCGATTAAAGAAGATCCTGTCCAAGGAACCACCAAGTTATCAACTTCTACAGGCGGGCAATAACTTGGCAACCGCAGCTGATACCTTGGAGACGCTGATGTGTGTACACTTCCCAAACTGTTTCAGCGAGGCAGCTACACCTTCCAAGCGTGGGGTCTCTCGAACTGATACAAAATGGGAAGACACTGAGAACCTAGTTGATGCAGATAAAGTGACCTGGGCTATTAACTCATTTGCGCCATACAAATCACCGGGCTTGGACGGAATACTTCCCATCTTCTTGCAAAAAGGGATAGAATTAGACACCCTAAAGAAATCCCTGGTCAATATCTTCAGGGGATGTCTATATCATGGATACACACCAACACAATGGCAAGAGGTGAGGGTGGTGTTCCTACCGAAACCCGGGAAGGATTTGTCGACAGCAAAGGGCTATAGACCTATTAGCCTAACGTCCTTCTTACTAAAATCAATGGAGAGAATCTGTGATAACTACATCAAAACACAGATTACAATTCCGCGGCTGTGTCCTAATCAAAACGCATATCTCAAAGGAAAATCAGTTGAGACGGCACTACACCAGGTTGTATCCACAATAGAAGATGCTTTTGAAACCAAGGAATCAGTCGCAGGCGTTTTTCTAGATATCGAAGGGGCATTTAACAATGTGAAAACTCAAAAAATTGTGGAGGCACTCTCGATACACTGTAATAACCAAATAATAAACAATTGGCTAGAACACATGCTTACAAACCGCATTATCACAGCTTCACTGGGAGACGACACAAGAAGGGGAACAGTACGTACGGGAACACCACAGGGGGGGCTAATATCTCCTTTTCTGTGGGTGCTCACAATGGACAACCTTTTAAAGCACTGGATGGAACCTGTGCGAAATGTGTAGCGTACGCAGATGACCTAGCCGTTCTGATAAGAGGTAAGCACCTGAACATCATAGGAGAGCTTATGCAAAACACCCTTCGAATCATAAAAGAATGGGCGGAGGAGAGTGGATTAGAAATAAATCCAAATAAAGCGGAAATGGTTCTCTTTACAAAGAAAACCAAAACTAGTGACTTTCACATTCCACAACTCAGAGGAGTATCACTACAACTCCGCGACAGCGTCAAGTATCTGGGCATTATATTGGACAGGAAACTGACCTGGAGAAAGAACCTGGAAGAAAGAGTCACCAAAGCAAAGAGAGCATATTGGATATGCAGGAGGGCCATCGGGAAGTCATGGGGCTTGAAACCGAAACAGGTCACTGGATATACGAATGCGTAATAAAACCCATCATCTTCTACGGTGTAGTTGTATGGTGGCCAGTGATGAGCAAAAAGTATGCAAGAGACTTGCTAACTAAGGTGCAGCGTATGGTCAACACCAACCGCGGCCATGGAAGCGATACTTAACATTCTACCAGTGCACCTCGAAGCGAAGAAGATTGCCGGCATTTTAGCCTCATGGCTTAGAACTATCGGCCATTTCACCGTTGGTGCAAATACGGGACATCGAAAAATCACCGAAATGATAAGAGTAATGACACCACTCATCGATTGCCCCAGTGATGTTGTTGGGAAATCGTACACGTTCTCCAACAACTTCGAAACAATTTTTCCCGCAAGAGAATATTGGACGTATGAAAGAACGACAAGAAACTCCAAAGGGATATCGGTTTATACAGATGGCTCTAACATATCAGGGGAATCAGGGGCTGGCATCTTCAGTGCTAACCCACCGATTGAACTTGCTATTCACCTAGAACCATTTGTATCGGTGTTCCAAGCAGAAGTCTATGCAATTTTGAAGGCAACCGAAATACTCGCAGAAGACACCAGCGAAGAAAGGCAAATTGACATCTGCTCGGACAGCAAAGCAGCAATTAGCGCGATCACAAACCCCATGTCGAAATCACGACTAGTAGGGGAGTGCAAAACTGAATTGAACTTACTTGCCAGACGCAATAGAGTCCGTCTTATATGGGTACCGGGGCACGAGGGTGTACCGGGTAACGAAAAGGCAGACGAACTAGCAAGGAAAGGAGCAGGCAATACAGAACTGAACCCGGATAGTACAATAGGGGTCCCTCTGACAACTATTAAAACAATAATCAATGATAAGATACGACAGGAGTTCAGTAACTACCGGGCGAATCTAGACACGTGCAAAGTGGCTAGATCTGTAATAACCAAACCGAGTAACAACACAGCAAAAAGAGCTCTTAACTCAAGCAAAACACAATTGAGATTGATGGTGGGACTTTTAACAGGGCACATCAATCTCAACAAACATTCGTTCAGACTCGGGATAGCTGATACAGCAATCTGTGCCAACTGTGAAGAGGAGGAGGAAGATATAGAACACTTCCTCTGTCACTGCCCCGCTACAGCGAGGCTAAGGCTGAAAATTCTGGGATCTCCAAGGATTCCGGATATTACACACCTCAATAAGAAAGGAATCGGGGATATACTGGAGTTCGCCAGACGAACACTACGATTCCCCCATCACTATACGATATAGTTGATACTACCCATGATCCCTAGACCTAAATCCTCTCAATACATAATTCCCAAAACACATCACTATTCCTTACAGTTACGCAGATGAGGGGAACACAACGGGCCCAATGGAGGCCTAAGTGAAGAGCATAAGCTCACCCTCTCAAACCAACCAACCATGGATGCCAATAGTTCACGTTTTGAGCGGAATAGTTATATTCATACAACCATTAATAATAGAATAAAAAATCATTTACTGCTTTGTCAGTATTAGTAGAAACTTTTAAATTGTCAACAAAGGATCTATTGAATTCTTCCAATAGTTTCCGAAAGTTTGCTCTACGAAGGTCAAACGCAAATTTCGCAAACAAGATTTCTCGATCTCCCTCCAAAGTTCAAAGATCTGGTTGTGGTAGAGGAAGTAGCTCTAGGATACTGAAAAAATTGATCTAGTGCGTGTCGGGGTTCGTGTGATCAGTGTTCCGTAATCTAATTTGATTTATACATTATAGAGAAAAGGATTATGTATGCACCTACATATATTCAGGGTGGCTGACATGAACTGTTACTAATTCAAATAGCTATATTTTTTTTATTTGTGAATATTTTTTATTGAATCCAAAGAAAAAAATGTTGGAAATTTATTCAAATTCAAGGATTTAATTAATATTTTCGATATGGCCACCTTTGACAAGAACAATTTCTTTGAGACGGTCAATGAATTTATCGCACGCTGCACGTAAGTATGTCTGCCGTCTGGGAATGCGCTTCCATTCCCGGCGAAGCGCTAACTTGAGCTCGTCTGTTGTTTCGGGGAAATGAAGTGCGAAACGTTTTGTCGCAGCCATTCTTGATTTGCGCGGCTTTGTGGGAAGGTGCAGAGTCCTGTTAGAATGTCCAGGGTCTTTGGCCGAAATGTTTACGTGCCCATGGCTTCAACACAGCTTCCAAGATAGTTAACGCCACTGTAAAAACCCGAGCGGTCCAAAAATGGTGGCGCTTGCTTCCTGGTGGCCATTCTTTGGTGGAAATTATCGTGTGACCTCTCTGGCAGGTAAACTAGATCATTTTGCTTGTTGACAAGTTGCTCAATTGGAAAAGGTGCTTCATCAGAGAAGACGATGTTTGGCAATTGGTCACTTGCGTGCAGGCGGATCAACTCCTTTGCTCTTTTCACTCTAACTTTTTTTGGTCAGGTGTGAGATCGTGCACTTTTTGGAACTTTAAGGCCTTGAGGCCGAGCTCATTTTGGTAACACTTCATAACAGCCACCCTGTATGATCGTATTTGTAAGGGTTAGAAAAAAAAACCTTTTTGTTCAAAGTTTGTTTATTCTTACATGGCTACCTCGAGAACCACTGAAGAAAATTTGATAAAATTCGATGTGTATTTGTCCTCATACGTACTCGTATTTAGGTATGTATTGTAGTTTCATCAACAAATTATAAACAAAATTATAAAAATCGGATGGAGTGTAGGTAAGATGTGGGGGGCGGCTACAAATATTTAAATCACATTTAGTGATTGCCTAATCAATCTGCGAATCGTCTTTCTCACACATCTGACTCAAGAACCATTTAACCGATTTTGATGAAATTTGGGCTTTGAGCTAAGCTAGACAAGTCGTATGAAGCAGGAGTAAGATATAGTGGCGTATTTTTGAACCCACTCTTCCAACTTTTTTTCCAAAACTAGTTGCGTCAGGTTAATTATTATAAGCATATTTCGAAATATTATATATTATCAAATAGATACGTATATATGCCTTGTCTCGGAGACACACTTTAAATCCGAAACAAACTTCAAATTGCAAAAGTGCTCCCCACATCTTCATAATTCAGCAAAAATCGGGGCTGCAGTTATAATAAAGAAGACGATCGATTACATAGTAAATGCACCGTGGTACATAAGAAACACTGATCTACATAGAGACCTAGAAATAGGTTTGTAGTGGCAGAGGTCAACAGGGTCTGTCCGCAAGGTGACGTTCTGTACCTCAACTACTATGGTGAAGCCAAATATTTAGGAGTAATCTTTGATAGAAAGCTCCTTTGGTCAAAACATGTCTAGACGAAGACAGCCAAGGTGCTATAAGTTTTCTGGCTTGTCACCGAAAAAGATTCTCTATGGTAAGACATTTTCGTAGCATATGCGTTGATAGTTTGGTGGAAGGGACTTTTGCGTAAATATGTGACTGCCTTTTACACTAAACTCCAAGTAACGGCTTAATTCGACTGCACTGGAGCTTTTCCGAATACCCCTGGTTCTGCTCCAGATACACTGATCAATCTACCTCCTCTCGATACTTATATCATAGACGACTTAGGCGAGGATGCGTTTGGTACAGCCCACACTGGAGTTTCGATGACCTTGCACGACAGTTATCCTATTTATCGGTTATTACGCAAATTTAAAGTCGACTTTCCCTGCGTTCAGGACTGGCTTCGGCCAGAATTTGAACCTGAAAAGAATTGTAGCCGAATCTTCATGGATCGCTCCAAAACCAGCCAGGAGTTTGATACTGGTGTTTTCTTGCAGGACGACAACATAAGCCTGCATTTTGCATTAGGCAACATGCGTCTGTTTTCCAAACGAAGACTTGACTGGTCACAAGGCTGAACTCCGTGATTCTTGTCTGGGCCCCAGGCCACACTGGAATTATGGGGAATCAGATCTGCGATGAGATTACAAGGCAAGGCTCAGAGGAGGTTTTCTCAGGAACCGAACCTGCATTAAGTCTTCCTGCGTGTGAACGTAATTGTGTGTGGCACAGTTTTTCAAGATGGGGGCAGACTAAACGAATGCTCCTGGGCGTCTGTAAGAAATCCGCGACATTCTTCCTGTCCCTCAGTTCCCCATCACTGAAGCGTTTACTCGACTTTCTCTAGAAGACGGAGAAATTCCATTAAATGGACCAGTTTCGTCTGAGTAATCCACTGAAGCGTTTCCTGACAGGACAAAAATCAAAAAAAAAAGTTTTATTTTTTTCAAAATTTGTAATTCAATTATAAATGAGAAGGAAATTTTTGAGATACTTAAAACTAAATCTAAATGACGTACATACAAATTGTTCAAATTATATCAATTTGCTTCTAAGCCATTAATTTGTCATACCTACATCCTGTAAATTGTAGTAAGGGTCAAAGTAATGCCAACGTAGTGAACTATGTAAATATTCGGCACTTATTCAAAAATTGTTATCTTAGAGCTGAGGACCCTCTGGAGGTCCTCATTGTCACTCGTGTAGTCACGAAGGCACCTTAAATCAAAAACCTTTGGTTATCACAACGAACATAAAGAAAAAACAATATACAGTAACGGACATAGAAATCCGGACAGGGTAAAAAATTCTTTAACTTCAATTATCTTGAGAAATAGCAGGTAGTTTTTTAGGATTTTGCATAAAAAAGGCTTTGATGACGTGATTCACTTTGTAATAGTTCATTGAAAAAAGAAGTAGTTTGAGTGAAAGTGGAAATAATTTTATTAATATAGAAAATAAAAAGAAAATGAGTGAAAAACAAAAGTCGAAATAATGACTTTAAAAAATGAAAAATTAAGTGTTTGTGTTATAGCGCGAAAAGTGGGATTCAGCAAGTCGTCAGTGGCTAAATTCATCAAAAAATTCGAGGCAACGGACTCATTGCAAAGAATAAAGGGGACGGGTCGCAGAAGAAAGACCACCAGCGCTGAAAATCGGCTTTTAAAACGAATAAGTCTGCGTGATCGTTTCAAAACTACTGAAGATTTAAGAACAGATTTTGTAGAGGCTGGAGGATCAGAGATAAGCTCACGGACTATAAGACCGAAGGCTTCAAGAAGCTGGCTTGAACGCAAGAAGACCTGCCAAGAATCCATAACGGATTGGAAAAATGTGATCTTCTCAGATGAGTCCAAGTTCTACATATTCGGTTCTGACGGAATACAGTACGTGAGGCGAAAAACTGGAGAAAGATTCAATGATGAGTGCGTGACAACAACCGTGAAACAAGGAGGCTCAAGGATGATTTGGGGATGCTTTTCCTATCACGGCGTTGGACGGCTGGCTCTAATAAATGGAACGGTGAACGCAGAAAAATATAAAAAAAATATTGGAAGACAATCTGCTATCTTCTTTAGAAGAACACTTATCATACTCAGATAAGCTGATTTTCCAAGACGATTCTGCAGCTTGTCACCGCGCGAAGTTGGTAAGTGCCATTTTTTTACCTTCCCAAAAATATTAGCAAAACGTTCGTAAAGTTTTATTATTGTACATAAATTTTTACATTCCAGTTCAAACATTTTTAACCGAGAATAGTATTGCAACATTGGAGTGGCCTGGAAACAGCCCTGACCTGAACCCGATTGAGAACCTTTGGGCCATAATTAAGGCACAGGTAGCGAAGAAGAAGCAACGGACAATAACCGAGTTGGACAAATTCATTGAAAAAGTATGGTGTGAGGAAATCGCATCGAATCGAAAAAAAGGAGGGACTACAAAGTATTAATATCTTCAGTTCTCGGAAGTCTGAGAAGCCTGTTTCCTGTAATAAAAATCATAAGCTCGAATAGCAATAAAAACTATCATTATGCTTACACATTTACTCAATTGTTTTTTTCAATTAAACTTAAAACAATTTGGAAAATGTTTGTATTAAAGCCCTTTTTTCGGAAATTGGTTTATTGTTTTCCGAATCTGAAATGTATTTTAACAAATTAACGTTCGGTAAAGATGGGTCTTGATTATCTTTAAAACCTCCAAAATTATTCTACTTAAATTAGTTTTTTCACTACGTCCGAATTTCTATGTCCGTTACTGTATACATAATGTTCATAGAGGTACCATATGACTTCCACGTTCGACGTGGTACTTCTACACGAATGCAAGTTGTAGGTACAAAAAACTACCAACAAGACTAACAAAAGTCATTAAATTAGCAGCAATTTAGTGGAAATAATGTCCTGGAAAGACAAACCAGCCAACCCCCAATAACAAGAGCATACTCCGACCATTGCCACCCTACTAAAACGTGTCGTTAGGACACTTCACTTCATTGCATCTATAATACTATCACCTCTTCAGTTATCCTCCCATCATGAGTTTCACCTAAAAAGCATTCACACGCTCCACCCAACGTATCCTAAGTGGGTTTTCGTGAATTTTCGATTGAAATTCATAGTTAAACCCTTCGGCCGGAGTGCCGGTATGCTTGTGCGTTTGTATCACTTGCTAAACATCCATAAATACAGCATACAAGCAGGATACGATGTTCCTTCCAAGCGTTATGAAGCAGACCACTCACATTATTTATCCTCCCCCTTCTTCATCAACTATGATACTTTCACCCCCAACCGACCTCTCTCATAGTCAGAAGTCTCCAAGCCTGGTGTGTACATCTCTCTTTCTGTCTTTCGCTCTGCGAAGGTACTTTAAGGAGCATAATTATTGCAATAATCGTAAATAATAGTCTGGTGAAATATCACCAGCATTACCAAGAGGAAAGTCGAAGCAGAGGGAGTTGAAGAGGCAAGTGCTTACCTAACCCTAAGTGTCTGTCTCAACGTGCCCACCATACATGCATGCATATGGGAGTTTGAATTATGTCAGGCATGAAGTACATAATACTTTTAGGGCAATCTTCTGCCACTACGTCTTCTGCTCCTTCATAGTTTGGGCGCCTTTCAACTAACCGATTCGAGCAACCAGGCAACCATGGTCTGGAAGTCAGCCTTCTACTCCGATGTACACACTCCATTATTTAAGATAGAGTGAAAATGAAAAACGATTCGGAATACTTTAGTGAAATGAAAATCCCGTAGGCGATTGCACAGGATTGCACACACACATTCAGGAAAGGGGGGCGAGGGAAGGCCTGTATAAATAAGGACATCGTGCAAAGAGCACAAGATGAGAGTTAATGCAATCCCAGGTGTTGTGTTCAGTGTGTGTCCAATGTATGTAAATGGACAAGCAAAGATGCGGCACACACTGGAAGCGTCTTTCATTTAGTACTTTCCTAACGAAGTTAGTTGGTATTATGGCATGTACATCCACAGTCTGGTGTGTGTTAACTATGCAGAAGGTAACCAATGGTTAGCCAATAATGTTTGCATAACTTAGCCTTGGGAGAGTCTCTTACTTGTTTAAGAGAATTAAATGTTGAAAAATCTAGCTAGTCAGCGTTGACTACCGAGCAGTCTAGGGTACCAGGAAGTAGTTAAACCATTAATTTTAAAATCCGGAATATTTGCTGGTAATATCCCGATAAATGCCAAAAGTTACCAAATAAAGGCTGACTTTCTAAATTTTGTTCAAAGGGAAAAGCTAGAGAGAAATGCTCAAAATTCGCTTATTGGTTCGACTATCTCAAACATACTCGTACATACTCGTATGTGGTATACTAAACAATAGTAGGATAATTTGCCTGTCTGTGAAAGCGTTCAGTAATGACAAAATCAAATGGCCCTGGCTCTCGTCTAAAGCTTTTAAGTCGCCAGTGGACGATGGTGTATTTTAGTCCCAAATTTAAACAGGACTCAATTATACAATAGTACTTCTAACCATGGCAGCTTTATTTAGTACTAGCTCCAACTTCACAGATTTGAAAGAAATTTAATGTTGTGTTTATCCTTAAGTCAGGCAACAGGCCAAACGAACTTTCCAAATCCTAACATCCAATCAGTTTACCTAAAAACGAAGGAAAAACTACAGTCCTTTCATAAAGTATTTTAAGAGAAAACAATACCTATACGCTAACCAGTATACGCACATATACCTATACATATAAATGTGGACAAATTTATTTGTTATATAGATTCCAGAAGAACAGTTTATACTTGTAGGTAGATTCACTAAGCTCAATTTCAGCATAACCCTAAAACCTTTCGCTGCTCCGTCAAAGTCAGAAAAGAAATATCAAACTTCTTTACCACTAGCGAAAGTTTTCATCATGGAGATTATTATTCACGCGGCTCTATCAATATTTTCCAAAAGAGAATTGTCTCCAACTCTTATGTAAAAACCAGTACAATTATTTACAAGTCATTTCAAGTAATGTCTATAACTGTATCCTCTAGTTCCAAGACTACATGACTCAATTGGAATGTAGCTTCACTGATAGTGACCTATGAAATAGTTAAGTTGAAGTTTTCCGTTCCTTTTCTTAAATTGAATACTAGTTATCACCCGGTCCTGATGGCATATACAGTAAATTTAAAAAAAAACATGGTGACATTCTAATAATGGCTCTAAGAAGGATTTTTAGAGCTTGTTTGGCTGAAGTTGGTGCGAAATCAACGACATCCATACACATGGAAAATAAGACTACACCTTGACGAAAAGCCTCTCAACTTTTTATGATGTATAAAATATACCTATGAAGATGGTAATGGAAAGAGATCGTTTCCAACGTGCTAAAGGCCATACCGGCTAGATTAGCTGTAATTCATTCAAGGAGTGTCCGGATATTATTTTAGCAGTTATGCGTCTAATTGTTTCCCACAATCTAATCCAGATATTATTTTAGCAGTTATGCGTCCAATTGTTTTCGTCAAAATTTTCGATTTCGAGATTTTGATCAATTTTGATTTTCCAGGATCCAACAATCTAATCGCTGAAATAATTTACGAATTTTCTCATACCAAATTCATAAATTCACCCCGAAAAGGTAAAACTAATTTATCAATTCACCCCAAACATGGCGGATTGAGAAAATATCTGTAGGCGGCATGTTCGCAGATATGGCCGATTTTGGAAAAAATCGACCCAGCAGTGCACATTATTTTAAGAAAAAATGCAAACTTTTTATGAAAAAAAAAAAATATATATATATTTTGAATTTGTATTAATTAAGGACTCGTTTCCTTAATTAAGGACTCCATTCAACTGTTAATGTTGGAAGATCAACAATAAAAATAAGGAGAAACCATTTACCGAAAAAAATTAATTTTAACCTATATAGGTATAAGAAAGTATTTTTTTTATGTCAGTTTAAACTAAGAGAAATAAGATTTATTTCATTTCTATTGCCAATACACAAAGTATTTCAAAGTATGTACAAATTTGAGCAAGCACTAGTTGTTCATTACAGAAAAGAGAAGCAGACAAATATCTAACAAATTCATTTGTTTATATTTGTCTGCTGTTAAAGTTAAACTGTGACTAAAAAGGAACAAAAGTATTTTCTCTGTCGGTGGATATCAGAATTTCAAAACTTGAAATGCTGAAGGGCGGAAAGAACCATATAATATAAATAAATTAAATTTTTTCGTGGATAAACAAATTAAATAAAACGAAAATGTTAGTCAAAAGGGGTTGCTGAATTCAAATTCAAGCTCAGAATTTCAATATTCAAAATTGCGGATTCTCATAGTTGAAAAAATGCTGTGCAAATTAACATCGATTAGTCAACCGAATTGACAAATTTAAAATGGAGTCTAAAAGTAAAGTATAGTATACCATTTTAAATTTCAAAATTCTGACTCCGAATTCCCTTTCAGCGACGTCGAACACATAGCTGATCGATATCAATTTTCGCAACATTTCCTAATTTTTTGGATCTAATTTTGAATCCGCAATTTTCAATTTTGAAATTCTGGCTTCTGATATCTCAGATTCAGATATCTCGAGAACATTTTTTTACTTAGAATTCTTTTTGATTAATTTCATTCATTTTCGATAAAATTGCATTTGTTTATAGTAGTAGTAGTATTAATAGTATGTGATTTTATTTTTCTTCAATTTCCTTAAGTTATTTCAAAATAAATAGCATTCACTTTTGCCGTCAGTCATAAAAAAGAGATTTCTTGAATTAATATACAAGTAATAAATTAATGAGATATAATTAATTAATGATTTACTTAAAATGCGTCATTTAATATTTGAGCGCTATATTTCAGAGCGGCTTTTACATATTCATATGGTGCATTGCGATCCTTTGCGTCTAAAGCATCTACAGTTTCATGAACTCGTCGAATCTTCCCTAGGATGGGACAGGTTCCTAAAAATTGATTCTCGATGTAATATACACATAGCTAGAATGGAGCAGCTCTCCTTTGACTTTAAACTGTATTATTATATTATTAATGGCTTTAGATATATCTATATTTTTGTTGGCCCAGTGTTATTTAATATTACGCATTTTGACGAAAACAATACCTTCCCTATATACAGGGTTATTCATTTTGCACTTTAGGATTTAATAAATAAATAAATATATATAAAACTCAATGTACCTATGTTTGTATGTATGCTATGAACTCCAAAACCACCGAACCGATTGAGCTCAAATTCGGTATTGGTCCGAGAGTATTTCTGTGAAATCGGTTCAGCAGTTTGTCATAAAAAAAACATGTATTCCTTTTTGTTAGGCTCAGCAACGCACGCCGGGTACCCGCTAGTAAATAAATAATATTGAAGTGAGGTTGGACTATGCTAACATCGGTTAAATGGCCGCCATGGGAGTTATCATAACTGGGTCAGATCATATAATCTTAGTGCCCAATTGATGTCGCCAAATCTCGAAATTTAACGGCCGTGGAACTTGTCGTTCTACATAGAGCCAAATTTGCCTGTGTTGTATGGCAAGTTCCGCCCTGTTGAAACCACATGTCACTCACATCATCGTATTCAATCTTAGACTAAAAAAAGGTTATCATTTGACCAGAGCAGAGAATTCACTGTAACAGTTGCGGTTCCGTCGTTTTAAAAAAAAAATGCTACCCGATCACGCTGCCGTCCATAGCGCGCACCAAACTGTCACTAGTGATCAACGATCTCATTTGGATTCTCAGAAAACCAAATTCTGCAATTTTGTTTTTTTACGTAGCCGTCGAGCGATAAATCTGTCCTTAAATCGCGATACACAGACATTACACAACTGTTATATTTGTAGTAAGATTCGACAATTGTAATGCGTTGATCGGTGGTCCCATATTTTAAAATGGCAACGCAAGAACTAACTACCTGTCACTATGGATGACAGATGCGGTAAGTCAGGGATCTGAAAGTTCTTCTCTTTCGTATTTCTTAAAGAAAATACGAAAATATTAGCAATCCAATATTCGAGGCTAAATTAAAATTTGTATTCTAAATTCAACATTAACAATGCTGTTTAACCAGGTTTATTTTGATTTCTTTTCTTTTTTCTTAAAAACCAACCGGGCTATCATTAATTAATAAGAACTTCTAAAATTCGCAGTAATTAATTTGTTATATGTACATATTTAGGTATATTAGGGTTATACATGCATATATAGTTTGCCCAAATACTTACATAATGAATATTTTTTTCTCAGTTTTCCAATGTTCCTTACTAGTGAGAATATTTTATTGTAATATCAGTTCAACCGAACGGGGGTGGGAAATATAATCAATACGAGTTGTATTTCATTAATGAACACTTTTTGCTATCTGTACGTTTGTTAATCTTATGCATCTAAACGTGTTAAACATTTTTGAGATTGAGACTTTTCGCTTTGTTTCTGCCTCAATAATCGAGCTTATGTATATGATAATCGTTACATCCCAGACAGAAGAAAATCAATTCTGATCTTGGCATTACTATCATAGAGAAGCTCAAAAAATAGGTCTCGTAATTTTGTTCGCCTGTCTGTCTATATCTAGGTCTGCAGCCTAAATGGTTGAACGGATTTACTTCACACTTTATATCTGGACTCGGCTAATGCCCCGAGGTGAAATCATAATTTTCCTTCTAGACTCAATTTTGAATAAGTTCAATTTTCTGCAAACGGGTCTAACGATTTCGATAAAAATTCATATCTGGAGTAATATGGATAATACTCAGTTTTTCGTTAAAAATTCCAATGACAGTGCTTTCTTAATAGCGGACTTGCATAAATTAGCTATTTCTAGGATATGGTTAAGATGATTTTATTCTAAATTGGTATTTAAGCCACTTTCGACGTATGCAAACGTATGGCATTTAAATTTTGGGAATATGGTAAAAAAAAAAAACATTTTTAACACATTTTAGGAAGTAGATTTCTTCGCTTCCTAAAAATGTTGCCTTAATTTGGAAACCGAACAATTTACAAACGAAAGGCAAATATGTAGGTAGTACGTGCGACCCAGTCGCGCTCTTTATTTCATAAATCGAGGAACAATATATTAGTTTTTAGTAATAAACCTATACAGTTTTGGATTGGCCACTAAAGGCTTACTTCATCACGGTCATCTACATGTGTGTGGTATACAGTAAATCCTCTCATCTGTACTTATAAAGTCTTTGCCATCCTATTTATGACACTTGCTTACTGCGTAAAGGAGTATTAGCATACATACATACATACAATATAATACTCAAATGTTACCGGCTCTTGTTCTCGGAAAGTCATAAACTTTCCCTCTTTCAGGAATGTTCAGTCCAGTTCTATTAACAAACTTATTCAACGCAGAACAGCACACATTTTGCACCGATGGTGGTGATGGTAAGAGTGGTTGTGGCTTGTGGTTTTGATGATGTTTGATATTTACATCCTGCACTCTTCCACTTGAGTCCATTCAATTTTAATGAGGTCTTTGCGGAATGCTTACTTTTGAAATATGAAATATCTAAAAGGTCAGCATTAGCTACGTAGTGGCAAAATACGGAAGAGGTTGCACAGTTTTTAAGAAGACTCTACAAAATTCATCTCTGAGCTGTTTTCAGGAAGGTGGTCAAAACTTTTCGGCAAAGTTTTCGGTTTCATTAGAGTCAAATGTAATGGCCTCACATGCCTAAGATTTACGACGTTTAATTATACTTGGGAATTGGAGGGAGTGGGTGTGTAAGGAAGGATCCAATTATGTTGTATATTTATATGCGTATCACAAAAGGGTTTTATGTTCTGTCCATTTGTTGGTCACTCCTGTTTGTCGAGGTCATTAAAAACTCAAAATAGTATTCTCACCGAAAGGGATTTTATAATGTAACGAGGGAGTGATTATGTGAATGGATTATTTCAGCCTAATGTCTAATTTGAAATTAACAGTGCCGCATTTAATTATGGTCAGTTATGTATTGTAATTTGTTTATTTGACATCTTGTGCCTTGAGGTCGACAAAAACTATTTGATGATCCTTGATTGCTGTGGAATGTTAAAAACGACAGCAATAAATATAAATATTTCAATAAATTCTTAGAGTCGGTTTAATAATAGTAAGAGTTTGCCTAAATTACAAAAAAAAAATGTTGAGGTCGAATTCCAACAATATTGTTAGCTTCCGTCAGATACTTGACTTGCGATACTCAATTTTGCAATATCAAATTTTGGCAACGACTCGTAAAACTTATCTTGTTGTGATTATGCTAGATGTGATCTAATAAAATTCAACAGTAATTGGGGAAAATGAATCAAAGATTATTTCTATGTGCAATTGGAGAGAAATACAATAAAAACAATACAACATATTCCAGGATGATGCCCGACTTCTCAGGTAACTCAAATATACATAGATATTTCGGCCAAATCTGGTTATATGAAGAAGGTATTATATATATATTAAATACGAATAGCTTTAGAATACAACAGAATTGCGATAGAAGTTAATTATTAATAAACAAAGAATGCAGCACTAATTTTTTGGAAAAAAAAGTCCGCCGCTTGAGTGTAAAAATACCAAGTATGACGTATGGGAATAGATGTGTTGAAGACAAAAACAGATTCAATCCAAGATGATATCCAAAATCGATCTTCGAAAATATATACCATCGGAAAAAGGAGGAAATACAAAAAACAGTCAGCTCTTGGAGACATTGCAAGCAAGCATAAAGCAACAATCACAATTATGAAAAGTTTAAATTTGTAAACCCAGGTAGAACGCTTGCTTGCCTAATGCTTGCAGAAAAAATATTAGCTCGGAATTTCCCATTAGATTCATACGAAGTAGATCTTATATGTATTAAGGTATTGTGATTTTCACTAATATGCATAATCCGGAAGAACTTCGCAGATATTTTAGAAATATAGCAATGTCAAAAGCTAAAGCTTATGAGCAAGTAGCTAACAAAGGACAAAGAATATCGAAGCATATCGAAGTTATTAGTGCTCATATTTCGATACCTAAAATGTAAGGAAGGACTTATTTACCACATGCTATCCAATATATACTTAGGTATGTACATGTTGGCAGACACATACGCACTCCATTTTAACCTTAGCTATATTTGAGCATACGAGTAGTCAATTTTCGCAAATCTGCTAATAAATTAAGTTCTGCTATTCGAATTTTTAGGAAGAAACTAAGAACGCAGTCTTATTGCAAACTTCCATATTACTTCAGACTTGAATTTTGATGGAATCGTTAGAGCCGTTTTCGAGAAAATTGCAATTTTTTTAAAGTAGCCCTAAGTAAAATGTTAATTTTGAGGCTAGAATGCACCTCTGGGCATTAGTCCACAAAACCTCCAGATCGAAAATTTTCAGAAAACCAATACTTGCCCTTAAACGAGTCGAACAACGAGCAAGATACAATAAGTGGATTCGAAGTTCTATATTTTTTTTTTTTTTAAAAACATACCTTTTCTTACACTGTGAAGCCATTAGGGTTCGGTACCGTAATTTGTATTTATTCTTAATTTTACTTCCTTGACAATCCGTAGGCATTTTGAAAGCTTCCAACTTTTCGACTTCCAATTTCAAATTATCAGACCAGAAGGACATATTTTTCTTTCGTGTATGCCTGTTCGTTTATTTTCACACTCCTTACTCAAGTCAAAAATCACTAAACAGATTTTTCTGAAACTTGGTTTGCAAGTTTTATCTTAAAATCATCATAGTCGGGTGAAATTGGGGCCAGATATAGAGATGTATAGACTGGAATAGCTTCTCGCAGCCAGTCCTGCTGTGAGCCACACGTTTCCGTTTCCGAAGGGCAATTTTTTCGATTGAGAGAAGCTCCTTCATGACAATTTTACTCTCGGATATTTGTCAGACTTTCGCGAGAGGTGGGACCGTGAGAAAACGTTTTTTGGGTTTTATTGGATTCGAACCTTGAATCTGCCGCTCAATGCCCCGTTTGGGCGAGTATGTGTTTGGCTAATCTTCCCTATTAGCTACTTAACTCAAGAACATCCAAGTCGATTTGGATGAAATTTGGTATGAAAGTTTGAATTAAACTTTTTAATAAACAACTTTGCAATTGAAATTGTCTTTCATCTATTGATCTACCTTTTCCATTTGAAAAAATAGTTTTTTTGCAAATAGTTTAAACTTTCTGCAACTGTATTACATTAAATCAAAGCTCATACCGAGTTATGAGGAAAAGCATGACTTATGAGTTTCGAGACCTATAAGTCGGACTTCCTTCTTGCTGAAAAGCATGGAAAATCTAGTTGAGATTCACATGCGCAAAGTTGCTTTGAGGCTGCAGCCTCTATCGGAGATGCAGCATGCCTATCAGCGTGGAAAATCCTGCGAGATTGCGCTGCAAAGAAAAGAAAAAAAAACTGTGCTAGACAACATGGAGTAGATGAAACATTAGTGTTGTGGATTAAAACAATGCTAATGAACAGAACTTTGGCCGTAGATGCGGATTGTGGGTGCCGATATTTAATGACAGGGGGTCAACAGGGTCTATCCGCAAGATGGCGTTCTGTCTCCACCGCTATGGTTGTCTACGCTCAGGCATATGCCGTACTTTCTGTTGGACCATGCCTAGCCTTTGCTAACGCACAAATGGCTCTAGATATGATCCATGAATGGTGCATTAAGAATGGGCTTTTGGTCATTCCGATGTTGTTATTTTTACGAAAAGAAGGATCTTGACCGGTCTGACTTAGCCAATGCTAAAGGGCATCACTGTCCAAGCCAAATACTTAGGAGTAATCCTTGTTAAAAAGCTCCTTTGGTCAAAGCATGTCGTGTCGAAGACAGCCAAGGCGCTTAGAGTTTTCTGGCAGTGTAAAGGTGTTTTCGGCAAGACATGGCGCTTATCACCGAAAAAGGCTCTCCGGATGTATATGCAAGACTTTTGCCAGCAAATGCGTTGGTTGTTTAGTGGAATGGGCTTTCGCGTAGTGTGACTCCCTTTTGCACTAAACTCCAAAGAACAGCTTGTCTCGGCTGCACGGGACCTCTTCCGAGTACGCTTGGCTTTGCTCTAGATGCACTGCTCAATCTACCTCCTCTCGATACCTATATCATAGGCAGTACTATCAAAGTAATCTATCGTCTTAGGCGAGGTGACCTTTGGTACAATCCACACTGGAGTTTTGATGACCTTGCATGACACTTATCCTACGACCCCTGTCTTATGGAGACGCTGTCTGACGCAATGACACCAGACCTTCGGTTGTTGCGCAAATTTAAAGTCGACTCAACCTACGTTCAGGACTGGCTTCAGCCAGAATTTGAACCAAGAAGGAATTGCAGCCAAGTCTTCATACATGGCTCTCAAATTAGTCAGGGGTCTGGGGCTGATATCTTCTTGGAGGACAACGACATCAGTTTTCCAGACGGCGACTTATGCAATCCTAATGGCCATAAACTATGTTGTAAGGAATAGGTGGAAGGGTCGGAGTATTTGCGTCTGTAGTGACAGTCACGCTGGGCTTAAGGCCATGCTCAATTCGGCCGCAAAGCTGAACACTGTGATTCTTCTCTGGGTCCTATTCCACACTGGAATCATTGGGAAAAAGATCTCCGATGAGATTGCAAGCCAAGGCTCAGAGGAGGTTTTCTCAGGATCCGAACCTGCATTAGATATTCCTGCGTGTGAACATAATTATGTGTGGCACGATTCTCCAGGCGCTGCGGGCAGACTAAACGAATGGTCATGTATACTTGTGGAGAGGGCGACGATACTGCGAAACACTTCTTCTGTAATAGTCCGGCTTTTGCTCGGCACTGATGTGGTGAGTGCTGATACCATAAGCTCCTCATCACTGAAGCGTTTACTCGACTTTCTTTGGAAGACCAGCAAATTTCATTAAAATGGGTAAAACAGGGTTTGCTTCTTGGTAGTAGAATCGACCAGTTGCCTCTGAGTGCTCCTGTGCAGCGTTTCCTGACCCTATACAAAAAACAAAAAGTTTTATGAGTTGGATACTCCCTAGTTCCCAATTTCGATTTTATATTACAGTGTTTTTAGCATTTCTGAAATGCGAATAAATTGGCTCTTCGAAGAAGGTATAGATTATTATTATTGAATAATTCGTTCATTAGTTATACGACCTCAAAACATTCTCTTTTTCTTAAATAGCATTTTTTAATATATATAGAGACACAGATTTTTGTCTAAATCATCTATGTCTTTTTCAGTTTATATTTTCAAAAATCTAAGTTTTTTGATGTACGTCCATGGCAATACTGTTTCCGATTACTTTATAAATAAGCAATTTTATGCTGTATAAAACTAGGTGAAATTTAAACCAACTAAGTCTTACTGTAGCCTTGTGTACATGCATAAAGCGGCTGCCACACAATATTTCGCCAATTTTATGGTGATGAAGGTCATTAAATTTGCCACCGATGGATACTAATGAGCCCGGATTTGTACCCAATACATCATCAGCTTATCAAAATCACGAGATCAAACATTTTCACGACACCAAAATTTGGCTTTAAGCCTCACACAGACTGCATACCGGTTACAGTTCGGTCAAGTTTTTTAAGTAGAAAACTTTGAGAGATAGTTTGCCACAAAAAAAAACACACTTGTGTAAGTTAAGCCTGACGTGGACAGATACAATCAAGATGCTACCGGACCAACTTTTGATTGTTTTCGAGTGCAAACCATTGGTTACATCTTTGATCACTTGACTGTGATCAGCTGATAGGCCACGTTTATCCAGAAAAATGGCTGCATCAGGCCAGGAGTGGTACTACCAGATGTGACATTAAACCACATCAGTGTAGATCCGATGCCGTGAGGAACATTTTCACGAAGATTCTGGTCTTTAGTCTTCAAATTACTGAGTGTATGATATTAAGGAAGAAGGTAACCTTCCTTAAACACGTGACATCTGAGGTTTTTTTTTCACAGACTCTCAAAGTAACTAATAATAAAATAATAGCATTTTTGGACAGGTAGACTCTGAAATCAACACAAAAACATGGAGAGAGGTACTCGTATAAGGAATAAGAGAGAGAGAGTGCAATATTCATGAAAAGACCTAGATCTCTAAAAGATAGGGTTGCCCACTAATTCAGTCAGCTGTTGTTTAAAGTTCCGACAAAACGTCAACTAAAAATTAAAATGTAAATAAATAAATATTTTTTGGTGCTATCAGCACATACGGTTTACAATAGCTTCTCGCGGTCATGCGGACTGCGCATGCTATTTTTGTTTGAAACAAATGGAGGGACCTGCAATTTGTTGACATTTCCTAACTGCATTGTTGAGTAGCTTTTCTAAAAAAGTTTAACTCTCGGCTGCTTAACAGACTTTCGCGAGTGGTCGGATAGTTAAAAACTTGTTGAGTATCTCGTTGAATGATCCACGCATTTAACCATTGATCCACGGCGCCCAACAAAATACCAGCTACTTGTGAATAGAATCCCCTAAGGTAAAGAGCAACCTTCAGGAAACTGAGACTTGTGCCAGCAGTACGGTGGTATTCTCTCAAAACTCCCGAGGAAAGGAGAATCCGATAGTTTCTAGCAATTTATTAAATGAAGGGTGTTCTGATTTTCCCTTGCGATAGTTACTATTTCTCTACGCCAGGCTTGGTATAATTTCTGTGGTGAAGATTATCTCACAGCTTTTTGGCTCTTCTTTATGACCTACTTCGGGTGCCGTCAAACTGAAACTCCCTCATTTCGTACAGTTTTTAAATTAGGACCTGACCACAATGATTAACAGTGATTTGGCTTACTTATAAAAAGTCAGCTGAATGCGGTCGATGCAAACAAGCCTCTTCTTCAGTCGCATGCTAACCACCATTCATAAAGGGTAGTGCGCTGACCTACGGTTTGCCAAACAGTATGAAAGGATGTTCGAAGGTATATTGTTTAATACTACAATCGTTGCGTTGCACCGGTCGTTGTACTACTTCAAGATAAGAGAAGTTGAAAAGCAAGTGATACTTCTGGTCTAAAATGCCGGGACTAAAAGAGACACAGCTGAAGAAATCTGAGTGTCATCATGAGCTACCACCATGCATAACTCCTTGTCATCATACTACTCATAGGTTCAAATGGTTGCCTGTGTCTAAGCACAAACACGCTTAGACTATAGTAGATACTTTTGATAAAATACCATATGAGTTCCTACATGTATGGTATGTATATACGTTGTATTAGTCAACAGTCTCAACATACTCATAGGAAATATGTACTGGCAAATACTCACATTTAATTCACTGACGCAATTACGATTGCCTTTCAAAATGTTTATTCAGAAAGATACTTTTATTAAATTTCTCTCTCAAAACTAGAACATTTGTTTACGTTCTGCACAATAGAGGAAAATAGAAAAATCAAAACTCATCGATCATCATGTCCTTGACAATAGAATCAGAGCTAACCTCCGAAAAATACCCCAGAGATGAAAAATAAATAGAGCATAGAATGGAAATAGAAGATACAAAGAGTCCTGAGAGTGGTATAAACTCAAACATACTCGTACATAGAACCACAGATTGCCCAGTATATGACATAGACAAAGTATGATGGGCAGCAAAGGGTTTGTCCCCTACAACTAGTCCTTAAGGATAAATAAATAACCACCATATGACTGTTATCCTTGTTTGTATGTAAAATTTGTGGTAGTCTCTGCGCTTTTTCCCAAAAACCACATAGTGGGTGTATTACTGTATGTTTTCTTCTCATCGTTTTGTAGCATAAGGACACAAAAGTTTCCTGTGTGTAGCTAGACAAGCATAAGATTTCGTTTATTCACAAAAGTTTGTGAGGAGTCGTCACTGTGTGTTTTCATTTGATATTACTCTTACAGCGTTCTTTAGATTTTTTTTTGAAAGCTTAATGCTCATATAAATCCTTGTCGTGCATTCGTTTTGGTTATTTTCATTAACAATGAGGAGCATGTGGGTGTATCCGGTATATAAAAAAGAGTCCTTTATTGTCGAATAGGACTTTATTCGCATTGGCTTCAAGTAGCGGTAATAAATCAGAGTTGAGTAAATTTTTGACGGATTCATGGTATGAGGAGGTAAGAGCTAAGTGAGGGTGCGACTAGGTTGAAAAAAATGTATTGTATTGATCTTTTTACTCATTTATTTAAGACGTAGTTTTCTATTCGGTAAGATAATGCGATAACAATGTCCCGAAATGCCAATTTTATACTCAAAAATCGCAACGTACCTACTCCTCATCTTCATTCTCTAGTATTTTGGATAACCGAACTTTCCGAGGCGGAAAACTAAGGCATGTTCTATTGAGAAATACCTAAGTCTACAATTTAAAGTCGAATTTTGTTTTAGGTTCTGAGCTATCAAAAGTTGTAAGTAAAGCAGCAACAAAGAATAGTAGGGCACAAACCTCTCATCAATTTTCAATAGTAAAATTGAATTTCAAACAATTTAAGCGCTTTTTGTGAACTGTGATTTACATACTCGTATGTACGTACAAACTACTAATGAAGCCCTTGGCTGCAGATGAAAGTAAAAGTACAATAGTTGCCATTAAATGGCTTTGTTTGATTTTGCCAGCAGCCACTGTGTAGCGATATCCCAATGAAACACGGTTTTTGACTCGAACCACAACTTCGTTACAGCCAATGTATAGATGGATAGAAGTCGCAGAAACAAATAAGAACTAACCAAATCCATTAATTTCTCGAGAAATCCGTCAACACCAACTGCAAAGGAACAAATATTACCTTGTCATCAAAAATGCAGCCTTAGGTCTTATTAAAAGTGCCTGTAAGCACATGCTCTATAACATGAGGCATGCAAAGTAGCGCTGCTCAGATTATTTTCTAATTAGGACCAATCTTGACGATGACAACCAACATCTTCGTCTACCTGACCAACATAAAGTGATTAAGCCAATACCCGGGCTAAAGTCCAGCAAGACTGCTGAAGCTGTCTACATAACCGCCGAACTATTAGAAATAGTTGCAGAAAATTTGGTAGGCCTCATCTGTAAAATATAGCCAAATGAAAATACACCCGAGCCTAAAACATTTCATCAACATTGATTGTTCTATCTATTTACATATGTTGTTTTAGCCCGAGAAAGTAGACTATTGACCGAATATTAATATTACATCTGGAGATCCAAATCGATACTCATAACTTCCAATCATACCACAAGTGGTGCGTTTTTGAGTACATGCTCAACAAAAAACCGATCAGGCTCGACACACAGCAACTTGTGAACTATTGAACGGATTTCGGTGATTTTCGTTAGTAGGAGAACTTTGTGAGTTTTAGATGCAAGTATGTACCTATATTTTGCAGATGTTTCTCCACATATATTTTTGAATCCTACTCAAAGAGCTGTTCAACGATGTATCACGATACATATGTATATTTTGTTCTCACTGGAGACAGGTTCAAGTTAAATATTTTTTTTATCAAAATGACATCGGCGCCAGCTTTGGTTCATTATTTCACAAAACTTGAGTAAAAATCATACATTTGGAATTTATATTTATATACTAGTTTAGGAGGAGCTAAAAATTGATAGACGGACAAACGGCACAATTTTGAGGTATTATAGGACTTTGAATATCTATTGTCTGCTGAAAAAGATCTCAAGCAAAAAATGTACTTGAGGAGCAAAGTTCTCTCCTGAATAGCCAAGTACACTTTGTATAAACACTCTCATCATCCCAGTCTTTCTTTTAAGAAATGAATCTTTCGAGTGGTTTGCAGAAACGTCCTCTTTTCATTTAGAGAATCTGAAGAAGAAGTTTGGCGGCTCGAGTTATACAGCGATGTCTGCTAAATTTCAGAGTGGAGAATCTTCGCATTCTTTGCGGCAGCTTACGCCACCAACACAACTAGGACTAGAAAAGCTTGTTGATTAAAAATCAGGGTCCTATTCCACTTTTCACATAGCACTTTGCAGCACTTTTTTTTGTATTAACTTACTCTTTTAATAGGTATGTAACATATGTAAGTGGAACGTATCATTTGGAAATGAGTCACAAAGTGTTGTGTGAAAATTTGCAGAGTTGTTTTTCGAAATGGGTCCCTGGTCCACTAAAGATTTCAGCGCCATGTTCTTGCAGGGATTAAAATTGTACTTTACTTTTGATGGCGCTGCAGTCCGAGAAGACCTGCTTATAACGTGGCTCAGTAGTTAAGTACGTGGACCACTGACCGGGAGGATTAAGTTCGAGTTCCAGGATCACTAAACGTTTTTATAGTCCATGTTCCATGCTTCGCTAACGTATGACAAACATTAGAGAGTAAATGCTTCTCAATTACTCCTTTCGAAAACGGCTTAAAACTGTAAGTCCTTTCAATGCGAGTACCTCGCAGCACAGGAAGTAGGATTTTTTTCAATGAAAAAAAAAAGTTTCCATTGTTCTTTTCGATGGGTTAAAAGTCAATTTGCGTTCCAGCAAATTTATCAGCCTAGTTACGTCTAATTTCTTCTACCCTCCTCGTTCATAGCCAGACACATCCGCTTGGCACTCATACCTTTTCACATTTTTCTGACAATGTCTTAAGCATAACCAAGTTGTTGCACTAACTGTTTAAAATAGTCCGCGATCTTTTGAGCTAGGAATTTCTTGACTATGTATTTAATCACGACGGTCTAACTGCCGAACTATTTAAAGTACGTGGGGATGATTTGGTACGGAGCACACAACAACTCATCTGTAAAATATGGAAAGTATGCTCAACAAATGGAACCTGAGCCCGATCGTCAAGAAAAGAGACTCCTCAACATCGCCCATAAGATCCTATCTGCCATATTATGTGAACGCCTTAAACCTTTTGTTACCACTCTGATTGGTCTGTATCAGTGTGATTTTGGGCCAGTTTACTATAGACCAGATATCCACATTACGGCAGATCTTGGAAAAAATCCATGAGTTCCAAATCGATATGTCTATAGAGACAAGCTGTACACACTACAAAGCCATGTCTAGTTTTGGTAGCCCTGCCAAACTAGTACGTCGAATGGCGATGACAAATTTAAAGCAAAGCAAAGTATGTAGTTTAGGTAGATGTACACTCTTGTACTGAAAAAATTTTGAGAAAAAATGCTTTGAGCTCCTTGAGCTCATGTAAATGTGAAAGTTTAAAATATTTGCTTCAAATACATATGTTTTAATAAATTATGCAGTTGTTTGCTTGACCTAGGTAAATATAATTTTCTGTCGACAATTTTCATACTTGTTTACATACAAACATCGATATTCGTATTTGTAGAAAGATTTTATACAAAAACTATTCGTACATGACTATATGTTATACCTATTTCATGGCCTAAAAATGTCACCATATTATCCTTTTATCTTGTAAGGACTGTGCACAACATTCACTTCAATTAAACAATTGCAGTTACTTACAAAAACTTGAGGTAATTTCTAGGCCGACAAATTGTTAGTTAAGCATAAAGTCCTTTGCCTAATTAATGCACCTCATCCGTTTGACTTACAAACGATCTCTATAATCATCACCTGCAGCATATTACGGAAAGGAGGTACTCAGTTTTTAAACGTAGTACTGGCACTGGCACCTTATGCCGCAATACTGAGAAACATTAATTGCAATAAGTGAACATGCAAATTATGTACTCCTCTTATGAATGCATTAACTAACATACTTATCGCTGGTAACAAGCTCTGTCCTCGTGTTCACTTTATGACCCCGAGGAAACTACGTCTTGTTGAACAGGAAAGTGCCGCCACAAAGAAGGGCGCAAGCATAGTACGACTAATTAAAAATCACAGTTAATAACTTTTTTTTTCTGAGAATATGTGCAATTTCGTCACTACTTTGGCAGGATAAGAGTTTGCAGAGTACGATATTAAAAAGAAGAAGCCCAACCACTGAGGAAAGCAATAAGTCGAGGTGCTGTTGCAACGCTACTACGCCAACGTCTAGCAATTAATTTTGAAAACTTTCAAAGAAGTCAATTAATTTTATTAACACATTCTTGCTATTTTGCTGTGTGAGTGTACTCCTCTGCTGTGCTGTGAGTGAACAGTTCCAGTTGAATGAAATACTATACACCAAGGCTCAAGAAAGTCAAAAACTTAAAATGGTTAAATTATTACCAACTAGCTGGTTGTATACACACATCTCCAACCCTTAGCTACTTAAAACATTCCCTACTCTTTTTTACTTAATTGAAGAAGAAGAGAATAGTTTAAGAGGAGCTGCTATAGCATTAATTTCTTGGTGACCGTGTACAACCTCATTATTACATGTTGCAAAGTGGGTTGGGGTCTGTATGGCATCAATTCCGTATTAGAATTATTATTTTTTTTTTTTTTTAATTCTGTTTTTATAAAAGAAATCGTTTAATGTAAGAATCTGCGCACTTTTTACGTTATCAAAACAACTTTTCTTTTATTATTTACACAACTTTAGTTATAATTTAGACAACTTTATATTTCAAGGTCACTGTTCTTCTAAGGCAGTCATGGAATACAAAATTTATGTTTACGTTGATGCCTATACATACAAACTGTGATTAAATAAATTTGTTTGGAACTGGAACCAGCGTAGATTTTCGCAGTCACTCGTGCTACGCGTGTTAGATTTTGTACACACCAATAGAAGGGGACTACAATTCATTGCCGTTTCTGAAGTGCGTAATTGAAAAGGTTTTTCATGACAATTTTACTCTCGGATGTTTGTCAAACGCTCGTAAGTATAAGAATAAAAACTAAAGATCGAGATGAAGTTGAGAACTGAAGTTTTTCATACAGATACTGAGTCTCTTTGCAAATCAAGATATTTTTTAGTGTTTTAACACATTGACTGCCAGGGTAATTTTCGAAATGTTTACCCGGGGGCGAACCAATTTTTTTCCCTATATTTGTGTTTTCTTTGGATTAAAGTACATTTTAGATATTTAGATGTATTTTTATTAATTAAGAAGGTCCTTGGAAGGATTTTCCCCTGGTTATCATATATGATACGAGATTTAGACTTCTATCTACTTGTCCGGGGCTATGGCTATCATATTTGATAGCCAGGAGATTCAGTTTGTGAAAGAGTTTTTTTTGGTCATTATAAATTATTCTTGACTTGTAAGCTGCTGTAAACTTCAAAAAACCTAGATTATAAACCAGTGAGAATTTGAAACATGTTTTACAAAATTTATGGAGCAAAAATGTGGTCTTCGTAAATCAAAACATAAAACAAAGTAAACGATCTGCACTGAGTGTAAGTATCGTGTGTTGAACGCAGTGCAATAGTAAAATGGCACAAATACTAACTGCAGCCTAATAGTGAGTGAAATGGCAGAAGCACTTACTGCAAGCTAGTTCTTGATTTATAAAGCCGCCATTTCGCGCTCAATTAATTTTGTAGAAAAAGGTACAAAAGGGCGAAATTGCTTCTCGGGAAGATAATGACGGAATCGTCATTTTGAAGTGGAAGGACACACTGGATGTTCGTATGCTCTCTACAAAACACACTCCAGTTTTATTGCCAATTTCAAATAGAAGAACATCACAAATAAGTACTGAGCCCTCCACCAGCTCAAATCCACCTGCAGCTCCTAGGCCAAGACAACAGGCTCTGAGGTCATTATTCAAGCCTGAAGCGATTCTAGCTAATTAAATAAATAATTAAAATGGTACAAGAAATTAGGAGTTGAACTTTTACTTGGAGTTTCAGTTGTCAATGCTAGGGTCGTATACAAGCATGCAACAAAAAGCAAAATTTGTATACGCAAATATAGAGAAATGTTGGTAAGTGAGATTCTCAACATTGCAACAGGTTCGACCCGAGCAGAACATAGCCGTGCCAAAGTTCATCACTTGAAGGATAGATTAAATAAAATAAAATTCGCAGAAATTACAGTGTTTGCTACAACAGAATCTTCAAAGAAAATTGTCGGGTATTTGCTCGGAAAGAATCAAGGCAAACTAGTACTTTTTGTGAAGATTGCCCAAATCAACCCTAAATGTGCCGGGAATGTTTCAGTGTTATTCATTAACACTTTTTCCTCCAAAATTAAAACATATTTTTGCAAATTGAATTTTTATTATTGAATTAAAAAGTTTTGTTTTCTAATTTGCATGCTTTTTTATTGTTGCCTAAAGTAAGAAGCTATAAAATGTAAACCAATCACAAACAACTGAATCCAAGTTTACTTAGCACTACCCGGGGTGCCAAACTTTTTGTTTTATATTTAATTTTGTTCCTAGTGGCTATCAATTTTGAATGCCACGGCATAGTATCAACGCACATGTGGCTATTATAATTGATAGCCACGGCCACAACGATAACATCACTGGCTATCAAACATGATAGCAATGGCAGTGAATGTGTTAAGGACGCAGAAATTGAAATAGGTGTGCACAACCCAAAATTCTAGTAGTGTATTCAGAAACATGATCAAATCGTTTAAGATTGTAAACATATCGCGTAATGTTGTTAAAGGCCACTCTAAGATTCGTTCATATTTTTGAGTTATGACAACAAAAAATTGAACAACCGTAGGTGGTTAGTCTTTACGCACTATACCACTCAGCCACGCACACACGAGCAAATTAATAATAATAACAATATTTTGGCGCTAAGAGACCATACAGGACCTGGACTAGCTTCTAGACATAAAGTTAATCCTCGTGCAGGTTTAAACATTACCCACCAAAAAAGTGGGGTATTTGAAAAAAAAAAAAAACACGCTAGCCTTGTTATTGAAAAATGACGTCCAAAATATGAGTTTAGGCTTTTTTCTCGAAAACTATTAATTTTAAAAAAGAATTATTTATCATAGAATCGTGTACAATTTTTGTTGTAAAAAAGGTGCTACAATGTGAGGCAAAATCAGAATTTGTATTCCGATTCCAAAATTACAATTACGACATCACAAACACTACCAATTTGTTCGAATTTGGTGATTGTGTTTCGAATTTTTTGCCGACTCTAATCTGTCCATATACGATAGACATATATTACAGAACTGTTATTTTTGTAGTAAGATGCAACAATTTGAATGCATTGAGCGGTGTTTAAAAGATCCATATTATTAATATGCAAGGCAAGAACGGATTACCTGTCACTATGGATAACAGATGAATTTGACAGATGGCATATGGAAGAGATCCAAAATCCTAACCTCGAAGTGAATAATCCTTTATGTACAACATTTTAATGCCATATCCTTGCATAGGTCAAAAATTAAAGAGCAGCGTAAGAGATGTAATAATTTTTTTTTGTTTAATCGGATTAAAACAAAATCTTTTTGCTCCTTGTCCATGTCTTTCACACTTCTTACTAAGTCAAAAACCAGTAAAGTCTTTTTTTTAATTCAGATTATATATAAGTTTTGTGATAGGGAGAGGGGTTTCAAATCTACATATTGCCCTTGTTATATGCTTGACTCAAGAAACACTGAACCGATTTTGATGTGATTTTTGTCAATTTTGTAATTTTCGGGCGAAAATTATTACAATCTAATGATGTCTGGCTAATATATGGAGTAGAGTTTCAAAAATCCTTAAACCGTCCTTGTCAGACACCTGGATCAAGAACGTCTAAATCGATTTTGATAAAATTTGGTATGAAAGTTTGATTGTAGCATTTTCACTTTAAATAATTTTTTTTTGCAATTGGAACTAGATTTTTGTAACCCGTTTGCAATCGATTAAGTTATTTTTTAAACAACATTTAAACTTTTTGCAATTGAATTAAATAGAAAGACCAAAGTAGTAAATCTTAAGGGCAGAAAGGTTAAAATTGTTTTATTTTTTCCTCATACCGAATTATGACCAAAATTGTGTTTTGCGAGACGCCTTAATTCCCAAATAGGATTTTATATTACAATGTGTTTAGCACTTCTGGAATTCCAATAAACTATTTTCATGGTTTAGATACTCAAAAAGTGAGAACGGAACCCTTATAGTGAGAGTCAGTTGTCTATCCGTCTGTACATCTATACTCACGCCCTCATAACTTTTGAACCATTAGGCTTAGACAACCAAAGTCTCACTAACTCGCACTAAGTTTTGGAGCAAAATTTTGGAAATGTTGAAAAACAATGACTTGAAAGTTAGAGTGAAAGCAATTTTGTTTGTATAAATAAAATATGGGTATCACATGAAAAGTAACGATTCAAAAATATAACAGGAAAGTTATTTTGATTTCGATTCATACATATGTTCGTTTTCAAAAAACTTGGACAAATTTGAGAGGTAGACAAAATAGCACCTACAGTCCGTCGCATTTGCCGGTCGTAAAGAGCAGTAAAATATGGGTATCACATGAAAGGTAACGATTCAAAATAGCTTGTTATGCAGCATCAAAAGCCTCAACAGCGTGTTGAAGTTAAACATTTCATCTAAATAATTATTCAATTGTGAAGACACGAACAAATTTGCGTATATTTTTTGGTTTAAATAAATCATGTGTCTAGCAAGTGTATAATGAATAACTTTGAAACTCCGTATACACTGACAGATAAAGTGAAAGTCCGTGTACCTATATTAGACGCCAAGCATGAGAATTTGGAATGTCTCCGGCAAGTTTGTTTAAAATAATCAATAAAGATTCGCATTTGTACCCACATAAAATTCAATTGACTCAACAACTAATGGAAAATGACCATACGCGCCGGCAAGAGTGGGGCAAAAAGGTTTTGCAGCTCCATGTTGACCACCCCAATTTTTTCGAAAAAAAATCATCATGAGTGGAGAAATTAATTTTTTTGTTTTTTTTTTTTATAATTGCACGTGTCAAAGGGGATATGAATACCCTTGTACTAATTTTAGGACACGGGCGTTTTTTGTGAAAAGGGGAAGAGACAGAGAGAAAGACAGATTGGTGTAGTCGATTTGAAACTCAGTTGGTATTAAGTTTCAGTGAACTCCAAGGGTGGCGTCCAGATAGCTGGGGAGTATTTTTCTTTTGCTGTTACGAGTATTGTCATTACTTATAATTCACAGTATTTTTTTCCGTCCTCCTGACGTCATCATCACGATCATGTTGCATTTTAGCCATATGACCACCCTCCTGCCAGTGTTATGCCTTCGCAGTAGAGTTGACATGAGCTTTCGTAATTGATCGACTTTTTTATTTATTTCATACGAAATAAGTAGATGATTCTTGACATCAGGATTCGAACAGTGAACCTGCAGCGTGACAAGCGATGATGTTACCACTACACCACGGCCACCCTTTAATTCCGATTTATCTGACTTTGTTAATAAGCAAAATATCCGCTATTGGAGCATTGAAAATCCTCAATTGACCACATCAATGACCTTTACACCCTCGTCATTTGGTCCAGCGACATCAAAATGTTTTTTTTGTGCCCAAATGGATCGATTGGGCATACAATATATGTAGTTCCAACGGAACGCTGCCACATCACATATAACTAACGATACTATGTTTATTTTGCAAGCATTTTTTTCCGTCGCCATAATGTCGAGGTGGTATCGATTGGTCTTTGGGGATACTTGAAGGGAACGGTCTACTGCACCAAGCCAATCACAATCGCGATGCTAAACATTATTCAAGAAAATGGTGAAATAACACCCGAAATGTGCCAAAATGATTTGCAAAATATGGTTGAAAGAGCACGCATCTGTACCGCGGCCAAAAGCAGCCAATTGACCGATATAGTATTCCATGCATAAATGTTATAAACCAAATAATCGGTCATTAAAAAAAAAAAAATTAAAAATTGTGTTTCATTTCATAGTTAGTCAAAAAACAATATCGGCCTGGATCATAAAAAAACACTCTAAATGCATGTATGTATGTATATAAAATACACGAATTCTTCCGTTTTGGCCGTAGTTGGTTAAAACAATATTAATAATAAATAAAATTGAGAAGGGTTAAAATTGTGTGCTTAGTATAAAATGTAATAACTGTAACAGAATTGCTTCGGAACCCTCGGCACACGAAGCACTTTCATGCTTGACTAGTGAATAGTAGATTTTTAAGATTGACCAGGTCATTCATTCCTCATACGACCTCGAAATTTGTTTAATAGAATTCGTATATTCGTGTTTTTGTAACTCTTCCAGAAATTGGTACATCATGTCCTCGCATACTGATATACAGCTGAGTTGGGCAAATTGTAATCGATTATCGATTACATGACTAAATTTTTGTAATCTGTAATTATCTTAGCAAAATTTCAATTACAAAGAAATTACAATTACCGTAATTTTTTATTTGTAATCTGTAGTAGAGAAACTCGAAAAAAATGGGTCTCGCATTCTGCCCGATTCCCTATCGATTTCCCACCGCCCATATTCATTCATCATACATTGCAATCTTTTCGAGGTTCACTTTTTTCTAGTTTTTGTTTTCAAAAATTTCAGTTTATTTTACTGTACTCGTATGTGATGGTAACATTGGCTCTATTTCTTTTCATGACAGTTGGAAAAGCTGTTTTGATTCTTTTTGGAAAACGTTTACCCTTGGCTGTCAAAAATCCTCCTCCTAAATATCCGGCCTGTGGTTATTACTGGCCGGATATTTAGGCTGTTGCCTTGTACGTTGTCAAGATGGTAGCTAGCTGAAGCCAGGAAGCATAGCTGAGGGTTCCTAAACTTTTCAATAGGAACATTCTCTGGGCATGCTTTTTGGCCATCGAGCTGTGGCGGGGCGTCCATACAAGGCGATTCCTTCCGGCTTCCCTTTTCAAATATCAAACATTTTTATTTTGCCACTTGCCAACAATCGCATTCAATTATTTGTTCATCAAACCATTTTTCATTCATAAATCATAACTTTATACACGCTCGAAGATGAAATGCTGCGACCACTTCGGTTGTTTATTCATTTTTACTCATACACAAACTCGCACACATAGCCGAGACAAGTATGAACTCCGCTAGCGAGAGACAACTTCTTTTTCAAAAGAAAAGCGTGCAATAAATTTTCTTTGAAAAGCCGTTCATTTTCCGGCTTATGCATTCATTTATTCACAGTACGAACTTTTTTTTAATTGTAGGCAACAAAATAAGACGACGAAAATCGGGTTATTGGGTGATGTAGTGGATCGAACGGCGTTTAAGGTTTTTCTTAAACTTATTGGGTATAATTTTTTTGTTATAGAACTAGGTCGCTCGACACCATCAATAAAAATTGATTATACGCGAAAGGATGGGTACCAGAAACATTTTCATGAGTATTTTTACAAAAAGAATCCATGGCTGACTGGCAATTGCAAATTAAATAGAATGTTTTGTTTTCCTTGTCTTCTTTTTTCTAATTCTCCTAGTGTTTGGAGTCACACACGTTTCTTTCATATAAACAATTTTATTAATTCTTCCAGAAAACATATTCAAGCGGAAAAGCATATACCCAGCTGCTTGCATTTGCATGAATTTGGCGAATATCGCATAGAGACTTCTTTAGCGAATTCTTACGAGGCTCATAATAGAAAAGTTGATCGCAATCGCGATTTAATGAAGCGTTTCATAGACACTGTAGTTCTTCTAGGAAAACAAGAGCTGGCATTATTAATGTCCGGTGGCCATGGTGGAGTCCAAATAAGAATCCGGAATATAAGCCTGTTATGCCCATGTTCTGAATCTAGTGTTATCCAAATCGTTAGAAAGCATTCCTGAATTGAAATTATTTGTTGGCTTTGTTAGTAGTATCTTTAAGTTTTTTAGTAAATCATCTAAGAAAGATCAAAGACTCGATGGCAATATCATTCGCGTATAGTGAACGTCTTATTCAATTGCAGAGAAGATATTATAAAAACTTGTGAACAGATTTTATGTGAACCAGGAGAATAGGATAACGATACTTTGGTTATATCCGAAAGTTTGTTGTACAAACTGCAGGACAAAGAATTCAGTTTTTTATTGCATGTTACTTCGGTCATATTTGCAAAAATAGATATTCTTTTTAGTTTAGTTCAAAATAAACAAACTGACATAGAGCTTGCGAAGCAAGAGATCGAGGGTTTTAAGTCATGGATTCATTCTGAAATTTTAAACTGATTTGACTCAGCCTATGAGATCGTAATTGACTGGTCAGAACCTCCACGCAAATGCCGACTATTTAATATTGATTCAAAAACAAATTATAGCCGAATTTGTATAGCAATTATAGATAATGTTACAAGTCAGATTAAGAATTCATTTAGTTCATATATTTTCTTTGGTTTATTAAACAAATCAAAATATGAATATTTTTCTAATTCAATGCCGGATGACAAAATATCTTCTTTAATTACAAAAGAAAAAACTCAAAGTTTTATAAACTACCCCTTCACTTAAAAAGCTTGATGTTTTTCAACTTTATAAGCATTTTAATACGGAAATGCTTAGAGATACTTTTTCTCAAATTCTAACATTGTGTGAAATCTTTTTAACCCTGCCTTTGACTGTGGCCTCTGTCGAAAGATCTTTTTCGACTTTAAATAGAGTCCACACTTACTTAAGAAATTCCCAAAAAGAAGGAAGACTCTCAGACCTGCCACTTTTATCTATCGAAAAGCATCTTCTTTTAGAAATTAAAAATAACTCAAATTTTCATGAAAGAGTTTTAGCAGAATTCGTAAAAAAAGGAATCGTAGGATAGCTTTTGAGTACAAATAGGTAGTACATAATTGTAGTTGCTAAATTGTTTATATTCAACAACGCCTCGAGTTATCAATAACTTATATAGATTACTTTGCCCAGAACAGCTTCTTTCGAAGCCACTTTTTTTATGCGATAAGCTCATTGTCTACGTAAATTCCAATTACTTAAAGTAACGGGTGGTTAAATTTTAAGGGCCGATGTTGAATGTGAACCACACCTAAACGTCAAGTTTTTTTCTACATTTCATTTGACATTTCTCAATTTCAGACTAACTAAACCATGGAAACGCGTTAAAGTTATTCAGGCTTATTATGAAAATGGGCGTTCAAATCAAAATGCATATCGTGCATTTCGTGATTCTTTCGGTCAATTTAATCGTCCAAATGTGCGTACAATCGGAAAAATCGTGCAAAAATTTGCGCAAACCGGGTCTGTAGGAGATGTGAAAACACCAGTACATGCTCGTACAGCTCGTACTGCAGAAAATATCGTTGCTGTTCGCGATAGTGTGGCTGAAGAGCCGTCCACCTCAACTCGTCGTCGTGCCCAACAATTGCACCTCTCACGCTCGTCGTTGATGAACATTATGCATAAAGACTTGCATTTACGCGCTTACAAGGTGCAATTGACTCAAGAACTAAAGCCTCTTGACCATTTCAACCGTCGTCAATGGTCACAATGGTGGCAAGAAATGGCAACAGTGGATGATCAATTTTCGAAGAAAATTATCTTCAGTGATGAGGCACATTTTCACCTCAGTGGATTCGTCAATAAGCAGAATTGCCGCATTTGGGCGAATGATAATCCAAGAGTGATTGTCGAAAAACCAATGCACCCACAAAGAGTGACTGTTTGGTGCGGTTTATGGGCTGGCGGCATCATCGGGCCGTATTTTTTCCAAAATGAGGCCGGTCAGGCAGTTACTGTGAATGGTGTTCGCTATCGTGAGATGATAACGAACTTTTTATGGCCCGAATTGGAAGATATGGATGTGGACGATATGTGGTTTCAACAGGATGGTGCCACTTGCCACACAGCTAACGAAACAATGGCTCTTTTGCGCGACAAATTCAATGGCCGTGTTATCTCACGTGGTGGCGATGTCAATTGGCCGCCAAGATCATGTGATTTGACACCGTTGGACTTCTTTCTCTGGGGTTATTTGAAAGAAAAGGTGTACGTCGATAAGCCAGCAACAATTCAAGAGCTAAAGGATCAGATAATTCGGCACATTAACGGCATAGAACTTCAATTATGCCTCAGCGTCATCGAAAATTTTGACCATCGGATGGAGGTGTGCCGCCGAGGTCGCGGCGACCATTTGCCCGATATTTTGCTCCATACATAATTGAACCATAACAATATTATCATAATAAAAAGAAATGACAGTAATTTCCTAAATAATTTGTGTTTTATTCAAAATCAACATCGGCCCTTTAAACTTAACCACCCTTTATAACAAAGGTGGCTTGGATTGCATATATTAAGTCTGTGTTTCGAATAAGCACCAAAATGGTAAGTCTTGAATAAAACATTATACTTAAACTTTTCTTCCCTCTTGAAATTTCACCCCACGCCACTGCCATCGAGGTACCTGATTTCAGTGGTGGTGTGAGCACACTTATTGCAGAAAACCGTGGCGAAGAATGCAAGTTTGGGGTTTAAACCAGCGACCTGGTTTTAGATTACAATCATTATCTCCGAAGAAAAGATTTCTTTAGCTATCAACAGCTTCGCTCCTTTTACACCTCCTGGCCTAGACGGCATTTTACCCATTATGCTGCAGAAATTACAAGATGTTGTAATTCCTTGGCTTACACCTACTTTTAGGTGCTGTATTATTCTCAACCATGTACTGTACACATGGAGGTGCGCTCAAGTGATCTTCTTCCCGAAAGCCGGTAAACGGAGGCACAAATCCGCGAAGGATTTATCCCAATCAGTTTTACTTCTTTTTTAGTGAAAACCTTAGAGCGCATCTTAGATAACCATATACTCGGACGTGATATAATTGAATTATCTCCATTATCCAAATCGCAGCATGCATATCTCAAAGGAAGGTCTCTCAACGAGGTCGTGAAATCAATCGCTTACTGAATTTGACATAATAGGGTATCTTAGCCAATGGATAATCTCTATATTCAGAACTAGAATCATTCAGACAACAGTAGGAAATAGCCACGTTACCAAATTTGGCTACAAAAGAACACCCCTGAGTGGTGCTATTTCACCTCAACTTTGGCTGATCATAATGAAAAAATGTTGGTTAGACTAGATAAAGGTGATGATTTTAGTGTCGGGGAAGTAGCTTTCCGTGATTACCGAAATAATGGAAAAGGGCCTGAATAAGGTAGGTACTCCGGTCATAAGCTGTGGCCTCGGAGTAAATCTGAGCAAAACTGAACTGATGCTTCATACCACGAAGACCAAAATAAACAACTGGACGCTTTCTCTGATTGAATGGTCAGCCACTTTCACCATCGTATTATTTTATTATCTTTGATAACAAACATAGAACAACGAATGAGGAAAGCATGCATAGCTTTATATGCTAGTAACTAAACCTTTGGTAAGAAACGGAGACTTAAAGCGAGGTTGACTTTTACCCAATTCTCAGATACTAGTATGGTGGCCTGCGCTGAATAGATATAACCAAACTTAACGGGGTGCAAAGAGCAACATATATAGGCACAACAGGATTCAACCGATTCTCTTACAGTGTTCTTGCACCTCCTTCCTGTCGATTTACGTCGGCGTTATTTTTTTGTTGTTGTTTGGTTACCTATTTTGTTGTTACCTATAGGTTATTATTACGTGACACCAGGAGAACGTTACCTGTTTGTAATAAGTAACTACATATATAGATTAATTTTGCGGCAAGTCCGTGAATGAAATTTGCAGCCTTTTTAATGAAGCGGAAAAATGCAATCCCGTAAGTACGTAATAATACTTTGACTATCATTTCCACTTTGCAAATTAAAAATAAAAATTTATAAATCTATGTAGTAGAAGTAGACGTCGAGTTTTAGATCTAAATTTTTCAATCAGGCTTAAATATTCCTCAGGAAAAGTTAAAAAAAATATTCGAAAACCTTTAATTCAAATTTCTTGTAAAAAAAAAAAAAAGTTAATAAAATTCGCAATGTACCCTTTGGCCCGAAAATTGATACGTCTCCCTTTTTTGCAATGCAACGCCATGGAACTCGTAAACAATATTCGCAATGCTAGCAAATGTTCTCAAAATGCTTCGAAATGTCCCAAAGCCAGAGTTCGTTCAAATCCCTGCAGCGGTAATGCAGAAAAGCCACCACGCAAATTACCAAAAAAAGATAAATTCAAATCTATGTGGGAAAGTCGACCATGTGATCTTAAAACAGCCAAATGCGCTCCATCCAGTTTCGATTCATTGTACTACAAGCCATCCAATAAAGCAAAACGAATATACCAACAAACATGGGTTGAGTGTCCTAAACGTCAAATTAAAAAAAAAGTTATTTGTGAATTTCCCAAGGATAAATATCCGCCACTAGAGCGTAGATCACGGAAGTCTAGACCAGACACTGCAAAATGCGTGAAAAGTGTAACGTCTTGCAAAGGAGTTGGCGCAAAACAGAATGCGAAATGTCTGAAGATAACTCTACCTGGATGCCGTGCAGTCCGATCCAATGTCAGGTGTAAAGTGATACGTAAAGCCTCTACTTGCAAGAGAAACCCCTGCCCCTATCCAAGCTTTTCCGAATGCAATAAGCCGAAGAGGAGACCGAAACGTCCATGCGAGTGTGAGTGCTTGAAGATACGTTCGATGTGTGAAGTTTGGACAGTGCTTCGACAAAAGTCTGTGCTGTAATAACAGACTTTTCTAAATCGCAAATCTTCTGGCTGTTTTTTCTTGTTTTGTTTTAAATTTTACAATTGCATAAAAAAAAAAAAAAACAATTGCCTGATTGAATACAATGAAATATTTTACACATTTTTGCTAATTTCTAATAAAATTTCGGGGAGAAATCTTTTATCAATACTGTCTTTCTCCGTTGTTAAGTTTTGCAAAATAAATGGTATTTGACTGGGTACGAAGTTGATTTTATTCTCTACCTTATTATAGGTCGTCAGTTTAGATATTTCAGAAAGAAAATCATACAAGCAAGGGAATTTTGACACTGCTACCGTTGAAAGTGGAGGATTGATTCTTCTTCTTCCATTCAGAAAGAGGTCTAGCCTTTTAGCATGTGAACCTATCAGAGAGTGCTCCGTGAGAACCCCAATGACGGAGCTGATTTTAAATGATTTATCTTAGGCCAGATCTGTTTGCATACCACATATGTTGTACAATGCTCCATCTGTAGTTGGCTTTGCAGATAGCATCCAGATTGACTTCCATGTAGCAATAAGCATACCTAAGTATTTACTATTCCCGCAACATACTTAGGGTAGTGTCTTTTGTGGCGAGCTCGTCATCCTTACAATTTCCTGGTATGTCTCTGTGGCCAGGCACTCAGCATAGGTGAATATTGAATTGTTATTTCCATGAAAGACGAGCGGCAATCAAAATCGCCCTTAGAAGTAAGTGAATACAATACCAAGGACTTTATTGCCGCTTGGATGTCCAAATATCCTTAATAGATATTACAGTACATTTAAGTCAGGGAAGGAGTTTTGGAACCGTCTGTGTAGAAATGAACTGAACTTTGGTCCCACGTGGCAGCATAATCCCACTCATCGGCAGAAATTATTACCTGGAGTGTTCGTTTTAGTACCTATACCACTCGCTGAGGCTTTGAGACGAATGGCTGCACTGCCTTTTTTTGCCGACAATGTCTAAGGAATCATGCTTAATGCTGCGGAGGAAGTGGTTCTTAGTGCACCGCTGATGCACATGCATGCGGTTTCCCTAAAAGGTTGGGGTGTAAAACTTTCTCCAGAGCCTTTGTACTTACTTGCATATGGCGCTACAGTCCGAGATGGCCTTGGGCTTCAACCAACAAGCGTCTCCAGCCAGCATAAGAAAGTTGGTTGAGGTCCCTTTCCACTTGTGTGCGTCACCTTATGTGAGGTCTTTCTTTACCGCGTCGTGCCTTCGGGATGGATTGGAAGACTTTCCGGGCCGAAGCGTTGCTATTCATTCGCTCCGCATGTTCTAGCCATCTCAGGCGATGAATTCGAACCCTTCTGACTAGGTCGATGTCGCTGTACAACCGGTATAGTTCGATATTGTCTTCGCCTTCATCCACCGTCGAAACAAACGAGACCAAAAATCACTCGAAGAATTGATCAGGTTAAGAAATAAAGAGCTCGACCGGGTCACACGTACTTGCTCCACGTGTAATATTCATTTGTAAATTGTTCAGATTTCAATTTAGAAAAAATTGGTAAGAAGCAATAAAATAGTCATTTCCGTAAAACATGTTAAAAAGTTAAACATATTTATTATGCATATGTATGTGAAAAATGTTAATGTTATGTCCTTATAGAAGTCAGAAATATCTTAGATATCAATTTTAAATAAAATCGTAGCCATAGCCATCTTCATAAGTAAAGTAATGTTATTAGAATTTTTACCACAAAACTGACTATGCAGTCTTATTGCAAACGTTAATTTTACTCCAGATATGAATATTTATCCAAATCGTTAGAGCCGTTTTCTACAGAATTAAATTTTTTTTTTTAAATTGACCCTAAATAAACTACCGTTAATTTTGAGGCTAGACTGAAAAATCGAATTTCAGCTCTGAACATTACACCACATACCTTAAATATGAAGTTTGAATAAAATACGTCCAGCCGTTTAAGCTGCACCCCAAGGTACAAACAGACAGACAGAATTGTGAGACCAACGTTTTTGAGTTCCTCTATTATAGTAATATTAAGTTTGATGAAAATTTCGAGACCGAAAATTTTCACGAAAACAATACTTGCCCTATAGAAGCAAGTAAAAATTGTATGCCTGGTGGTTATACCCATCTGCTGTTCGTATTGATTTCGCATTTACCCAAAATTGATATATGCGATGAATTTCTAATTTACCAATTTGCAAGGACATGCGATTCATGAACCAAGCTCGACTCAATTTTGTTCTATTAAGTGCAGTTCAAATATACAAAAATATTACATTCCATTTTAAACGGATCATATGATAGCCTATCCCTCATCTTCTAACCGATTTTTAATAAAGTAAGCGTGACTGTCACCAGTTGTGACCGAAAATCACGGATTCAGATGAAATCTTCAAAATAAGTGTAACCATCAACCTAAAAAGCCTCGAGAAAGCAATCAAATTACCCGTTTTGGTACCACCACCGCAGGCATTGCGGTCGCTTTTGTATGAAGATACACCGAATCACGCCATTTTCTCGCACATACACCCAACAATACAACGGCTGCTTCCAAATGACGTCATTTGGAGCTACTATTATCCAAGAACGCGGTTACAATCCCGCCTTTAATGTAATGTCGTCAGACGAACTTTCCCATATGTCGAATGTGGATCAATTGTCCCATTCCCCTTCCACTATTCAGATCCAAGGACAAATTCACCATCGTGCAGGAGCTCTGTTACCGCAATTCAATAAAGATCATAAGTTCCTTCAGATTTATTTCCTTGGAAATTCAAATGATGAACTCAATCAACGTGAAATCATCGAACAACTGCAACAACTCCTTCACGAACACAATTCGTTGGTTAAAGTGTTCAAAACTGCATTAGAAGCGATGCCTTCTGATCATTACACAATCATCATCAGTGCAGACAAAAGACCAGGTGGTGCCCATACACGACAATTCAATGCTCCCACAATTGACAAAGTTGCAGTGGTGATTGTTGGCGAAAATGTGGAATCACGCGACATACGAGTAGTCCTCAAGCGAGCGACGTGATAACGGACAGTTTCAACGCAATACAATATCCGCTAATGGTTTGGGAAGGCGACGATGGCTACCATTTTCAAATTAATATGATAACCCCATTTACCGGTTAGTTGCTGAGTTTCCTGAAATATCTTTATCACCAACTAACAATAAGATATCTTTCAGGCCATAAACTAAATAAGAAGGTCAGCAGCATGAACTTCTATGCATATCGCTTGATAATTCGCCAGGACATCGACAATCATCTGTTAAGATGTCGCCGATTTTTTTAACAGTATTGCGTCGACATGTACGTCAAGATAGGAACAGAATGCCCCAATTTCATCCGATTCAATCAAACTAAATTACGTTCGGAAGAGTACATCCACTTAAGAGATGCCATCAATTTGGATGGAGATGCAGCAGCACCAAACATCGGCCGGTTGACAATTCTCCCAGCGACATATGTTGGAAGCCCGAGACATATGCATGAATATGCGCAGCACGCGATGACATATGTGCGGCATTACGGACGTCCCGACTTATTCATCACGTTCACCTGCAATCCGAATTGGTCAGAATTTGCGCAGCTCTTACTTCCCGGGCAAACTTCGAGCGACCGCCATGACATCACCGCACAAGTTTTCAAACAAAACCTCAAAGCGATCATGGACTTCATCGATAAGCACAATGTTTTTGGACAACCGCGTTGCTGGATGTACTCGGTCGAATGGCAGAAGCGAGGATTGCCGCATGGCCACATTCTGCTTTGGCTGATTGGGAATATACATACACGAACGTCATCCGACTGTTCTACATTTGGCGGTTCATTTGGAGAATGGTCAACGCGTATATTTCACGGAACAACATTAACGAGTTTCTGCTCCACCTGCGCAAGCAACCCGTTCGCCAGAATGCTGTTCTACTCTGAAATGCCTCGATATTACACTTGGAATGCGTCGTCGAAAAAAATTCCGCCGAAAACAAGGACAAGCTGTTGCCTCATACGCGGATGTGTATAGAACTGATGCGCTTGATCGCATCTATACTGTTCATCCGAAAAATGACGATTGCTTTGGGTCAATGTACGTGGCTCAACTTCATTCGAGAACATTCTTGACTGTTGAAGGTGTGCTGTGCGCAACATTTCGAGAAGCCTGTCAGCGGATGAATTTGCTTGCCAATGACAATCATTGTGACGCAACACTCGCCGATGCTACAGTTTCTGCGCCTGCGACTCAAATTCATACATTGTTCCCATGATCATCTCGACATGCCTTCCATCAAACGCACTCAATTTGGACAAGGTCGGACAAGGACGACATGACTGACAATATTTTGCATTCAGTTCGAAGAACGACATCGAATCCCGAACTTCAAATGAATGAGGCGTTGATATTGATCGAAGACATGTGTCTGCTCATGTGCGGCAGTATGGTGGCTGCCCCCAATCGCTCGATGCACGATGCATTTAATCGAAAATTGCAGCGCGAGCGAGATTTCGATCGAGACGCTTTGAGAGAAACAGTTCGCACAAATGTCCCACTGCTGAATCCCCAGCAAAAGAGCGTGTACGACATATTGATGTTGACGACGGAAACGGCAGCATATTCTTCCTCGTTGCGCCTGGTGGAACTGGCAAAACGTTCCTCATTTCTTTGATTTTGGCTTCAATTCGGTCAAGATCCGACATTGCGCTTGCGATCGCCTTTTCTGGAATAGCAGCCACGTTGTTGCAAGGCGGTCGGACGGCTCATTCAGCGTTAAAATTGCCATTGAATCTTCAGATGAATGACGAATCAAGAAACTCTGCGATGGCACAGGTGTTAAAAACTTGCAAAATTATCATCTGGGATGAATGCACAATGTCACACAAGCGAGCATTGGAGGCGCTTGATCGAATAATGAAAGATTTGTGGAACAATGCGAGATGCTTTGGAGGCGCAATGATACTGCTGGCCGGCGATTTCCGTCAAACTTTACTGGTCATCCTGCGATCAACGCCTGCAGATGAACTCGACGCTTACCTGAAATTATTGTATTTCTGCCGATACGTAAAGAAGCTGCAGTTGACGACGAACATGCAATTTGCGTTGCAGAATCAGCCGATGATTTCTCAAAACAACTGTTGGTAATTGGAAATGGCAGAATTCCGATTGATACTGCAACTGGCCTGATTTCGTTCCCGCCTATTCTTCGTGAATTCACATCATCGAGGGAAGAACTCATTAGTAAAGTATTCCCGAACATCGGTCGCAATTATTTGAACTACGATTGGCTGAGTGAACGCGCGATACTTGCTGCGAATAATAAGGACATCGATGATTTGAATTTCATATTTCAAAATCAAATCGCAGCCACACTGCGTTCATTCAAATCGGTTGATCGCGTAACAAATGATGACGAACAACAAACTATCCAATTGAATTTTTGAATTCGTTGGATGTGCCCGGTCTATCACCGCCCAATTTGCAACTTAAAGTCGGCTCTGTCATCATAATGCTGCGCAATCTGTACCAACCGAAACTGTGCAATGGAACCAGGTTGACGGTGAAGAAACTCATGAACAGCGTCATCCAAGCCACCATAATCAAAGGCGAGGAAGTTCTCGTTCCAAGAATTCCGTTGATACCGACCGACTTGCCGTTCGAGTTTAAGCGCATTCACTTTCCCGTTCGACTCGCATTCCCCAAGACAATCAACAATCCGCAAGGCCAATCGTTGCAAGTGTGTGGCCTTAATCTTTCCATTCTTTTCGCACGGACAATAATTGTACGTGGCGAGTTCGCGTATCAAAAAAAAATGTATTTATGTCTCAATAAAATTCAAGTTCAAGTTCGCCACTAGTTGGTATAATGTCAATGACTTTTGATTATAGCAATTTCAAAATATAATATGTATATGTACATACAGACATAATAACTGCGTTGTGGGCGCCGTAGTTCAGTGGTTAAATGCACGATCACTGAGCACGCATGTGAACACTGCAAATACACACGATACAGATATTACAGGTAATATATTGCGCATATGTCAAAAAAGTAAACAGATGACAAATTCAAGATGGCGGCTTGCTGTGACCTTTTTTTTGTTTGCATGCAGTATGGAGATATCTATAAACAAATTCAATGTTGAAGGTTTAGTATATGAGTAAAAGATGATTTTCACTTCTTGAACACTTTATTGCAATTAATTTTTTTTTTTTTTCATTCCTAAAATTGTTTTATTTATTATATAATACGGAATTCTTACATGCTAACAAAAAGTCTTAAAACTAGCTGAACTTCAAAACTTAAACTGTCTTTTGACGTACACTTACTTAAGATTAAATTCAATTACAATAATATTCAATTAATAATAAGATTTAGGTTTTAAAGGTTGATACATAAATAAATTAATTATAAGGCTTTATAAAATAGTTTTGGACATTTTTCTTTTCCTTTTTGTTAAATTTCCTTCTATGATATTATTAAGATGTTTAATTTTAAAATTCATTCGCGAACGAACGAAAATTTGAAGCAAAATATTTATGGGTCACAGCTGTCGGCCATATTGCGAAAAAATTACAGATGCGTGACTAAAAATTTTACGCGGAATATATTACCTTCTTTTCATATACTTTGGAAAATACAGTTGTTCCTTGTCGCTAGCGAGAGAATTTCAGTTTGTTCAGTATCATCGGAAGCCAAGAGAATAATCTCGGCGATATCACAACCCTAAGCTACAATTTTTTTGATGGTCAATTAAGCGTCCAATGCTTCCACCATGTTATTTTTTATTTTTTTATTTGTACTTTATTCTTAAGCTGCTAACTTTCATTGAATTCTCTGTGCTTGCGCTGGCAAAATTAGATTATTACTGCAGAAAAATAGAATTAGATAAATTTTTTTCTTCCACCTATAGAGCAAGTATTAGTTTCCACGAAATTTTCGATCTCGAGATATTGATCAATCTTGACATTACTATGACAGAAAGTGGGTCTCTTAATTCTGTCTGTCTGTCGGCTAAATGGATTTTGTTTCAAGCTTCAGTAGGATCACATTTCAAGGTGAAATCTGAATTTTCATTCTAATCTCAAAATTATCGGTACTTTACTAATTGCCGATTTTGAAAAAAATCAATTTTCTGGAAAACGAGAATTTGATATTTGAATTATGGTGCATATATGGTATCATATGGTGTATCAAATTTTTTCCGAATAATACATTTAACGGTACTTTGCTTATTGACCGGTTTCTGAAAATTGGCTATTTATCGGCTATGATTCGATCGATTTCATTCAAAATCAATATTTGGACCATTTGTCACATATTCAAAATTATGGCAAACAAATTTTTGGAAAATATTCAAACAATTTTTCGTTATTTTAACTGATTTTTTTTTTTTAAAAAAACTTAACGATTATGTTTAAATTTTGAATTTGGGTGATTTGCAATTAAACAACATATATACACATAGGAGCAAGTACGTGCGACCCAGTCGTGCACTTTATTTCTTTTGGTCAAATAGGAACATTATATTTGACTTATAATATACAGTTTTCACAACGCTTTAATGTTTAGTTTATTTTCTGTTTAAGCCCAGTAGGCACGCAGTAACTTATGCCCCAACTAAAATGTCAACAAACATTTTCCCAGCATTTCATTAACAATTGCATTTGTAGCCAAATTTGTGCTTGTAATTATTAATCACTTTGACAACAGAAACTAAAATTGTAAGCGAAGTTGAGGGAATACAAATTAGAATTGGATTTTGGAGCTTAAAAAAAGTTTAAATTTTTTTACATAATGTATTAACTAGGCTTTATTAAATTCTAAAATAACTACAATAGTTACTATGGCTTAAAGTGATTTTCCCCAGTACAATAAATAAAATCTACTCGTATTTTTTCGAATCTGCTCCGGTCCCATTTTCCAAAAGTGGCAGCTCTGCTGTTAAAAAACAGAACTGAGTTCATTCTGTGAGCCGACTTAAGCCTAAGTGAACTCTACAACGCGTTCATCTCATTTGAAGCTAAGTCATAGGTGATAGACCGACTTCTTGACCGCGATTTTATTTAATCGCCAAACCATAAGCAATTAACCTATATCGAAAAAAGTTTTTGCAAAGGAATGATTTTGTCAACAATGGATTAAAATAAAATACATACATTTAATTAAAATAAATACAACAGTTGAGTGCATACAAATTTTAATCAAGAATTTGACATTAAAACGAAAAAAGAGAAGACGTAAAATTACATTTTGCGGTCAACAATTAAATCACACATTACAATGAATACAATTTAACAATTACTTTTAGTAAAACAAAAAAGTTTGTGTTTAAACATTAAAATTCTTCTTTCAGCCTTAATTTCATTTGGTACTCCGTTGAACAAATTTAAACCCCTGCACATCAATGAGCACTGCACGCTGCTTCCATTACATCTGTTCACAATTTTTCAACGCGGACATGATTTGACCTTCATTGCACTGAATATCAACTTATCATTCATTGTACTAAATATCAAGCTCTGTTCATTCACATGAGTGTGTCAAGCATTTTTCTGACTGGCGTATAAATATTGCATTTTAAAGTTATTTACTTTAAGACAATTGAAAACTTCATTTTCACATGTACGTATATTCACAGACACGAAATTTGAGATAGGAATCGATATGTAATTTTAAGTGGTTTTCGAAACTCTTTATAGTTCATCTTTGGTTATTAGTAAGGCTTATATTTTTAGCAACTCAATTTCAGTTACAATTATTTAGAAATTGTTGCTCTCTCAACCAGCATTGCGTTCACCCCTTAAGATGTCATTCAACTGACAACTACTGTCAAACCTTGGGCAGTAAAAAAGCGAACAAACCCACAACGGAATAAAAACAACTTTTGTTTGGAAAAAAATTGGAGCGCAACAAAATTATTTGTGTAATTTTAAATGAAAAATAAAGAAAGTAGAAAATGTCTCAAGACCGTGATTATCTGCTGGCGCTAGAAATACAAAAAAAATGGAACGAAAGACATTTAGATAACGTAAACTAAATCCAAAGAGATTTTCTTTCTTTTGTTTACATGTGGGTCCCTCAACTTTCGTTCCAGGATATTGAAGAAATCCCAGACGCAAAGCCGCCAAAAAAACCGAAACTTAACAGCAAGTATCGCTCGAATCTCGACGAGGACTACTTGAATCGCACCAATAACCTGGTTCATCCGCAATGGGAAGTATTGGATCCGACACCAGATGCTCAGTCCCTGTTCCACGCATTCGATGATAAGTTCTTCCAGAAGAGACTGAGGTGTGTTACCCTGGAGTGGAGTAAGCGAATGTACAGCTGTGCTGGCATTTGTTACTCTCGTAGGAATGGCCTGGGCATGGCCATCACAATTCGCTTGAGTGAGCCGTTGTTGAAGCTGCGATCTAGAAAGGATCTCGTCGAGACTATGTTGGTGAGTGTGGACGTGGAATATGAAAGAAAAGATTGCCTCTCTATATGTGATCTGATATTTAGCATGAAATGATTCACGCGTATTGTTTTGTGCTGGGTATTCGTGAGGGAAACGGTGGACACGGACCGAATTTCAAGAAAATCATGCAAGGAATCAATAAAGTTGCTGGAACGAATATTACGGTGAGTTTGGGCACCTTATTCTATATATTCTTTTTCTATAAAGAGTCCTCCTAAGGTCTATCACACATTCCATGACGAGGTGAATGTATACAAGACACATTGGTGGCGATGCAATGGTATCTGCCAGCATCGGTCACCGTTTTATGGATACGTGAAGCGCAGCTCTAATCGTGCACCCAGTCCGAATGATATTTGGTGGAGTCAGCATGTTAATACCTGCGGCGGGACGTTCATGAAAATCAAGGAACCCGAAAAACCCACACGGAAAGGTAAATCGAATCCCAAGGTAATGGAGGCAAACAACGTAAAAGCACCAACGAAAACCAATGGAGCAGACTTAAGGAAGTTCTTTCCGACATCAGGAACTGGAGGTCCTGTTAAGACTAATGGCGGCGGCACATTGGTCTTGAATCCCAGAACTAGCACAGTAGTACCAGTAGAGACACCTCGCTCCAAACTGCCAGAAACGAAGCGCACCACAGGAAACTTGGCTAATGTTGTTGGCTTTAAGGACTTAGGTATAGTAAATCAGATATCCTTAAATTATAAGCTCAATATTAATTCTATTATCAGGAGAAGGCGGGTCACCTCCCAACCCCAATGCAACCCGTGACTTTTCGATGACCGGCAAAGGCTACTCATTGTCGGACACCACTAGCTCTACAACTGGTGAAAAGAAAGTCGACAGAAATCACGTCCGCGACGTATGGCTGAAGAGATTTGGAAACACTGCCGATAGTTCTCAGAATCAACCTAAAGAGGGTAGTAATGAAGATGGCATTACTGGGAATACAAAGCGTCGTAGATTGTCAGTGCAGGCTGACGACGACGTCACCTTTGTTGCAGATGAAGCTACAAAGAAACCCGATTGGATCGTCATCGATGAGGATATCATGGTCCACGAGGTGGAGAACAATGTCATAGCGATATCTTCCGACGATGATAGTGATTCGGGTAGAACACCCCAAAATGAAAGCACTCCACGCAAAGCAATGGTCTTTGCAGATGCAGACGCACGTCATAAACAAATTAAGAAGGAAATTCTCGATGAGTCCGACGATCTATTGAATGGCGTGGAGGATGACATCAATCTCATCGACGACGAGTACAATGATGATGCGCTTAACACTTCAATCGAGCTGGCAGACACCTCACTCGTAGACGATCTGTTCGGTGAAGACACTCTTCTGAAGGACTTCAAGCGGGAAAATGCTGTTGCGCCATCATGCTCACGCTACTCAGATGATCCACGCAATGACATTATCACCTGCCCCATATGCCAGGAGAAAATGAAACGTGAAAACTTATCTGACCACCTGGACGGCTGTGTGGGAATATCTCGAAAGATTGAATTGCCAAGGTATAACAAGTCGAAACAGAAAACACCGAAACCAAGAATCGTCTCGCCTAGGAAACGTTCGTCGTCACGTACAAGAGAGATTCTCCTCAGTGCCGGTTATACAGAGCAGGATATTGAAGCCATACCAGAAGTCAGCGACTCGACTGTTAGTCCAAGTGATGACGATTTAAATCTCAGTGACAGGCAGAGACGTTCGATGGGTTTGTATACGCCGACAAGACCCTGTCCTGCATGTTGCCAAGAAGTGGAAGTCGATAAGATCAATGAGCATCTTGATGAGTGCTTGAGCAAGTGATTTGTTGTTGTTTTTCTTGTTGTTTTGTCCATTTAACTGCATTTTGAATAAATTTATGTTAATTTGCCTTACTGGATTCAGCCACTTTAATTTGTCTTGGAGTCCTCTAGATATTTGAATTAAAATCACCTTGGTTCGCGTTGTAGTTTTGTTTTCCAGATCTGCCAACTTCCAGATTGCAATCAATTTTTGTAGCCTAATACATGTCGAAAACCAAGCGCACTACGAATAAAGCGACATCGGGAACTGGGGTGAAAATACTGTTACCTAGCGACTCTTACTCTTACCTTTCTGCAGTGGATGTCTAGTACTTTGACTGGAGGTTAGCGTTGAAGTAGACGGTGGCAGCTAAGAAGAGCGAATGATTTCGTTATACTCCTTGATTCAAGTGAATACGGATGAGCTGCCAGTACAAGCAGGTTCTGAGTAAGTTCGAAGAATCGCTGATATATTCTCCAGATGAGTCTCTAAGGCAGGGCACGCCGAAGATAATACTGTTGTACGATAGATTTGTCTCAAGAGCGGGGCCATGCGTGTATATGAGAGTGCGCGCAATGAGAGTATGAGAAGGGTCCGACATAGCCCATTAGACAGAATGGTCTTTCGCGGACTTATCGGGTGCTCAACATCATCCCATTATGCAGGCTTTTTAGCGAGATCATAAATGGCCATCTCGTGCTGACGATCGTCGGTAAAAGAGGTGCCGAAAAGCGGAAATCAGTAGGCACGTCCACACTTCTCATGAATTCAATACATCTACGATATGCAAAGAATGAATCGGAATTGCATCCTTCCCATGTTCTGTCGTTTATAAGGGCTCCAGACTTCAAGATAATTAAGGAAGAAGCAACTTCTAGAGCAATTGCTTTCTGTCTCCGGCTAAACCGAGAAGCACTAGTCGCCGCTGGCATCATTATGTGACACTGTGTCGTTGGTATCTATTCATTCGGTGTCTCTCGGCGTAATACATAATGACTAGACTACAAGGATGGAGAAGAAATTCAATCTATATGTTCGAGGAGATCGTATTCGTTAGTACTCTGCGAACCCGATTCTCTGCGCTAACCAGAGTGCAAATGATATCTATAAAATATAAATGTATTGTAGTAAAATATCTTAATATATGGGGGCGGGGATTGGAATATGATTCTAGAGCTATTTAAATTCGGCGATTTATCGTTTCCGACCAATAAATATAGATCGCCGAATTGGAAGAACCAAGAGGAAGCAGAAACTACTAGTAGCCATATATAATGTGTGGACGAAAGGTAGAGAAAAAAATCAACATGTATCACCTAGACAATATTTTTCAGTTTCTAGCAAAAATATTGAGAAAAGCGATAGTTCTTGAAAATTGGGCGTGGCTGTGTGCAGATTTTAACAATTTTTACACATGTACTGCTTCGGAAAGATTATATACCAAATTTCATGTTCCTAGCTCAAAATTCAAGGCCCAAAAAGTGGTGACATACGGACAAATGGACATGGCTAGATCGATATAACTTTTGATGCCGATCACAAATATATAAACTATGCATGTATCAAACTTAATACACCCTGGATAAGGTATAATAAATGATTCTAGAATTTATGATACTTATCAACGCCCATTATTAGGAAAAGGACAGTTGGCAGCATTTGTCTTAAATTTTGATAAGCTTAGACCATTTCTACTTCCACCTACAATGTTGTACACAATAATTGCTCAAACACATTTTCTTAGAAATTCGTTTGCCAACACCTAAAATCGTCTAAAAATTTAATATGAATCAGCTTACTAAATCATTGGTAGCATTCCTATGAACGTGGGTGATTTTGTTGTATAAATCATAAATTGTTTTATTTTTATTTTTTTACACAACATTATCCTTAGAAGTAATAATTTGTAGGACCTATACAACAGCCAAACATCTGCGATTCATTGACTTCGACAAATTTTTGAATGTTGATGAAGGTATGGATTCCCAGTTACTCTTGAATAAACTTTCAAAGACTGGAGTGGATACAGGCCGCTACTTCGCTATTTCTAGTTTCATTACAGCCCTGATATTTTCGATGGGGTAAAGAATTGGGCTATATGGGGGTCAATCTAACAAGTCAACGTTTTTCTTTTCAAAGTACCTTCTGACCTTTAAATCAAGAAAACAAACCAAATTTATTCGAAAATTCCTGTTTATCTGAAACTTACATAAGTAATAAAAATAAAAATAGCACGAGTGGCCTAGCTTCTCGCAGCCACTCGTGCTGTGCTCCGCACAAATGGTTGGGACCTATAGTTTTATGCTGTTTCCGAAGGTAAATTTTTTCTATTGAGAAAAGGTGGATGTTTGGAAGGAAGGATGCATGTTTGCCAGACGTGGGACCGCGAGGAAACTTTTTGTATGTTTTCTTTGATGCGAACATTGAACATCATCCCGCTCAGCGATCGCGCACTCGAGCTCAGTTGAATGAATCATAAGCAGCAACATCAAATGGGGCTTTAGCTTTTGAGAGACGTTTGATCGTAAATATCGTAAAGTTTCTCAAAACGCAGGACTAGAACAATTCTCTACTCGAGCCGACTTTAACATTTCTTTATGTTTAAAGGAAGAGTTATTGTTTTCATTGGTTGTTGCCATACAATGTTGAGAGTTATAGAAAAGAAAAAAGTATGTCTTGGACTTCTGCCATTGAAATTATTCTAAAAAAAAACACGAAAAATGCAAAATAAATCGTTATTATAGGTTTAAACTTTACGAAATGTCATAGTCAAAGCGCGACATTTGGACATTCAAAAAATCCGTTACTACGTTCAGGAGAAAAACGGTCAAAGCTACGATGAAGTTATTCAAAAGCTGCTGAGGTCAGCGCGCCAAGACGTGGCATTGGGATTTACTGTCTGTGGCGTAGCGCAACGCGGTAGTAAGGGGTATCAGAAGTAGAAATATATACATACAAGCTCAATAGTGCGCCCACAATGAGTAGCAGTAGCGTAGCGCGTAGTGGTAGTACGAGTTGGTTTACTAACTTATCTGCCCGAACCCAATGCACGATAGCTGTGGCGTAGTATAGTAGCACTAGTACACGCTCTCATAAGGTGTGGCGCTGCACTCAAAAAATTCGCCCACATTGGTGTAGTGCGTTATGTCAAATTAATTGTTACTTGAAACGCAATTGATTGGAATTGTGTTGTTTAGTTTTGGAAAATATGTACATATATTGTGAAAAATATTTTTTCTTGTATTAAACATTAAATTATATCTAAAATAAAATGTATGAAGAAGATGAAGCTGTGTTTCACTGACTGTGGTTCAGATGTGCTATCTTGCATACAAGCTACATAAAGAGAAAAAGCGGAGATGGTGGGTGCTCCCTTTGTACAAGGAAAGGAGTTCCAACGGTTTTTTCGAGACCACATTTACTTTTATGAAAAACCATGTTTTCCTTTCCCACAATATTTCCCTTTTTTTTAATAGATTCAACGAAATTTTCAACGTCGCCTTCTTCCATTTCTTCTTTTTTTATCGAGCTGTCAAACTTGAAGCGCTTCAAAAGTTTAAAGGTAAACCAACTACTGCTACAGCTACGCCCTACGCTACAGCTACTCATTGTGGGCGCACTATGGAGTTTGTATATATTTCTACCATTTGCCCGAACCATGACCTGGAAAATCGCGTCCTTGTGCACAACTTCCACCTTCGAAATCATATAGAGCACTGGCTATCCGAGAACATAGGTTTTGTCGAGTTCAATGACGATAACATGGCAAATAATGTCATCGCCGATGAAAGGGTACATCCCCGTACATATCGAAGGTGGAGCTCCAAGCGATCTTCGACTCATTGAGGAGGAAAAAGTCTGTGGGAATCGACGGAGTGTCGAACATTGTGCTTCGACATCTCCCTCTAGAAGCAGTGGACATTTACACCACTCTGTTTAACAATGCGCTGAATAATGCACATTATCCAGCGCATTGGAAAACAGCAGTGATACAACCCATCCCCAAAAGGGGGAAGGACACCTCTAATCCGGCAAATCTCCGGTCGATAAGTCTCCTTCCGAACATCAACAAGGTATTCGAAAAAGTGATCAATAGAGCCTTGCTTAAGTGGACTGAGAACAGTAATATAATTCCGGATAACCAATTCGGTTTAAGGCGGGACATGATACAATACATGCCGCGTCTAAACTGGTATCGGATATCCAATAGAACAAAAGCAAGAAACAGTGCACGGGTGCCTGCCTGATTGACTTGGAGAAGGCCTTCGACACCGTATGGTTAGAGGGACTCTTCTACATGCTGAGCAGGCTGGGAATAAGCAAACCACTGCTGTACATACTTTATAACATGCTTACCAGTAGACAGTTCATTGTCAGAAATGGCAATGTGACTTCTGCTGGAACATTTCGAATTAAAAATGGTCTGCAACAAGGTGCGGTTAATTCACAGAACCTTTTCAACATTTGCACGAGCGATCTCATAGGGTCACTTCACCATGCCATAACGTTCGCAGATGTCTTGATTGCTGATCAGGATCAAAAATCGAGGTCATTGCACTTCTCTTACAACGTGACTTCGATAAGATTCAGCGATATTGCGATGACTCTGGGGCCTCAAGGGATACCAGAAAGAATTGGCGAAAGTTTTCGAAGTCGAAGTGTAGTCAGATACCTGGGGCTCTGGTTAGACCAATATCTATATTTTAACAAACATATAAATGTTGCTCTGGCCAGAGCCAAAGGTGCTTTTACCCTTACAAAGAGACTTTTTTTTATAGCAAGCAACTCGTTGCAAGAGTAAAGGTAATCTGCTACACGGCTCTTAACCGGCCCATGCTCGTATATGGAAGTCACGTGTGGTTCAACGTGAGAGTAAGCTTGTTGGACCTTCCCATCTTTCAGCTGCCTTGTCGTGGCGGGAAGGAGGTCCAACCTGAGACGGCAAAAAAAGCAGGTCGGTGGAAGTTACCCCAACCGAAACCGGCAAGTCACTTGGACCCGACGCTGCCTCCTCTTCTAATAGCTTGAACTGGAGCAAATGAAGGAAGAAGATTTCAAGCTCTCCTGCCGGTAGGCATATGCGCGCACCTCATGCGCGTGTGTCTTCCGAAAGACCTGAAGCCGGTGGCGTTGCATGCGCACAAGGTCTGAAGACGGGCACTATAGCCAGTAATGGCAGTAGTACCGGTGGATAGAAACTGGATGTCTCTGGGAAATCCACTGACTTGAATGTCTCTGAAACCCCTCTTATTGGTAGAGTTGCCCGCGCACAAATTCTGAATGACACCGATGATACAACCAGTTGTATTCCCAGCGGACGGAAGATGGCTGTCGCGGACAAATCTACTGAGAAAGAGAAAAACCCGGTGGTTAGGGAACGAGAAAATCAGGTTTCTTACAAGAAAGTTGTTATCTCTTCTTTAACTGTCCGAATTGGGAAGGCTGGCAATGACAACAGCATGACCGACGCGGAGTGCAAACATTGCGAAGTTCATCTGTTAGAACTGGCCCAAGCAACGAATGCTTTCATTCAGGTGGAGGGCTGTGAGTTAAAGAGCGGAACCTTTATGGTAAAGTGCTCTTCATAGCAAACATCTGAAGGGATTAGCATGTCGGTGCCGAAAATCCCCCCCTTGAGACCGCTACTTTTGAGGTCTTCGGGACAACTAAACAGATGCGCGCCGTCTGTTGGATCCCGGGGAAACTTGGGAAAACGGCTGATGTGCTAGCGCACCTGCGCACCCAGAATCCTGGAGTCGAGACGACCAAGCGGACTGATCATTCACACAGGGAGAGAAAGAATCGTCAAAATAAAGATGGTTCTACTATGGTTGTGAGTTTGGACAAGGGTTCTGCCGAGGCCATTAAGTCTAGGTACAACATGCGACCATATTTGCATCTTGGTAGGATTCAGTTCCGCTTCAATACCAAGTAGTACGAACAATGGTCGAAAAAACCCCTAGTATTTAATGATATTTACTCAGATCAACCTACAACACTGCAAGGCTGCTACCACTCTTATCAGTAGCGGACTTGCAGCTAGTAGAACAAAACCTCACATAATATCTATCCAGAAGCCTTGGGTGCGGAACAAGCGCATTTGTGGCCTTGGAGGTATGCGTGATATCACGGTACTTTATGATGAGCGTGTCTTATTGTACCAAATTTCCTCTCAGCAACTAAGTACAGCGACCAGGACTTAGTAGCTGCAGCTATAAGCTACAAGACGAACGGCAAATGGGAAACCTACGTCGTTGCGTCTGCTTACTTCCCATATGACTCGGTTCTGCCCCCACCACCAAGAGTAGTGGTCGAGCTCATAGAATATTGTGATACCAGGAAGATAAGACTTGTCATATGTTGCGATGCTAATGCTCAAAACTCTGTTTGGGGCAGCAGCAAATGCAATGCACGGGGAGATCATCTTCTGGACTTAATACTATCGTCTGATCTTACCATCAACAAATGTTGGCTCACAGTGATTGACTTGACCCTGTCCAACAGGTATTTCAAGCCTATTACCAACTGGAGAGTTTCGCCAGAAATTTTGCTCTCAGACCATAGATACATTGAATTCCAAATCGAATGCGAAGCTACACCTTTGCACTCAAGACAAATTCGGAGGTGGACTGGAATCTTTACCGATCGAAGGAAAGAGAAGAGTCTTCTGCTGGAGACTCACTTCCCAGGAAATCAGGACACCCTCACCGGTTTCAACTAGTGAAGCTGTTAGCTGGGCTATGCCGAACAACTCGGCGCAGCTGTTATACTGCATCGGGCGTGGCGACGGATGAAGCTATCAAATATGCTGTCGCATCTTTTGACAACTTCAAGTCACCTGGCACTGACGGAATTTACCCAGCTATGCTGAAACAAGGAAATATTCAATTGATGCCAACTCTGAAGACAATTTTCACTGCTGGCTTGGACTGGCATATACGAGTATACCAACGCCTTGGCGAACATTCAGAGTAGTTTTCATACCGAAAACCGGCAGAGATGACTACTCTCTCCCCAAGAGCTTCAGACCTATTAGCCTGACGTCCTTCCTGCTAAAAAGCATGGAAAGACTGGTCGAGCTACATGTGCCCAAAGTTGCTTTGAGGGTGCATCCTCTGTCAGAGATGAAACATGCCTATCAACGCGGAAAATCCTCCGAGACTGCGCTTCAAAATTTGGTCAGCAGAATAGAATGTGAGCTTGACAGGAAAAAATACGCGATAGGCGTTTTCATATACATTGAGAATGCCTTTGACAATGCGACTTTTGACAGCATGTGTAGCTCCACCAGAAGTCATGGCGTAGAAGAATCACTAGCGTTGTGGATCAAAGCAATGCTGGTGAACAGAACATTGACTGTAGATGCAGATTGTGGCCGGTGTGTTATGGCAGGTGTAAATAGGAGCTACCCACAAGGTGGTGTTCTGTCTCCACTGCTGTGGTGCATGATTGTTGACTCCTTCTTGAACACACTCAATAGTTTTAACGTCTACGCTCAAGCATATGCAGATGATGTTGCTATTCTGTCTGTCGGATCGTGTCTAGCGACTGTTTGCTCTAAGGTGCAAATGGCCCTAAACGCAATCGACGATTGGTGCACTAGGAATGGGCTTTCAGTTAATCCTCTCAAAACCGAGGTGGTTCTCTTTACGAGAAGGAGGAAATTGACTGGTCTGACTCAGCCAGTGCTAAAAGGCATCACTATCGAACTCTCCAAGGAAGCCAAATATTTAGGAGTAATCTTAGATAGCAAGCTTCTTTGGACGAAACATATCGAGCTGAAAACTTCCAAAGCTCTGTCAGTCTTTTTGGCAATGCAAAGGTGTTTTCGTCGAGACATGGGGCTTGTCGCCAAGGAAAGTGCTTTGGATCTACATGGCAATGATATGACCCTTCCTCTCATATGCGTTAGTTGTTTGGTGGAATAAGCTCTCAGGTAAAAACGTTACTGCTGCTTTCGCCAAACTCCAAAGAACGGTTTGTCTCGGCTGCTTAGGAGCTTTCCCCAGTACGCCTGACTCTGATCTAGACGCCTTGATGAAAAGGGTTTTCAGTGAACACAGTCGAAGGTGGTGTGACTCTCCAGGATGCAGGCAGACTAAACGAATGGTCCCCGTCGTCTGTAAGAAATTCGCGGCTTCCTTGCTATCTCTTAGCAGAAAAGATTGCAGACAACTTACGAGTACTGGCGTTCTTACGGGCCACTTCGCCTTTGTCAAGCAGCTCCAGGTGCTAGGTTTGAGCGCTACCCCTGTGTGCGACTCCTGTGGAGAGGGGGATGATACTGCGGAACACTTCCTTGCGATTGTCCTGCCTTTGCTCGGATCAGGTGGCACTTGGACTTAAAAAAGTAAAAAAGTAAAAAAAAAAATAAAAAAAAACTAAGCACAACACTTGGATTTAAAAAAAAGTAAGTATATAATTACGTAATTAGGGTAAGGTAGAATAAGGTAGTTTAAGATTTATTTTAAGGTGGTTTTTAAGATTTATTTATATATATTTATGTAGGTATAGGACAAAGAAAAGATAAAAAAAAACATTTCACGTACTAAGTTTTCTAATTTTTTCTTAGTAATTAATATAGATAAAAAAAAAATGAAATTAAAAAACAATTTAAGTGGCCAGTAAGTTAAAATAACATAGTTAAGTTAGTTAAGCTAGTTTTAAGCTTTTTTTGTCTAGCGAGTAAGTTAAAATAATTTGAAATTTAATAAAAATGCACTAAAAATTAAATGAAAAAATATATTTCTACCTTTGACACCCCTTACTACCGCAACGTGCTACGCCACAACTACCTCATTGTGTTCGGGCAGCTAGCCTTAAAGTAGTAGTGCACAAGTTGTTAGAAAACTTTTCGGTGCACTGCCGTGCACCTTGATAATTTGTTTCTTCAAATATAAAACAAAACTATGAGACCAAAGATACTTGCTAGGGAAGTGACTTTTTGATGGAGAATTTTTCAAAAGATAATCAATTTAGTAAAAATTTAAATTTCTTAATATTCATGTAAGATTTACCCTTTTTTCAACTATTTGATGAAAAAAATGGTCCGAAAATGGTCTTTTAGATAATTTTACTTCAATTTGGCCACATTGGTTCAGCCCCAAAACATTTTCGCTTAATAGAAGAACTAACATACATTCTTAAGCCGTTATCTAATCGAAGGCTAGTAATAAAGCTATGTTTATACTAAGGATACTATGGAAGATGTTTCAAAACCTCAATGAAATTTTTCTTAGAAATGAGCAATTTGTACGTTCCACTTGGTAAGTCCCTATAGCCTATCAATTTATGTCCACCTGGTACCAACTCGAACATCTCTCTACGAAAATACGTATTGTTACAGAACTCCCGGCAGACATATGTATATATCCAGAAACTATTAAAAACTCCAGCAGAAAGGGTGTAACCCAAAATAAACGTGACGTATGTAGGGCAGTTGAAGAGGAATCGATCAATTTGGGTACGAGATGGATAGAATTGAAATGTGATACAACGATGTTGCACTGGCGTTCACGAGGAGTGGCAGGACTAAATTTGCAGTACTGGAATTGGCTTCCAAATCATATTTTACCCTTAATTACATAAAACCAAATGCATTTAATTCTGCAACAGGATAGAATAAAAGTGTATCATCAATTTTATGCAATTCTCAACATCGTATCTGTTCGTTATTCCTCTTGGAATAGCATAATCAAATGCATGCTATGTGATAGCATGTTAACCCCAACAGTGAAGATATAGCCGTTGAAGTCTGAATCTAGGATTCACAATCTTTTTCAGTTTATTTCCCGTGTTCATCCATCATCCCGTCTAAAAATGCACCTTAAACGTCCAAATATACAAAAAGATAAATCACATATTCACATCCTGCTTCTCCTTGAATCTCTCAGCACATTCGCGCCAATGCGATAAGGTAAAAATGGAATGCAAAATAGAAAGATCAAAGAACAACAGCGCAGCGTGAAAAGAAAATTCAAGTCCTGCTCATTCTTTTTCAAGGAATCGATAAAATATCTAACATGGGTGGCAGAACAACCAAAGAAAATGAAATAAATAAAAGTTCTTCAGACATAACAATGCCATTTTGAGGACAGGGGTGATAGCTTAACATACACAATTATTTGCCCTGAAAAAAAGTTATAGCCAATAGCTATAGTCTTTTAAGGTGCAACGTGGAAACGAGTTAAGAAACGAAGAACCATCAAAGATCCGGGTATTCACGATGGCACGAGTTGGAGGGTGGCCAATTCCTGTTGGAATCAATGCGAGGGCAATTGGATTACGGAAGGAAGCTGTGGAAAGAGCAAGCAAATCGAAATGAACTGGCAATTTTATTTTCGATTGAGATTCGGGCGACTGCCATTGGGTGGCAATAATGATTAAGAGTGTTTTCAGATTATGAGTTCTCTGGTATGGTGCCATCAGATGTCTCCTCCACCGGGTATTGAGGTTAGATAAGCAGTTTTTCATTACTTCTCTATGACAGTGGGAATAAAGTTAACTTTGAACTTTTTCGCCACACTCCAAGGATTGTGGTTTGAATGAGATGGTGCAACTGAAAGTGCCGTTAGAGTATTATGACGGTTTACTGGTTACATTAATTCGATGAGGAACGTTTTTAGTTGATTAAATAATTAAATTCCAGACTTTAAATTCATGGTATATCATGCTTAATGGTAAGGCACTGGAAATAAGAAAGACTAATGAGTATAGAATTAATTAAAACTTAGATAATTAGGTGAAGAGAAATGCAAGATGATTCTTATCTTTTCAAAAATGTTGGCTTGGAATTTCTTAAAAACCACAAGCCAGTAATTGCGGCGCCAGACAATGAGACGTATGAGTTTGAAAATGCGTATGAGTATCGTCAAGTGCGAGTCAGGCATCGTGTGGTGAGTGTTCCGTACCGTCATTTTAAGTGGTTTGTCTTCACATCTAGGTAGGGCACAAATTTGCGGATTCTACCGAAAAAAAGGAGAATCTCGGCATGCCTCTCATTTGCTCAAGCTAAATGCTATCAAGGAGACCAATTTCAGGTGCGAGACTGTCATTAAGTGTCATGTCACCAGACAGATTTGGCCTCAGCCGGATAAGAAACGCTCGAAGAGGTTGGTCTTTCTTAGCAGGAAGCATATCAGCACAACAATATTGGTGTCATTACGGGACACTGTCTCATTGGAAGGCACGCCAAAAGCTATAGGGACGAGGAGGAAGAGGACAGCCTCTGTGAACTGGCTAAATCGAATGTTAGGAATCTCCATCATTTCATTAGAAGCTCCAATTGGTTCTAATGTAGAATAGGAGAAATCCTCTGATCCTGTGGTATCACAATGGACCTACTCTGGCCTAAGTATGTCTGCACTTAGGGCGCAGGCTCGCTCGAGAATCGCTAAAGACATTTTGATAAAATTTAATTTGTGCGTATGTATACAAAATAGTGATTCAGTTGGAGGTTACAGTTTAAATTTAAAACAAAAAAAAAAACGCTTTGGCTTTTGATAAACTGCTGATATTTGTTATGTTATTATAATGTTAAGACATTGACATTAAATATGAAAAATAATATCGGTCAAATGGGCGCCATGGCTGACCTTGCAGACTTCCTCCTTTTTGATAAAATTTTCCATTACTTTTCGGTATAAACCCTGCGGTAGTTCATAGATAACGAGTCTAATCTCGTCATTTAGTTCAGAAATCGTTTGGGGATCATTGGCATACACCTTCTGTTTCACATAACCAGAATGAACACTTGGTGACCAATGTTGGTCGCCGAAAGGAGAGATAACTTGTTATCATGTCCCAATAACATTCACCATTGGCTGTTATAGCAGCATCACGAGCATATTCGAAGAAGTACGGTCCAATCACGCCGCACCACACCAAACAGTTAATTTGTGTGGATTAAAGTGCGGTACGTGGAGCTTTAGGAAATGTTAAATTGCTGTGAATGGTTGCGAATGAATTTTGACGGGTTGTCACGAACACTGTCACTTACTGTGGCCATATTTTCGAGTGACAGGCAATTACAAAAACGCACTGGTCTTTGCAGATTCAACAGTGATCCGGTTCGATAGAATTTGTTCCTTAATTTCTACCCGCGTCACGAGATTGACAAATGCGTTGTTCTCTCGTATACCGCTCCATAATTAGAATTGTCAATGCTTAGTATTCACATATGTCAGCTGTTCATATCTTTGACAGAAATACAGTAGTGCCAGATTTAAATTGTAAGCTCCAATTGAATCACCCTTTATCTACATATATCCTGATATGTAGGTCATTTCATCTAAAAAACTGTCAGAATTGGATTAAGTGATCGTGGTTTAAAAAACCGTCAAATCATCTTTAATAATCACATTACTCAAAAACTTCTGAACGGATTTCGATAAGTTTTAATTTAGCATCTAGGCTTAGACCGATACGTTAATAGTTCCACTTTTAATTGATCGAAATTGAATTGAGTGAGAGTAAGATATTAGGAGGAGGTTAAATAATTTTCTAATCATTTTGGCATCGCCAATTTTTCAGTTTTTGGGCCGGGTTTTTGAGTTGTTGTGTTCAAAAAACTTTGTCCAAATATATTCCACATTTTTGGAATCCTTGGAAGTTCAGCTTTAATTTAATATGTCGCATGTTGTGTAATTTGTTTTTCTTGGGTTTCCCCCAAAAACCCTTTACAAAAATATTTTTTTTCCTTGATTTGATCCACCACGTGGTATTTTTGTACTAAATTTCAGCTCTCCGGGATGAACGGTTCAAAAATTGCAATTAAATATTTTCAGAGCATACATATGTACCAATGTACTCGTATGTAAGTACATATAAAAACATAGTAGGAATAAAACTACGGTTTAGCCAACCCAGAGTGGATGACACAAACTTCAGTAAATATTTCTATATGCCTCTACGCACGTTCATGTCGGTCTGGTGAATATGGACTTACACTGATTTCAAATTTTGAGCAAGAGTGTGTTGCAGAATAGGTTAAGCTTTGTGGACTTACACCTAGTATAGGTACATGCTACGATAGACTTGTTGACTTTAATATATAGTGCAGTAAGATCTATTGTGTTGTTAGCACAGATGTGTCATTGGCTTAACAGGCGAAGCAGTCGACCTATAAAGTTAATGCAGATTATTCTTCAAGAGATTTTCATGATGTAAACTGCAAATAAGTTTTTAGATCCGGACCTTGAAGAAATTAACGAATTTAACGATTGGTTTGATCATTTGGAGGCAAGCAGATTAGGGTGCGGATTGGATTTTTCGTCGACTGTTGTTTTGTCGTGGGAATGCACTTACTGACTAATCCGCGAAAAATGTTTTACTTACCAATGTTGACATTAAACCCGGCGGTTACTGTTTTCACCCCAAACACCGAAAAGACTCTGCAGGTATCATGTGATACGGTTCGCAACCAGGTGGTCACTTATGGGCTTGAAAACAATAAAGCTTCACTTTACTTTATAACAATTACACACTCGAAGGTATGTTTCATGTTGTTTAATCTCTATATGTATGAGTATGATATGCCCGAAATAAGATGCAGAACGTACCTTCAAGTAGATCTCAAGAGGTTAGCCAAATTGTTCTAAGATTGGACACATTATTATATATACATACATTAACTTGCATTGACATATAAAAACCATCTACAGAACAAATGTGCGAGGTTGAGTACTAGAAATAATGTCTTCCAAAAACTTGCAACAACAACATGAGGTGCTCCACCCACAACGTTTCCATTAGCTGCATTAGGCCTGGTATTTTCAGCCGTGGAGTATGGCGTATCAATATGAACGAACAGTTTACATAGTGAAAAAATTGACTGCCAGCTCAATATAACTTTGCGTTTAATATTCGGGACCATTAAATCAACTCCTACCACATGGCTACCCGTTTTGGGCAATATTGCGTCACCTAATATGAGACGTTCAAACACGCTAGTTAGTACGAAAAAATACGTAAAAATTCAGAACTTTCTATACACTAATAAATCAATAAAACCTCCAATGAGGAGTATGGCAATGCTTAAAGATTTGAAATTTAAACTGCGTGAAAATGGAAGAGACAGTGGAAAAACTTTGTACCACCAAAGAATATGGTAATTGAAGATCCATCCGTTCTATCCCACTATCTATGGACTAGGCTAAATCATGTGCGTACTAATCATGGCCGATGTGCCGACTTGCTTTCCAAGTAGGGTGAACATTATTTGAGCGTTTGTGACTCTGGTGCCCCAAGGCGGACAATACAGCCCATGCCATCGGACTGGCCGCGTAGACAACCTTAAACTCGACGCTGTTACTTGGTTAAAAAACTTAAGACTTGAAAATACGATAAAACTATTTAAGGATCGTATTTCAATTAACCAATCTGCAATAATTAAAAAAAAACCTTAGAGGCTTAAGGTCCGAACATATTGAAGTACTCTCAGGTTAAACTTTTCACCGTAGTGTATATGTCAACTTACAGGTTGACATATACACTACGGTGAAAAGTTTAACCTGAGAGAATTATTCCGCTGCATGCTGACTGAAAATACTATACTCACCTTTCCCATTAACAGCCACCAAAGTCTTTAGAATATGGTTGTATGTAAGTTGAAATTTTATCTCTAATTGAGGTACCTACTAGGCTCCCTGTGTTTATCCCGCGAAGGTAGGAATAGGTATTGTTTTCGTCTACCTTAGCAGTAAAATCGAGATTCGAACTACTGTCAATTTCTTGTTAAAACTTCTTAAAGTAGGGTCACCAGAGTCACTGCTTGATTATACCTATACATTTTCAGTCCCTTTATTGGGACGTAGTGTATTATTGAAATCAAACTTGAGGAATTGTGTATTAATCGTTAACTAAACTAGCATCAACAACGATTAAGATTTATGAATAACGCTATTTATACGTATTTTATTTCGAACCATCTGAAATAAAAATTCAAATTCTTCAGCTATAACACAAAATTAAAACACCAAAATGCCATCATTACAAGATCATGAAAACAAAAACAATTCCAAGAGCGAAAGGAAACTTTGAAGTATCTGTAAACTTTCGCCATCTGCTATCAAATTAGCCGGCAGCACATTCGGTATGATCGCCCACTAAAACAGGAACTTTGTTTTCATCGTCAAGTACCTTGTTATAGTACCATGGACCGGCAATTACCATCTCACCTTTTACGTTCAGATGGAACTATAGGTATACTTGCGAGTGTCAGAAGGGCGGTGGCGGCAGACGTATGTACATATTTCGGGATGAAGCATTTCATGTTGATGATGATCAAATGGCTCCGCCAGCCATCCAATTGATGAATTGAGCGGAACAAACTTTGACATAAACTAATGAAATTAACTTAAAAAGGAAAGTTTAAGTGAAGTTTCGGGATTCATACGAAAAGTTGTCGGAAACGTACTCGTCGTAGTGGTGTCCTGTTGTTATGCAAGTTTTGACAGACATTGTTACTGGGGGAAGAAAGATTTGTTTCTGTCCACATGTGTGGTTGTCAAAGCCACTTTAATGGTGGTGGCATTCTTCTTAAACTGCAGCTGGAAGTTAATTAAGAAGTTTTCTTCGAGATCACATTTATCAAATTATAGTTATGTAAGAAATGAGCTAATAAAGAAAATGTCATTTAAGTTTCAAGGGCTGGGAAAATGATGGTATACGTGTATGATAAGTCAACTGTTTGAGATATGGCAACTTGTTTTGACAAGATTATTAATTTGATTAAGTTGCAGGCGCAAGTAGTTTGGAACTTATATATTTGGATCCTGGAAGATTACTATTATTGTTATTAGCTTTAATTCTTTCTTTTATTTTCTGGAAATATTCGACAGTGAAAAGTTTTAATGTGCGTTAAGTATGCTGTATTCCACAAGTATCTTTGATTTTATTGAGAGAGGTGTAATTAAGGTTAGAAGTTTAAAGAACAGTCAGTCGCGAAAAACGATGTTATAATCGGTGAAATGCAGTGACGTTTCGGGGTATTTTTATTGGTCAATAATGCATATCAGCTCCGTTCAGATATTTTATTTGACAAGCATCTGCCTACATAGAACTTTAAGTCCATTGTACTTCAAGTGTGCTCCACTGTATGTCAGAGGTGTGATAGGTGATACCTAAGTCACAGCATGCATATACGAAGGAAATGGCTTCAACGTGATAGCTGGTGAGGACTGGGACTCAATACTCCAAAGCTTGAGATTGAATTTTAAAGAAATGAAAGATTCAATCTCTGTTTGAATTTCCATGAAAATGAAATGAAATGACGTTGATCTAAAACTTTCAAGCACAGCAAGATATCTGGGTGTAATTTTAGATTTTAAACTAAACTGAACGGAGAACATTGATGATCGCATTAAGAACGTTTTCGTAGCCATTTATTAATGGAAAATGGTATTCAAATCAGACATCGTACGTTCATATATTGGTTATATACGGCGGTTGTGAGATCCATACTACGCAACAGGCCGGTTAAAATTGCAATCAAGTTTAAGGAAACGAGACTGTTGTCATTAACGGCTTAAGGTCATGCTTCCATCTTGTCTTGGTGAGAGGCCTCGAGCTTCTGACACTAGTCCTCGATAAGATCACTACCAGAATTCATGAAAAAAAATTACTGCGTAAAAAGGAAAAAATAAAACAGTAACGGCCTTCACCAGTAAAGGCCTTCTACATTAACGGTTCTAAAACGGATGTCGGTGCAGAAGCTGGTTTACTTACGAATTACGAATCAACCAATCCTATGGAGTTAACAATGATTGCAACAATATCGCAGCCATTATACCTACATAGGCAGCAAAAATGTACAAAGAACCCAATAGGTCTGTGAATATAGTTTCCTGAAAGAAAAATTAAAAAACATTAAAAAATTGAGAGAGAATTCTCTTCAATTCAAAAAAAAATTCTCGTATGCTTTTCAAATGAAATATTAAAAAACCTCAATTCAAGGTGGTTTTTATATCAATGGAAAACGTTTATTTTTTTAAATAAATAATTTTTTTTAAATAAAATTAACTAAGAAAAACTCACAGTACGTACGGTTTGTAGATATTCTCAGACGCAATATTACATTTGCGTATGAGTACCCGAACGAAACTAATACTGCCGCAAAGATTATTACTGCGTAAATTGTCAGCCAGATAGCCATTAATGCTGTAGAGTCAGCGTTAATGAGTAAAGACTAGTAAAACTATGCAAGTGGCGATGACTTTATTCTGGGTACCGGGGCATACGGATATCAGCCTCATTTAAGGAAACAGCGGACAAACTTACAAGGAAATTTAATTTGCCCGTCAGCTGCTGTGGGACTCATGGCAGTCACTTCTTGGCGGAGTTGAAGGAATTACGTAAAATTGAACTGAAAAAATTCCTGGGAATCGTATCTTTATAACTCATAGGTTTATATTTACAAGATTTCCAGGGTAATTGAAAATAGACCCAGTGTTAGGTATGTAGTGTACTATGTTTGGAAAAGGTCCCACAGTTTCCATAAGAGACTTTTAGAATAAGTTGAACTTGGCATACTTTTATCTCTCACTCCCTTTAGAGGCTGAATAGTAACAGGTTTTTTTATATTCGAAAACTTATATAAGAGAACTTATCCCGCTCTTATATCCTATTAAAGGTACACTACGAACATGATATATAAGCTTTCTGGAATCTGAAGTGGTACAAGTGTAAAAATTGTTAAAATCCGCCTACAAAAAATCACAATTTTAAAAGTTTTCCTCATAAAGAAGTTCATTTTAATCAAGTCTACTTTTTATTGGTGTTTTCTTAAAAAAAAAACATCTAATGCTTTTTCAAGACTATTTACGGTGATGGTTAAGTTTTATTATGAATATCTTATAAGAATCCGTGAACATCGGTTATAAATTTTGGAATCCACGCCCACTTTCTGCTAAGAAAAAGTTGTAGCCACAGTTTCGCGATAAAATGTCGTGATAAAATGAAAGATATCATTGCATCTGTTTTACAAATTTCAACAAAGTAAAAAACTTCTGGGCGGATTTTAACAATTTTTTAATTTTTTTTATATATTGTATTTCCTGCATCGGATTCCAGAAAGCTTATAAAATATTAAAATTTTAAGGCCCAAAAGCATGGCTAGATCGACATAACTTTTGATGCTGATCACAAATATACATATACCTATACTTTTGAGGGTCTATGGTTATTATTTATTTACGTTACAAACTATGTATCAATTTTTATATACTCTGGATACAAACGATAATGCAGAGTTTTTCCATAATTAATCAAATTAGTAAAAATTTAAATTTCTTAATGCTTACAAACAATTTACCTCTTTTCAACAAAAATTACTTTTTTACGCGTTGCGGCAACTAACGTAAATTTGACTTCGTTTTTAGTGCTCCGTACTAAAGTGGAACACTAAAGGATTCAACGAGGTGTCGTGAAGGATTGAAACTTTGGATAAAAATAGTTCGTGGTCAAATCAAAAAAAAAAAATATATATATATATTTTTGGTTGGGGGTATGATGTTACATAAGAAAAAGAAATGTACACCCTATCATGTGGTACACCAAATTAAAACTGAATTCAAAAATATAGATACAAATTTGTTTGGATAAAGTTTCTTGAACAAAAAGACTCAAAAACCATAGCATAGGTGATGCGAAATATTAATGCGAAAAATTTGAAAAGAATTGAGAGTAAATTTACTAGGAGGTAAAGGATGCAAGTAAGAGACAAGGTCCTCACGCTGTACCTTGGGTAATGCTAAAAAGAAGCGAACTTACTAGCACCCGGTAAAATAAATCGCACTCAATGGAGCATATTACCATCGCTCATACGGTATCGCAACCTATCTTCGATTGAAAGCATAAAGCTTGTCCAAATTACAGATGCTTGTAATGTCTACTTAATAACTATCGAAATATCCAAATTAAAAATCATCTCCAAATATATCCCGGCCCCCTGAAACTCTCCATCGAAAAGGGCATTAAAATTCCACTTATTAAGTCCGTGCCCCGCTCTAGATGAAATTTTTCGAAATCCTCCTGGAAAGTTGCAAACTATAGAAGATTTATCGGAATAGTTACTCCTACAGCTAAAAAACATATCCAAAGAGGTTTTCGCAAAGAGTACAACCCAGGTATCTGGAGAGCGAACAACTTTGCATAGAGGAGAGGAAGTTACTGGAGATACGCTCCTTAAACAAAGTTGGTTTAGATAAATGGACAACAACCATGAAAAATATGAATTTTAGACATTCAAGTGTAATTGGGGACTCATACGCAAGTTAGGAGGTTTAAACTCATTATCTGCCAAAACATTAAAAAAGCGATTCTGACCTCGTCGCCAATCACATTGTCGAGACGTCGAGAGTCAAATCAGATAAAGAACATACTAAGGAGGTCAAAGAAGAGTTTACTCACCCATCCGAACCTGAAACATCTGAGATCTCGAGAGACTTCTTCGTTATGGAGTTAGACACAGCTATTACAAAAATAAAAGGGGATAAGGCTGATGGGTTCCATAGAATGTATTCGAAGTTCTTGGCTATGCAAATTTTCCAACATCATGTAATCAGGAATTCTGCCCAAAAAATTTAAGAAAACGAAGAAAGTTAGCATTCTAATTCTAGGAAAATTGGCGAACTGGTGCCATCAATAAACTGCTTAAAGTCATTCCGTGCAAGAAATGACTTCACGTCTACATAGCGCTAACAACACGGACAAAGGATATGTAAGCTATTGCAGATGTATAATACTTGAAGAAGACTTCAAGAGTTTATGCGATTATTTTATAAAGTGGATATCAAAAAATTAACTTGAATAAGGTAGAAATAGACTGCTTTCACCTTAGCAACAACCTTGCTAATGTTCTCCTGCAAGTGAAGTTTAACAATACATAATTGGTACTCGAAATATCTTGGTATCACACTCGATCGTACATTAACGTACAGAAATCACCTGCAAACACATGCGCGAAAGTAAAAACAAGGAATAATCTTCTCGAAAAGCTGGCATTAACATCTCGGGGAGCCTCACCGAAAGTACTTCGCATAGATGCATTATGGCTAGTCTTTTCTACAGCGGAATATGACACACCCATATGGGCCAACAGTGAACAAGCTAAGAAAGTTTATAGCTAACTTAACACAACCATGCTTCCTGTTTTGAGTAACATCGCGCCACCTAGTATTAGACGGTCAAATGCATTAGTAAGGCAGTATGAACAAATGTGCGCAAATCAAGAACTTCTTATACAAATAGGAAGCCCCTAAGGACCACTGCTGTAAGGCTAAAAGATTCGAATTTTCAACTGAATTTTCAAATCAGCAAAATAACTTAGTAATTGAAGACTCATCTGTTGCTGTACCTGGCGAGAGAATCTTGCACGCAACCATTGGACTAAACTGAACCGCGTTATAATCAACCATTGCCGATGTGCTGACTTTCTTTTAAAATTGGGGAAATTTCTTCAAATGCCTGTGATTATGGTGCCCTACGACAGACCCTACAACACATCTCATTAGACTAACTGGGGAGATCATTCAAAGCAAGTATTGCTGACATCCACAAACTAGCAATTGATGCAGTTAGCTGGTTAGAAAAGTTAGATTTGAAAATATGATATTAAATAATCAAATATGCATTTGTATTTATTTTTCTGATTTGATTACTAACTTGCAATTTTATATAATAAATCAAATCGCCTGGCGCTAACATTTCTTACCAAATATTCGAGTACTTATGCAATTTTTATGATTTTCAGTTAGAAAAGTAAAATTTTATCAATCAGGAGTTCTTGAGTTAAGCGGCTAACAAAAATAATTTAAAGATTTTGGAGCCCCTCTGTAAATTTGTTCACTGCGCAATGAGTAACATATGGCCCACCCCCGCTTTATTACGGAAAGGTCACATTTTTCGATTTTATACTTCCTTTGCACGCCAAGTGCTACTTCTGTACGAAAATTCATTCTGCGTTGATTGAATAAGCCCAACATATACTACCTTGGTAGTAGGACCCAGAAACTAGTCTAGCATGCCTTCTCAATTGCTTAAATTAATAATTAATTAAGTCGATGTATTATTTGTCAAAACCTCATTATAAATCAAACTATTAAGGACCTAATTAAGAAATATCTTTTGACAATTTGTCAAAAGTCAAATTGACAGATTAAACAATTCCCTTGTCAAAAAGAAACAACTTCCAATCGAAGTTCCAAAAACTTATTTCCTTCGAATGCATCGGAATCCCGTAAAGCGAATATCATTCGAAAGTTTAAAAACCTTCACTTACAGCATCGTAGATATACATAGTAACATGAAGAAAATCATAAACGAAAAATAAAAGTTCAAAAGTCAACAAGAGCAAATCAACGAGTTCAAATTGGGAATACGGTTCTGCAGTAGGATAACATTCTGGAGTACATCTAGTACTCGTTAACCGGAGTAAAGGATCACCCGCCTCTGCGTTCAGTGTATGTAGTTACCACCAAGAGAATGTTATAGGTACAAGTTTTAGAAGTAACTTCCAAGAAAAGAAGCAAGCCGAATTGAATAGACAGGATTATCTGTGTAGGAAGCAGGAGATGTATCTGCTCGTATGATTTTCTCAAAAGTTACTCCTTGATGAAGAGCGTATTCGTGTTGCAGAAACGAAGAAAAACAAGTAAAAAATGATTTGGAATTGTAAACTTGAATTGTTGGCAGGTACCATGTACATTGATGTTTTTTTTTTTTTTTTTTTTTTTCATTCTGTAGGATTTTTATCTGAAAAGAAATTTGAAAGGAAGTATTTTATTGAAAGAAGAGATAAAAAAAGTAACTGTAGTCGGGTAAGTATGAATTTTGTTACAGTATGTGTAATGTAATCATTTTTACTCGCTGCAATTGAAAGACATTTAACAATCAATTGCACACGTGAGGGATGCGCGTAATAGTGGTAAGGTAGGTAGGTAGGCAAATGGATGTCATTGCGATAAGAAAGAGATTTCCAACTTGGAACCACCCACTTCAAATATAGGGTGGTTGACATGAACTTCAACTTCACGTCGCTGTGGCTGCCAAACTACTAATGACAGCACTCTGAAAATTTGACAGTTGTTAATTCATTTCGTTGTTGACAAGCGTGCGTCAGGTTTTTTTTTTTATCGCGTGTTTAGTTTTGTTCTATCGACAATGGAATTCAAACGTAATAGTGTTATTGCCCTTTTTGGCTGGAAAATCACAACCAGCTTTTGTTGGTGAGCTAAAAAATGTGTGTATCGCACCATATCGCGTTACAATGAAACCGGCAGCATTGCAAAGTGCTATGGAGGTGGTCCAAAAAAGACAGCAACATCGTCAACAGTGATTCGGAGTGCAATGGCCAAAACCGAACGAAATCCTCGGCGTAGCGGAAGAAAAATGGTCAAACATCGTCTTCCCTGATGAAACACCTTTTCCAATTGAGCAACTTGTCAACAAGCAAAATGATCCAGTTTACCTGCCATAGAGGTGATACGATAATTTCGACCAAAGAATAGCCACCAGGAAACGACACCGTTTTTGATGGTTTGGGCCGCAGTGACTGCCGATTGTCGGTCTCCGCTCGTATTTTTGGACCGTGGCGTGAATAAACGCGATGGTTTATCGTGAAACTATCTAGGAAGTAGTTTTGAAGCCATGGGCACGCAAACATTTCGGCCAAAAACCATGGGCATTCCAACAGTACTTTGCACCTTCCCACAAATCCTGAGCAAATCAAGAATGGCTGCGACAAAACGTTCCGCACTTCATTTCCCCAACATAATGGCTATCGAACTCTCTCGATGCAAATCCATTAGACTTTTCTGTCTGGGGCATTTTGAAGGCCAGTTAGCGCTTCGCCGGGAATGGAAGCGCATTCCACAGACACACTTGCGTGCAGCGTGCGATAAATTTATTGACCGTTTCAAAGAAATTGTCCGTGCGAAAGGTGGCCATATCGAAAATATTAATTAAATCCTTGAATTTGAATAAAATTCCAACATTTTTTTCTTTGGATTCAATAAAAAATATTCACAAGTAAAATAAATACAGCTATTTGAATTATACTCTTAGCAACAGTTCATGTCACGAAAACTTTCTACAAGTGGCAAATGGTAATTGCCACAAAGAGCCAGATATGCCCCCCTCTTCCGCGCTCTCTTTTTTGCCGATTTCTTATCTTATCAAGTCCTACTTACATAACGGGTGGGCCATCTACTGGTTCCTTTTTAATTTACATGTTATTTTGACACTGACAGCTCTTTGGCTCTCAAAAAATTTACAGAAACTCAGTATCATACCTCCGCGGTTCGAAATTTACTTTTGAACAACGTTGGGAAATATTGAAAGTTTAATATTCTCGGCTGCTGTTGCCGAAAGTTTGCGCCTAAGCCCGAGAAACTCAACTCGCCACATATGTCATCAACTGAATATTAGGCGCACTAGCCTGAGGATAATTATGCATAAAGACCTCGGACTATTCCCTTACAAGGTTCAATTGAGTTAAGAATTTAAGCAAAATTACCACCCGCTCATTATCGCTTCTCTGTTTGGGCTCGAAATTGACGTCGATGTTGCTAAGAAAATATTTTTTTCTGATGAGGCGCATTTTCATCTCGGCGGCTATGAAAACAAGCAAAACTGCCGTATATGGAGATCGGAAAACCTACACGTAGTCGTAGAGAAGCGAATGCATCTTTAGAGTGTGCCTGTTTGGTGTGATTTGTGGAATAGCGGCATTATTGGCCCCTTTTTCTTTATAGATGAAGATGGCAACAACGTTACGGTCAACGGAGAGCGCTAAGGAGACATGATAACAGGAGAACCGAAGCTGAGGACTTTTTGATCTATGGGGTACTGTTGAAGATGCAGAAACGTAATCCAGAAACGATTCAGGCACTTAAGCACAAAATTAATCGAGCTATTCGTGAAGTAGAACAGGATGGGCTACTGTCAAGCCAGCTGCGAAAGCCGTTTAAATGAAATTATTCTCCACAAATAATAGGAAAGTATTCGCTCTACAATGAAGTAAAAAGCTTTGAAAGGTATTTAATGAATTTTTTTTATAGCAATTTTAAAAAGAAACCAACATATGGCCCACCTTTACTTACCGGACTCTCGACCCTTGAAGAGTCTCTTTTGAGACAGGGCAGCCTTCCATCTTCGTGGATCCCGGGCACACTGCTTTCAATTTTTAGAGCTAGGTCTTTGAACCGGAAGTTCTGTTTTCCTCTTCATCTTGAATCTTGGGACTGGGATTCGAAGATCCTCTTGGCTGAGCATTGTTGTCCATTCGTTCGATATGACTGAATCAACTTAATCTTCGTATTTTGACTTTTTGGAAGATATCCAGATCTTAGTACAGCATTTGTATCTTGTCATGCATTTACCCTCCTAGTATACAGAACCAAATAATCGACGAAGAATTTTTCGCTCGAATGACTCCAAAATTTGCTCTACTCTCCTGCTTATCGTCCAGCACTCGGATCCATTTAGAAGAACTGGCAGGATTAGAGTCCTGTAGAGCATGCATTTTGTCTCTCGAGAAAGGAGTTTTTACCCAATTTTTTTCGCGAAACTAAAATAGCAACAGCTTCCAAGCGTGAGTGTTCATCAAATCTCCACTAGGGCGTCATTCGTGGAATTAATGTTGATTCCTAGGTAGATGAACACCTTAACTATCACGAAGTTATAGCTATCAACAGTGACATTTTGTTCAAGGCGATGGACCGATGGTACTTTGTTTGCTGATAGCATGTACTTTGTCTTGCCCTCGTTCACTTCAAGACCAACTTGTTTCGCCTGTTCATCAATTGCAGTGAAAGCCCCTAAAATGACACGCTAGGAGAGATAGATGATGTCAATATTGTCTACGTACCCCAGCACCTGGATGGATTTGCTGTTCGGAGACCTGCTTCCGAACGGCACGCTACATCGGGTGCCCTTCAACGTTACCCGACACAGCTGGATCAGTTTTTTTGGGATCCTGAATTCAGCCATTGCCGTGTAGAGCTCCAGATGATGAATGTTATCATATGTGGCTTTGAAGTCAATGAAAATATGGTGAATCTCGACTTGAAATTCGTTGGTCTTTTCCATCTGCCGGGCATTGGTACTTGCCGATTAGTGTGTTGCATAAAGGCTTTCGACGTTCACGCAATACATTGGCTAGGATCTTACAGGCAACATTTAGCACGGATATGCAACGATCGCGGGCACACTTTCGCTCATCCATATTTGGTTGATGATTTGGTGCATGCACCCTACCAAAACATCACCTCCGTATTTGAAAAGCTCCACTGGTATTCCATCATAGCCGGCTGAAATGTTGTTCTTACTGGGAGAGGCGATTACTTCTTCGTTGACTGGAGGCGGGCGCTCTTCCTGCTCTATCAGTCTCATAACATTATGCTCATACAGCAGCTGCTGAAAAAACTGCTTAAACACACCTAGAATGTCCCGTGCTCGGTGATTGAGTTCTCTTCACTATTTCGAAGAGCCTGCGTTCCGGCCGTGGAGCCAGTTTCCAGTTGCTGAGCCTTGACGTAGCTCCTATACCGCGAGTCTTCGATTTTTTGACCTGGAAGACTGCTTGTGCGCTTTCTCTAATTCTCCTGGCTCGGTATACTTCCCGTGCTGCTCTTTTGCCCTACAGCGCCTTAAGATGTTCATCCTCTGTTACCTCTTTCCAGTTAAACTTCATAATAAATATCATAGGCATATTTCCGGAAAAGTAAATATATATAACATTGTAACATAATAATAACTACGCTCCTACAACTATGCAACCCATTCCGAAGTATCTTTTCATTCTGGCATAATTTTGTTCCGAAGTGTTTTTTCATTCGAGGCTCGTGTCGCAGAATTAAGAGAGAAATATAACCGCAAGAGAATTATAACCACAAGAGATTATTGGCTGCAGCTGTCATCTTGGAATTATTACATCAGAAGTTTCTTGTTCCAGTGGTCGAAGAATTTGCTAGAAGTTTCTGGCTATCAGAAATGCGGCTATTTAAAGACAGATGGCGATCGAGGCAGGGCAGTTGGTTTTGAACCGCACGAGGAGATTGGAAAAGTGATAACAGCCGAAGTTGTAATTTTGTGATAAATTGAAAGTTGAGAGTTAACAAGAAGAAGTAATTAGTTTGGATTTGTGAATTAAGTAATTGAAAGAAGATAAAGTGATTCGAGAAGAAAGAGACCTTGTAAGGAAGGAGTTTGCGAAGAATAGTATAGTGTGAATTTGAATTGTTCTATAGACTAGAAAATAAAAAAATAATTTCACAGAATATCGTTTTATCTACTCGAGCCGTAGCTCGCATATTACAATATTTAAAAGTAAATTTCACAGCCTTGCCCCTCCCATTTTTTTTTGGGGACGCAGCTTCTAAGCCACCATTAGAAAGATAGAAGGAGTATTCAACGGCAATGGAAGATTACCACAAATTTCCGGTTGTGCCCTTTATCTGAAGGAGCTGCTTGATACATATCATACGTCAATCATAAAAATACTTCAACTTTATCTGCAATTTACTTTTTCTTTAGATGGCTTTAAAATCTGAAGTGGACCGAGACTTAAAACAGCAAGCGTTTTTACTTCACATGTTTTGGTTTTGTTTCATTAATTAAGATTAATTAAGCGGGATTGACCTGGACCTCAATCAATAAGCCTCTTCAAGCTATTTGACTCAAGTCGTCCTTTTCAACTTGTGAGAATTTCGAACTGTTGATGTCCATTAGTTCCAGATGCCCTTACTATTTTAGACGATCACTTCAAAGACTTCTGACTAAGTCCATGTAGCTATAAGAGTACAATCTCTTTATACTCCTTCAATATAAATGGGACTAAAAATCACTCGAAAAATGTTTCTTTCGAAACATCCTTGGTTATATGCTTCAGCACCGTATAGCAGGACTGGATTAAGGTCCTTTTTAAAGTTAGCTTAGTTGTCCATGACAAGGATTTGCTAGCCCAAAGTAACACCGGTTGGCAAGAGTATGTCTTCGCTTGGTCCCTGCTCTGCTATCATTTTGAGAATCTACCTCGGGCCTCAAATTGTAGCTGTCCAAGTCATAAGTGTTGAATGTCATTTTGTTTTGCCTTCGAAAACCGCTAAATACTACATTTTCACTAAAGCAATCGCGAGTCCTTGAACCACTTCATGTTATGTGGATTTCATAATAAATGTTTCCTTTAGCCGATGGCTAAAGGATACATTTCATATCATTTATTCGATTTTACGGAGTTTGAGTTTACTTTTGTTAAGAAGCCCATCGGGTGTATAACCGACTTCGGTAAACCATGTTACCTTTACGTTTAATACCAGATCGTAACATAAATGTCCCTTTAACAATCGTATTCGTTACCGCCTATACATAAATCAAGAATATTTTTGTACTGCTTCTAAAGGTTGCATACTCCCTCGCGTTGTACGCAAATCAAAGAACAGAACACAAGAATAGAAGTTAAACCTTAGAAAATAAATAAGTTCTGTTGGCTCGGGGGAAAAAAGAAAAAAAAAAAAAAAAAAACAAACATTGAAATCAAATTGATATCTCAGATTTAGAGAAGACAATCCCACAGAAAAATCGATTGGATTTGCGTAAGCTCAACCTTTGAATACTTACTCGTATAATGAATTCTTGATTCTGGGTAATGTATGCCTTAGGAATATCTCCAATCTACCCCATCCAACTATTCGCTTTCCAAAATTGTGTGAAAGTAATTAAGCAAACATTTCTTGATTTTAAACTGGTTATACCCTCCGGTCCAATATTTTTATAGACTGAGACTGCCTGCCAGTTAATCCCTTTTCCAGGCAGGTATTACAATCACCTAAGCCTGCGTTAATTTTCATTCAAATTTTCTCCGCAGAATTTTCCGTTTTGATGAAGTGTTTACTTTTAAAATACCAGCCTACCCCCATCGTCATCTTTAGAGTAAATTGAATCAAACTCTGTAAGCCCCCTGTAGGCGGAAAATGTAATAAAATCCCCAAGAATTTATCGCATTATGCAAATGACACAGGTGTGGGATGTGTAACCCTTCAGATACTATCTGCATTCCTAATGATCAAAATCAGAAGCGTATTGATATTCCAAACTGACACTTTGTATCACTCAATCAGTCACACGTATGGTTTTGATTTAACTGTGTCAACAAAGCGTATGTCGACACCTAAAGAATTCCACATAATTTGCATAAGGAAATCAACCCTAAGGGTGTATTACATAGGTTTGCTTGACTTGACATATCCACCGACGCGAAAATGTCCTTAATTTTTTTTGGTGTGATATCTCATGGGTGACTTTCTGTAGGGTCGTAAAGGGTCTGAGTGTTAATTAATGCTCTGGATAGGGAATCAACTAATTTGAAAAGCTGAAATGTTGAGCTATTAAAATGGAGCAACACCTATGAAGTTTCCTTTGGCACTGTCTCGTGGCCTTAATGAGCACCTCACTCACCTATTGATATTTATATTTTAAGTGTATGTGAGTCTGTATGTGTACTTTTCACATACGGCAAAGTTTCAATTGAACCTAAAAGGAAGGGTTTGATGTAAAATATATTGAAAGCGAAACACTTAAAATTTCTGAGCAATTAATTGCAAATGTGTTTATTCAATCGGATTTTTCGGGCAATCATAATTCACAAACAAACACATAGCCACGACATGAAAGCTTGTGTTGAAGTTGAAATACTTTTCAAGTTTTATTAAAAACGAGGTAATTAAGGGAATATGTTAAAAGTAATTTTTTGCAATATGAGTCAAGTTCTCGTTTCTATTGCAAAGTACTTTAGCCGTACATTTTGTACTTATTTGGGCTATAGAGTAGGGTGGGTCCAGCAATGTATGTATTCTACTTAATTCGTTCTAATTTTAAAGTATTCAAATTACCGCATTTCCAAAAGACGTAACGAAAATGAGGTGACATGTTGTAATTTATATTATTTTGCTTATTTAGTAACCTAGATACAGCCATTGGACTTACCACCTCAGAGCATAGAAAAGGGTTATCCCAGCAATATTTACAGGTTGTCAGAAGTAAGTGTTTATCATTAGAAATAATATGTTAACTATTAACATCCACTTCCACGCAAGTGACGTTTGAGCTCAACATCTACAGTGCTTGTGCTTCTCAAGATTCTGAACAACATACTGAAATCGGAAATTCCATCGACTGAGACAATAATATTTTCAAAGTGGGACAAAAAGGTATTATTTAATTTAGTATTCCATTTGATTATTATACTCGTGTTTAATTTATGTATACATACATATGCACAGTTGCGTGCACGTAATTAGAATTTCGACGCCGCATTTATTATTTTAAAAGCTCCTGCGTTTTCAGCCTAATCCTTTTCAAATAGTTTTTTTTTGGTGCTCAGGACTGTCAACCTTATGGCAAAATTTACGCCACTAACATTTAATACCATTACTTTGTCACAGCAACATAAAATGAGCAAAGTGAGCTAAACGGATCATGCACGTAAATAGAAACGCACTATAATTTTTTTTCAGTTGTAAGTAAGAGTTTTTATATTCACTGATTCACAATATTGAATTGATGTTATTATTGTGATGCAAAAACTAAAGTGTTCTAAAAAATGATGCATATTTTATGCAGTCCAATACATATTTTATGCAGTCCATCTATCCTAGATGGTCCTATTAGATTGCGCGAAGCAGAGTTTTTTGGACGTATAGCCAGGAAGAACCCATTCTTGATAATGCGAAACCGGAACAAGCATTTGGAATTCGTTCAGCATATAAACATTGAACTCAGTGGAAAAATGATCTCTTTAGTACGATAAACAGTATTTCATCTGGTGGAAAAGCATGTGTTCTAAACCCGAGATCTAAGGAGTTCGATCCGAGGTACACTCGAGGTAAGCGGCATGAATATATGGTCTAATTCACAAAATTGAGGGGCATGAGAATGGGTTGAAATATTGTAGTATCCTTCAGAACGAAATGATGTCATATACAGAGGAATATCTACCAGGAATTTGGAAGTACACGGCGGACTATACAAAAAACGGTTTATAGACAATAGACCCACTTTATTCATCTGTCCGTCGTGTAGCCGGGCTCCAAATCCTATTGAGAAAATGTGGCAGTATTGCAAAAGGAAGTTGAGCGCACAGTCTTTATGGAAAGACTAAAGGGGTTCGGGGACCCATTTCAAAGTCATTACGTGAAAATTTAATACAATCTATGCCGCGAAAATTGCAAGCTGTAGTTGAATGAGACACCGTATTAAACAGAGGAGGTCAAAGTCAAATTTTTTATGTTTTACTCAAGTGCAGTTTTTTTTTTTTTTTTTTGCATCGTACGAGTTAAATTAATTTTAGAATCAATAATTAAACTTTGAATGAAAGTGGCCTTGAGCACTTATTGCAGTACACCGACGATAAATTACTAAAACCTCTTCAAAAATATCTAAAAAGAGAGCATAGAGTACAAAAAGAGTTCACAAAATAGAAAACTGAACTAAAAAAGAACAGTCAGAAACAAGAAATAGCCAATAATAACATACATGTACTCTCTTAAGAGTACGGTTGGGAACTCTAGGGTGTTACAACATGTTAAACTTAAAATAAAAGTCACGACTGGGTTGCATGTAGTTCTTCGCTTGTAAATTGTCTAGATCTAAAATTTAGGCAAGCGCGATAAGAAGCGAACAAATTTAGAACATACATACATGTGTCAAAAATTGTAAAGACAAGAACATGTCATACACACACGCATATGTCAAAAATGGCTTAGTTGTTAATTTTGAATAAAAATTGTGTTAACTACATATATCCGAGAAATAGAGAATATTCGCCAGTCAACTAATAAGTAGAGTACCATTATCAGAACTTTTAGCAAGAAACTGAGAATGCAGCCTTATTGTAAACTTACAGCGAAAGAACGGATATTTTTGGAAAAAAACCGGAAAAAAACTGATCCTTGATAGGAAATAAAGGTTCAATGAATATGGGCGGTGTTTTGTAGATAGATTTTAACGAAAATCAATATGTATCTGTATATTTCACACATCACGAAAATTGTAAGAATATGGTAAAATATAAGAATTCTACAATATTAATTATTTTTTTTTTTAAAGAACAGGAAAGAATGGATCGTCACATACCTTATCCTCCATATTTTAACCCACCTCTAATAAAGTGAGCGTGGCTTTACGAAATTGTTGAAACAAATGCAATGATAAGATAAGAAGATGTTTCCTCGATTTTTAAGAAATTTTACCACATAACTGTTACAACTTGTTGGCAACTCTACCGCGATTTCGCCCAAAATGACGATGACATCAAAAAATAAATAAATCAAAAGGGGTGACAGCAGTCAAGAGGAAAAAGGAAAAAACGCAGGAAAAACTCAGAGAAAAAAGAATTTTTGAAGTGTACGAAGATTTAGAATTTCATTAAATATTATTACTAATTTGCATGAAAACTTATTTGTTTTCTTTTCTTATTTCTTCGTGCTCTAGAAAATAGAAAATTGCTCTCCGACAAGCAGTTGCCTGAAGTAACTCAACTGTTTCTTAGCAGAAAGTGGGGACGGACATGGCTAGATCGACATAAATCTTGATGCTGATCACAAATGTACATATATACTTTTGGGAATCTATTGTTATTATTTTTCTATGTTACAAACTTAATATACCCTGCATAGGGTATAATAAATAGTTTGAGGTCGTACTGTTTGGCCAATCTAAATGCATTGTAATGTAAAATACCTTTTTTGAATCAATAACGTCAGAATAATCACACATTTCCGGCGCCGGATATATGATACAGACGTCGAATATACGACTGAAACCACACTTTCTACGTATTAGATTATATTTAAAACCAAATTTTTATTGGGTGTACATGAAAACGATTAGAAAACGGTACATAAGAGCGAAAGACACAATTAATTAGGCAATTTCTTAGCAACACTCTGTTGTTAGAAAATAAAACAAATTCGGTTCTGGATGTTGTTTTTTTAGTGATCCAAAGTTTGGGCATTGTCTGCATAAACAGCAGACAATCCCCAGCTCTACAAAACGGAAATTAACGGTTAATTGATGTCGTCAAATCTCTAAATTGAACGGTCGTTTTGTGTGTTTTGTTCCTGTTGGATTCACATGTCGATCACAACAATGTCTTCAATGCATAGGCCTTACGACAGCACAAACACTAACGATTTGTTCGAATTTGGTGATTGTGTTTCGAATTGTTTGCTCAGTTGGGTGATTATGGAGACCATAATCTGTCCTTAAATCGCGATACACAGATATTACAGAACATATTTTTGTAGTAAGATGCAACCATTTTAATGCATCGAGCGGTGGTTAAACGAACCATATTGTAAAATGGCAAGGCAATAACTAACTGCCTGTCACTATGGATGATAGATTTGATAGATTTGACGGACACTATATGGCAGGGCTGTGAAATCCCAACCTCGAAATTATTAACCCTTTATACATACGAGTATGTGGCTACTTGCTTTTTATAGGAGCATGTATAAATTGTCACTGACGGGTTGGATATCTCATAATAATAATGTCTGGCTAGGTCTCGGGTTGGTAATTCTTTCTCCTGTGTAATAATTTATTTTCATTTCACTAATCACACAAATTAGAATACTATTTTACACTTCTATTCTGTTTGTTCTCTATAAATTTATATTTTGAGGTGCTCCTACAAGAGAACAAATTTCTGGGTGAATCGTGTGTAGACTCACCTTAGCGGAGACGTTTAAAATCCAGTTTGAGAAGCTCGTTACCACACTTTGATTTCTTGTAGTCAATTCTTGAACCATTTTCACATATGGCTGAGAGAAATTTCTCAGATTAAAGAAAAGTAGACGAATGCTTTTTTGTTTAATTTATTCCAAAAACTGGAAAAAACTTAAGGTAATTGTTATATGTACAGAGGGGATTTTTTTAAGTTTACTGAATAGGGGTGAAGGTAGAAGGGAGTGGGGTCAAAATTATTTGTTTATTGTTAGTTAATTCTTTTAGGTACATATACATATACATATGTGAAGTTTCATGTTTCTTTACCAATTAGGTCGGCTGCAGTAGTCAAAAGAATAACTTAAGGTCTGTCGTAATTTAAAAAAATATCAAATATTGAGTTCCGCGCATTAATTAAGTTCCTCACATAACAAGAAAAAATTGTGTCAAATATACAAAGTGAAATGCAAATACAGTTCGCGAAATTCATTTATACGCATCTCAAATTTTATAAAATATTGCTGAATTTTCATTATTTGAGGCTTTTCATGGAAATCTTTATGTGATGGATTAGTATATGGGCCAGAGTGTCAATTCAAGAATAAGTTTTGTAACGAGACTGTCATGTGGCAAAACCAAAGAGAGCAACATTTTTATAGCTGTATGAGGTGCGAAATTCGTTTATACGCGTTACGTTTATTAGTAAAACTAGTTAGTTTTTGCGCGAAACAGAAAGATTTAGTTGTTTTTTAAATAAAAAAATATTCTCAAATTGCTTTTTAAGTAAAATTTAAAAAAAAAAAACGTTTATGGAAAAAGGAAATACTTAACTGCGAAGGAAAAAGGTAAAATAGAGGTTTTAAAGAAGCAAGGTGCTTCCAAAAAAAAGGCGAGACTTATGGGAAGAATGGTGGTAACAAGGGCAAAATAACTCGAAGGGAAAAAAATCGGATTGTCACAGAAGCAACCAAAAATAAAAAGACTGCTGGCCAAATTGTTGCTGATCTCGACTTGCCGATAACGAAACGTCGAGTTCAACAAATTTTGTCAAAAACCCCAAATATTGTATATAAAAAACAAATGAAAAAACCTATTTTGAAAACCCATCATAAAACGGCCCGACTAACATTTGCCAGAAATCATATGAATTGGGACGACACACACAGTTATATTTTCTGATGAAAAAAAGTTTAATTTAGATGGCTCAGATGGATCCAGCTATTATTGGCATGACTTACGCCACAATGATCCACCAAGAATGAGCAGAAACTTCCACGGAGGAAGCGTGATGATTTGGGGAGCTTTTTCTTCTCTTGGAAAAGCGCAGTTGTGCTTCGTTCCAACCAAAATGAATTCGGAAATGTACTGCGAAATGCTGGAGTCATCTCTTATTCCATTTTTAGAAGACGTTGTTGGTGACAGAGATTTTATTTTTCAACAGGACAGCGCAGCTATTCATGTTTCTCGGTACCCGCAAGAATGGTTGAGGCAACGAGACATCACATCCATACGTTGGCCGGCATGCAGTCCTGATCTTAACCCCCTAGAAAACCTCTGGGGTAATTTTGCATTCGAACACTTCGAGAGGAAATAAAGCACATATTGGACCTGATAAGCAATGACATTATTTCCAATCTAATAAATTCTATGCCGGATAGAATATTTGCTGTCATTCAACGAAATGGAGGACACACTAAATATTAATTAGTATTTTTAAGAACAAAATGTGATTTTATTATAATTTTTTTATAGTTTTTTTTACTGTGCGTATAAACAAATTTCATAGGGAAAAATTGTTTTTGTTTAAATAAATAATTTTATATAACATTGATTGATTTTGTTTTATTGTCTAAGGTAATGAATTTCCATATCCCTTTCATTACAATTTACAGCTTTTGCCTGCACAGCTTTTATATGAAGAAACCCGGAAAAAAATAGGTGCGCATAAATGAATTTCGCGGACTGTAGTTTACTGAACCTGTTGCCCTGGGAAAACCATAGTTTACAAGTGCTCGGGCTTATTTAAATAAGGTAGGGAGTCATTATAAGATGATGACCACCCTGGAAGAACAAATGACGTCACAAGACATGAAATGATTCTAAAAGTTGAATATGCACTCATAAAAGATAGTCGACAGAAAGATTCAAAATATCTGAAACAACGAGTTATGAAATTCTACACGATCATGGCAAAAATAAGCTCAAGGTGGGTGCCTACCCCGCATCAAAAAAATACCGTGTGGAATGTTGTAAGCAGTTTTCGGAGCTGTGTGGCGACAATCTAATAGAAGTTTCAAGAAAATTGTTACTGGAGTTGAAACTTGGGTTCATTAATATGACTTTTTATCAAAGCAGGAGTCCATACAGTGGCACGAATGGTGTGATACAGCCACCAAAATGTTTAAGGTCATACCATCGGCTGGAAAGATTATGGCAACGGTGTTTTGGAACTCACAAGGAACCAAAAAGGCACCAACATGACAGGAGAATACTACGCTCATGTTCTAAGATGCGTAAGAAAATCTATTGAAGTAAAAAGGAGGGGGAGATTAACAAGAGCCATGCTCTTACTTCATGACAACGCACTTGTTAACAAGTCTCAAATTGCCATGGCTGCTATGAAATCATGTGGCATCCAGGAATTAGCTCATCCGCCTACAGCCCGATCTGTTCCCAAATTTGGGGAAAGACTTACGTGGAGAGCATTTCGAGATGATCAATCACTACAGGTAGCCGTAAACAAGCATTTTGAAGGCTTAGACAAATTAATCGATAGATCTAATATGTATAGACGTCAATGGAAGAAAATTTATTTGTTTACATTTTAACTAACTTATAGATTATACCTATTTTATATTCACTAATAGGCACGGATAGCCTCTACATTAATGATAGGTAAAGTCGAAACTTGTTTTATTTGATGTTAAAGGTGCAAATATGATTATAATCACATTTCAACATAATTTTTGTTATGCTATAATATTATTATGTTTAGATAAATGTTACATAAATTAATTTTGAGTAAAGTTTATATGCAAACTCTGGTTACAGTGGTGCTAATAAGTTTACGAAATATCATTTTTATTGTTCTGTATCAGAATGGTATAATCGGAACCCTAATAGATTCAACACGGTCTGTACGTGTATCTGTCACATGCTTGTAACTTTTGAACAGTGTCACCTAGAGAGTTGGAATTTTGCACGAAAATATAACGTGATGGACCAAAAATAGTCAGAAAAAATAAAAAAAAAAATATATACATACATATGTGCGTAAGCTTTTGGGGCATAATGTACCCCAAGAAAAAAATATTAAATGTTTATACCCCATCGTGTGACATATCAAAGTAAATCTGAACTTCCAAGGAGTCCAAAAATATAAAAAAAAAATATTGAATAAGGTTTCTAATTATTAAAGTATTGCTTTATGCGGATGATATTGTATTTTCTGTTTCCTCTATCGAGCTGCAATGCATGATTGATGCACGCTTATTGAAAATAAATTTGAATAAGTCTAAAATTGTGGTCAAGCAATCTTGGATGGAATTTTAGTGTAGACCGAATTAAAGTGGTAAACGAATACAAATATTTGGGTATCTTTCTTTATTATAACTCAACTTTTATTAACCATCTCAACACAAATGAAATAATGAAATAACTGAGGATTTTCGATACTGCAGATAAGTCAACTCCCTAATAATATTCCAAACTATATGCTGCACTCTCATTTTTTTCTAACTACATACGAGTAAATGAAAAACTCTTATACTACCTAGATCTAGATCCCCATGTATTCTTGCGGAGGAAACAATCGCTTAAAACATTAATTGCGCTCCTGTACGGGCTAACTTATGCGGTGAGCTTGGTATAAATTGCAACGCCGACATTTTCAGTTTTCTTCTATAAAACCTCCATGAGAATGCCTTGGAATCCCTGAAATTTAAAAAGCACGAGACTCACATTAGTAGCACAAGAAGCTAACAACACCTAAATTAATATTACAAACGGCCGTATTTTGTTGTCGCGAACTCCATCCAATTAGTCAGCTTTGTTTTCAACGCTAGGACACCCCAAAATAAATGCAAATATACCATCTCATTTGTAGATGCCCATCCCCTTATTAATAAGAAAATTAACTAACTCATGTGTTAAGAATAAAAATAATTTAAGAATGCAGTCACTGATCAAATTGTTCTAGAAAAAAAAAAAAAATTAAACAAATATATTCAATCAAAAAAACTACAAAACATACAGCCATCTAGAACTGATCGTATGATACCCTAACCCCCATCTTTTAACTCACATCTAATAAAGTGAAAATGGCGTTACGAAATTTTTAAAACAGATGTAATTATATCGTGCTATGCAGAGAAAATGTCAGAGATTTTTAAGAAATGTTATAACAAAACTTATTACAATTTTTTCTTAGCAGAAAGCGGGCGTGGTCTCCAACATTTTTTTAACGAAGTTCACGGATTCTGATAAGATATTCACAAAAAGACTTAAGTATCGTCTTATTAGATTTTAAAAAGCAATATATGTTTTTTTTTTTTTTAAGAAAACGAAATGTAGAGAAATGAATAACCATGAGTTAATTTAACTACTCACTGGACAACGTTTATTAATACGGGGCCAATCAAGATTTATCTGTTTTGGTAGCAGGGCGCTTTCAATCCAGTAGCTTTGTACATTTTTTTAGTTATTGTCCGAAGTTACAGAATTGATAATAAATTAATTAAAAATTATATAAATAAATACTGATGTAATGTGATGTTCTGACATTTTATATGAAGAGAATCTGACAGCCAACGCAAAAACTTATGTCACTAATACGAATACTTCAATATTCACATTATTAAGACTTTTGTGATATTTTTTAAGAATTTGTTTTTCACCTTAAAACTTTGTATTCACTGCTTATTAACAAGATTCCCTTAATTATTTATAACAGGTTTGTATCCAACTCCCGCCACATATTTCTAGAGCGGTAAGTCCCCCAACATTTTACAAAACATTTATTAGAACCTTTCCAGACAATTTTCTTATGGAATTATAAAATCCGTATATAAATTGGTGCAGCCATTTTTGAGTTTTAAAGTTACGAATGGAAAGACATGTATTTACATGTACATGAGTATATGTACCTAGATGTATGTGTGGTGATATTAGCTCGATTTTATACTTCGTACTCCGTACTCCGTGGGTGCCCGTGGCTCAGTGGTAAAGTGCGCGATCACTGAACGGAGAATTCAAGGTTCAAATCCCAGAAAAAAAATTGTGGTTTCATGGTCCCAACTCTCGCAAAACGTCTAACAAACATCATTGCCATGAAAAACTTCTCTCAATCGAAAAATGTGCCCTTCGCAAAAGGCATAAAACTGTAAGGTCCCAAACGCTAGAACCACGTTGCGAAAGTACTCACTCAAAGTGAGTACTGTGTTGCCGAAAAAGTCTGAATTTTGAAAAGAAATTTCGGTCGAAATAATATACCAACCGTGCCTGGTGAGATTGGCATGCTAATTGGTACACAAGTTATCTTCGTGTTCATCCTGTGCGCTCAGGCGAGAATATTGCTGCTGTTGCCGAAGGTGTACGCCTAAATCCATTTGTGGAATAGCGACAAGATGAAGATAGCAACAATGTTCCGGTCAACGGAGAGCGCTACAGAGGCATGACAGCTAATTTGTTTTGGCCAGAAACTGAACAAATGAACTTGGACGATCCCCGGTTCCAGCAAGCCATACAAGACGTTCAACAATCGATCTTTTGCGTACTATAATCGTGTAATCAGTTGCTTTGGTGATGCGATTTGACGCCGTTAAACTTTTTTTCGTGGTGTGCCGTTAAAGATCGATGTTATGCTGACAATCCGGAAACGATTCAGGCACTGAAGCGCTATATTAATCGAGCTATTCGTGGTATAGAGCCCCGAACCATCGGAAATATAGTGCAAAATTGGGTTGATAGGATGGGCTACTGCCCAAACCAACAGATGGCCAACGCTTTACAATGCTATGTATCTTGTGAGCCGTCACTCTGTTTCTGCTATGAAACTAAGAAGGCACTGCAAAAGCCCTATTGAGATGGACAAAAATGGAGCTTCACTAATAGGTCGTCATGCTTGTGTTGATTTACAATTGCTGTTATTCAGATCGGAGTGCGTTCGATGGCAGTCTTGGTTTTTGCATTTTATAGAAGTGGGAATATGTAATTTCACAGTTATTCAAACTCAGATGCTCTACTCTCCATTCTAAGAAAATTAATTAATTTAATTTAATCAATTAATTTTTCATCGAGTATAGACCTAATGATAATTTATTGTTATGAAGAGCACGGACGTTCTATTACCTATACGGACTATCCTTATATTTTATTTACATATTAAAAACGGCTTCGCCAAACACCTCAAATATATTATGAATAGGTACACCAACTTCTCTAACTCAAGTGTCTTAACTTCATTCAAGGAATCTTTTACGAGCATGTCAAGTCAATTAATAACTTTTACATTCCTCTGCTAGAGGCATTTGATTGACAAATAACACAAAAGATCAAACCAATATCAGCGAATTAATTAGAATCACTTCTTGCTTCATTTCAAGCATCTGAATGTTGTAGCTTTATATCTTATCCTCTCAACTTGACCGAAGATACATTTTATATACAAAAAGATTCTCATACACACAAATACTGTAAAAATTCCTTCTCAAACTTTTCCCAAAAATAACTTTTCTTATGTTTTTCTCACGTTGAAAGATGGACCAGGCACTAGAGCGTAAGGTATGAAAGAGTAAACTCAAGAATGTCGAAGGGACTGCTTCCTGTTCCTGGTTTTCCATTCGGTTCATTCGTCTTAAAGGGGTCAACAGGGAATGAAAATAAAACACGACTTGTACGAAGGGTAAACTTCGGGGTTTGATTTAGATTTAGATTTTGCAAATTGAATGAAATGAATACAAGGTGCGAGGGCGGATAGAAGCGAAGGAGACTACGGAACTTTTACAACTTTGTTCCGAATTCATTTTTTTTTTATATTTTCTTCGTCCTATTCAATTAGAGTGAGGATCGAGGATAATATGGAGTTTTACTTGTCTTTCCTCTTCAATATTTATACTGTTGTACTTCTTCTGGTGCCCCATGAGATAGATGAGAAGTTGAATGAAGATATGTGTTGTGTATCTACCATGTGCAAAATTCTTTCCACATAGGGACGTTAGTCATGTTACAACTTTTCCATGACTACAGATGGAGACTTAGGGCAGGAGGTAGAGACAAAAACAGTTTTGATTGTTGTGACAAATTGATTAGCTATCACTTGACCCTTCTCATGAAAAAAAAAAGAGAAAAAATGTCAATCAAATGATTCTGTGATTTGACAGGCGATTTGGGTAGAACTCTTTTCTTTTGGAATGTTGGACAGGTTATATAAGTATAATTGGTCTGGTTCATATCAATTACTGGTTACAGTGCTAAGATTTATTTCATTGTTGTCGGCAAGTAGGTCATGATAGGACGAAAGGCTTATAAAGAAAAACTATGGAGACGCTTGCAAATATCTTGACAATCCCAAATCTGCTTTAGGTATTTATATTGAGTTCATAAAAAAATGGATTAATAATCAAACTGAAATAAGTTAAGCAGCCTAAACATTACAGCTTGCGGTTAAGGTATAAAGTAAGAGCGATCTATAAAAAAACATGCATCAACATATTATCCACTGTCTAAAAACTCCTGCTCTTATCCCCACGTGGTGATCTCCGGCTGCTTAGTACCTACCTCGACTGAACATTGGGTTTATATCCCGTTGGAAGTTTATTGGTAGCATACCAAGTAAAGAGAGGGGGATGAAGAAAGTTTATATGAAGAAATTAACAGTGAAAATCTACAGTTACAATCAGATGAATACTTTACGCGACCCACTTCGACAATTTGAGCCTGAGGTCGGTAAGACTTAGCTAGAAGTTGAGGCATGTGAGCAAATGCCTAATGATAATCGCCATTAAAGCTAATTTCAAAAATATTAGCCTAATATGCACTTACTACTCACGCGCCGACAAATGTCGACGTGACCAAAGGTTGATTCTCTGAGCTCCACGACTGGACCTAAAAATCAATGTGCACAATGTAACTTAAAGACCGTGCTTGAGGATTTTAACGCAAAATTTGGAAGCACAGTCAAAAAACACAATTTACGAGTACACTGTACCACCTCCAAAAAAAAGACTCAGGTTCATTGATTAGCAAATTTTACGGTACCTTGCACACGATTTTCACACCTCAATATTCATAAGGGGTTCTTCTAATCAATAAACTGTCAACCAGTATTTTAGATGTTTAGGCCACGACTAATTGCAGCCAAGATCAAGTGGATATCCCGCACACCAAAACATCAAATTAATATTATACTCGTTAAAATGTTTAACATACTCGTAGAATGCCTAAAAGGCATTTGGAGAAACCACAACTAGTGAGCGAACAACTAGATATTGATTTGATGAATTTCGTTCAAGAGATGTAAGCCTTGAAAATGAGGCTCGTGGTCACGTGGCCATAGACAACGACGAGCTAAGGGTTTTGGTGGAATCCGATGGACGTTAGAGAGATATTGCAGAACAACTGGGTGTCCACTATTCAACAGTTACTCGGCATTTGAAAGCAACTGGTAAAGTGAAAAAGGTAGTTAAGCAGCCTGCGTTGGTTAACAGACACAAAGTTATAATTATTTATTTTTTCTGTAGGGTTAACTTGCACTGCGACCTAATGGTCTATTCTGCACCCTGCTAATACCTAGGAGAGGTTTATTCCCTCCAGAATATAAATTCTTCAGAATTGTTATCGAGGGTCAAAACACTCTTTATTTGCCTTGGCAAGGGTATTTCATCCTAAAGTTAATTCATTCAAAAGTTGCAAGTGTTTAATGTTTCATTTCAAAAACGGCCATTTCACATGCAACAACCTAATAGTTGAGTCACAGCTTTGAAAACTTTGGGGATGACAATAAAAAAAAAAAAAAACCTCTGGTGTCGAGCAAAATATTTCGTTTAACCCGGATGATGAAAAACAACATTTCCGTCAACCCAACCTAAGAGAAGTAAAGATAGCTACACCTTTCTTAGGTTGACTTGGTACGGACCATATGTCAACTCATTTGCAAAATATGGTCGGAATTATGGAATACTATCGGTTACCCAATCCTCGAGAAATGAGATCCTTTGGACTGCATCAGTTTTTATCTGTCATACTTCGAGTACGCCAATGCCCTTAGCCCGTATCAGTGTAGTTTTAGGAGAGGAAGTGCACTATACTCGTATATCGAACATCCACATTGCGGCAGATTTTGAAGTAATCGCAGGAGCTCCAAATTGATACCCATCACCTTTTCACCAATTTTAAAGTCGCCTATGGTAGCGTTTGTATACTATAGGCAATAGGGCCATGTCTAGTTTTGCCATTCCTGCAAAACCCGTCCGTCTGTGCGGGATGTGGGTGAAGATTGATGTTAGAAAATATCTACGACAAGCCAGTGCATTATTGTATGATTTCTTTAACATCAAATGATTCTACAAAATTTCCAAGCCAACATTCTATGCACAGTCTTTTAAAAGTCGGTATAGCTATTCACGAAAGCGGACGAATTAAATTGAAAATGGGTTAATTAATAGGGATAAAATAAAAAGTATGCTGTCACTACAAAAGGACACTTAACACCTACGACTCGAACATAACAATTTTGAGACTACACAGTAAATTTTCAAAGAAGTATCACTCCTGTTAACTACCGTTTCTTGAAGCTACGAAAGCAATTGATTGGCAAAGCCTTTTACGGACAAATAAAATGATTTTACTAACAAGACCCTCATCATCCCAGTCCTGCTATACGTTATTATTTTGAAAGCGAAATTCTTCAAGAGATTTTTGGTCCCATTTATCTTGTATCGACGGGGTATAGAAAAGAGGGTAAAGCAACGAACTGTATGGGTTGTACAACAACACCAACTTATACTACGTTTTTACTAGGGCCTAATGAGATAATTTCAAATGACTCATTTCAAGGTATTTTCACTACATTCAGTTCATTATGTTTGACAGCTAACACAACGAGAAAACGTTCCAGGTTGAAGCATGAGAACATGTTAAGTTTGTAACTTGAAACGATCAATTGTTCCTCCTCTCCTAGGTGATCTATCCTTGTCTATTTACTAGTGCATTAGAAACACAAATTCATAATGCAAAAATGTTTCCAGTTCATACACTCGTACCTATAAACATAAGGTATGCGTAACAATCAAGTGATGCATGTGCCTTGAAACATCAGAGACGACATAAATGACACTGCAAACAAAACTGTTGTTCCCGTGCAACAAGGAACGAATTCCAGTGTAGTTTTGTTGTACACTTTTTCATTTAATTCAATGAAAATTATGTTTGCTTGTTGTGTGTTTATTTGCCATGTTATTTGTTGGTAATGAGATAATTTGGCAAATGAAGAAATGTATGAGAAATGAGATAACTTGGCACTTTATTTACGATTTTTGCCATAATCATTTCATTTGGCTCTAGTAAAATCAAAGTATTAGAGCATATTGGAACGCATCGCTTAAGACGGCTGTGATATACAGATAGGAAGTAGACTCCAACTCCCGTGTGATGGCTCGCAGCATGAAAAAGACTCCTAAAACTTGAACTGTATCATCATATAAATGAAGAAATTAAAGTAAGATGCCATCGGTGTTAACTTTAAATAAATAGGTATGACGAGATAGGAAAAGTATTGGTTTCCTGAAAATTTTAATAAAAGTTCGCACAAAGGTCTCAATTTGGTTTAGCTATAATTTTTTTTAGATTAAGAAAAAGATATTTTTTTTTATTATTTTTATTTGGACCTTGAATTTTGTTCCATTAAGTACTGAAGATTCATATGGTGGCCTCCAGCGTTTATGCTGTCTTTTAGAGCTACGAAAGTCTATGGCTCGTTCAAGTAGAGCAATGACTTCAAATGACTCCAAAGAAAGAAGTCTGAAATGGTCAGACCGGTTGATTTTGCGGATCAATGCAAATCGCCAAAAAGGGAGATAACACGACCCGGAAACGTATTTTCACTAAGTCCATTGTAAGCCACATGTGCCCCAATTCATTCAATTCTCAATTCTGTAATCAAAATGTTACTTAACATGGTTTTGTAGCGCTAGCCAGTGACAGTTATCGCGTTGCTAGCGACGTCTTCGTAAAAGTAGGGTTCAATAACCCTTCCATTACAGAATAGCGTTCCATTGTTCATCGCCGTATTTTTCGCATCTGTTGTAAATCATAGACAATTCGTATACACTGATGGACCAACAAAAATCAACAATTCAATTTCACAATAACTGTTTTATTTAGAATCCATATTTTATTCAGAATCTATATTTGAGCAATATTTTATATATGCAAGGTCATGGAATACCAAGTTTTGGAAAACTATCAAAATAATAAAAGGAAAAAAGCAATTTTATCGAATTTGTTTTGAATTTCACGTCCGAATTTTTGTAGATAAAAAAACATGAAGGTGTAAGTATGTATGTATGTACGTGCGAACCAGTCGTACACCGAAAGTTTGGTTACCTATAGTAGAATAATTTGCAAAAGAAGACAACCTTTTATTTAATTTATATCTGGGAAAGTGATCAATTTCTCCAGACTAGAACTAATCTAATTTAAAATAAAGGGCATAACAGATCTCAAATTTAAACTAAATGGATAAGAAGCAACAAAAATATGTTTTTTTTTTTAATCTATGTCAAAAATATTAAAGCCATGTCTTTACATATGTCAAAAATGAAGAAAAAATCGATTTTGAATAAAATCTTCTTAGATATATCCACGAAATAGCCAATTTTCACTATTTTTAGTGAAAAACCGAGTACGCAGTCTTATTGGAAACACACATATCATACATATGAGTTTTTATCGAAGTCCGTTAAAGACGTTTTTGAGAAAATCAGATTTTTTTAAAAATTGGCCTTAAGAGTAAAGTACCATTAATTTTGAGACTGGGATGATAATTCGAATTTTGCCTCTAGGCATTACCACGCAAACTCCAGAAATGAAGTTTAAAGACAATCCGTTCAGCCGAAATACAGACGGACAAAATTGGGAGACCCACTTTCTTTAGTTCTTCTATTGTAGAAATGTCAAGATTAATTAAAATCCCGAGCTTGAGAATTTGAGCAAGTAAAAAGCACACACTTGAGGAGAGAAAATAATCAATATGTTATTTACTGCTTATAACAAGCGATTAAGACCATTTTGGGCTTTATGAGAATTATTTCCAAATTCAAATCCATGACAGCTAACCTATAAGTATTTCAAATGCTTTGTTTTTTTTCTGACCTACATCTTTAAATTTAAATAAAACAAAGTGTGTTTCTATTCGTTTGAAAGGCCTATCGATGCCATCATGTATGGAATATAACATCGTTCAAATGTCGGCCGCGGCTTCTCTGGGTGGCGCGCATCCCAAATGTCCAATTTTCCATGACTCTGGCGCATAAATCAGGCTGAATTTGATCGATGGCATGGGTTATATTGGCCTTGAGGGCCGCTGTGGTTTGTGGCTTATTCGCATATTTCAGAAAACCCCACAATAAAAAAGTCTAACGGGGTCAAATCGCACGATCTCGGTAGCCAATTCACATCACCTCCACGTGCGATGACCATACCCTCGAATAGAATTTCCAATGTGGCGTGAGCTGTGTGGCACATAGCGCCGTCCTGTTGAAATCACATATCGTTGGTGTCCATATGATCCAATTCAGGCTAAAAGAAGTTGGAAATCATCCATCTATAGCGCTCGCCGTTGATGGTGATGGCCTGGCCAACGTCGTTCTCAAAGAAATGTGGACCGATGACGCCGCCAGCCCAAAGTCCACACCAAACAATGACTTTTTCGGGATGCATTGGACACTCTTGGATCTCATGTGGATTGGAATCGTCCCAAATTCGACAATTTTGTATGTTGACGTACCCATTCATCCAGAAATGGGCTTGATTGCTGAAGATGATTTTTCGATGCAAATTAGGGTCAGTTTCCAACTGCTTCAGCGAACACACGTCGTTGTCTATGGTCGTTTACCTTCAGCTCCTGGGTCAGTTGAATTTTGTACGGGTGCAGGCCTAAGTCACGACGCAAAATTCGCCAAGTTGTGGTCTGCGAAAAGCCGAGTTCTTGTGAGCGACGCCTCGGATTCTCCTGCACACTCTCACGGACAGCGGCGATGTTTTCGGTTGGTTGATCATTTAGTGAACCAGTGGACTCAAATTTATCCACCACATTGTGAATAGTCCTCTCGAAAGGACGATTGTGGCGACCGTAAAATGGGCGAAGCGCGCGGAACATTGCCCGAACAGAACACCCATTTTGATAAAATAATTTTATTATTTGCATGGGTTGTTGAACGCTATATCTGTCCATGGTGATTTGGCAAAACAGACTGAATAAATGGCAGCCAATTTGACAGATGTAGCTTCAACAATATGGCCGCTATCAACTGTCAAAGTTCGGAAACCCCTATTGGAAGACCCTGTACATACAAGGTCAAATACTCCGGAGGGTGATTTCTTGTGTTAAAAATAAAAATGTCGCAACACCTTCATACCCGTAAGCATAGTAAGTAGTTCGACAGATTAGCATTTCTCCTTCTAATCTAGAAACAACAACTTACCAAAATTGTTAACACAACATTAGAGATATCAGCAATTTGTTCTTCAAGTTGTCATAGAAAGCAGTTGGCTATGAACAGATTCGATTTTATCGATTTCTTACCAGTTAATACAGCAATTTCATGTTTTCATCCAATTTGAGGGCAGGAGATTTTCCGTCCTAATTTCTGATTATCGGACATGCATTTGTAAAGGTGAACACTGAATTCATGACACAACATAAAATGATTTTAAGTTTCTTTAGTTCCAAACTCTGTGTTAGGCGCTGTAAAAGCACTATTGACTAGTCTACGGGGATTGTTGTGTCGTTTGTTCCACTCTATATCGGTAGTTGGGTAATTGGGAAGTGACAATCAATCTTCAATATTCTGATAGAATTCTATGTAGCGGAGGGCTGAAAAAAATGTTCAGTTCGATATATCCAATTTGAGATACTTGTAACTGATTAGTATTAGCCACTATATAGGTAGATATAATTCATGTATATACAATTTTTATACAGAGTGTATAAATCGAGTAATCTAAAACTCTTCTACTATCGTACTAGTGGTGCGCCACTTCCCCAATAAACTAAACTCATAATGGTAGAGTGCACTGAATTTTATCATTGACTACATAAGACCCTAAACTTTCTTTTTACTCAGAATCAATTACTTCTAAAACACGACCACTAAAAAAAAAAAAAAAAAAAAGTACAACAAAACACAACAAAGTGTACAACAACCAACTGCGAGTGCACAACACACATGACCTCACTCACTCGCACTTAACTTTTATTGTCCAACTCAACACGTCACACAGTGCGGACTGAACAATGGGCCGGGACCGGGACAACATAAAAATCAACGACCAGCTCCAGTTCTCTAAATTAGCACAGAACTTGCAATTCCTGGTTCTCCACTCGTGTTCGTACTTCCATTCGGTTTGGATTCTTTCTCTGGTTGCTGGAAATAAATTTCTCATAAAAGTTTTCGCATTCACAACGAAAGTCAATTGTACATCCACCCACAGACCATAAATCTATCGATAAACATTGATAGGACATCATTATTATTTATTTGAAGAAAAGAGTCTACCGTAGTGGCAATTGCCACTGGGACAACAAAAAGGCTGGATGGTGAACGGGATAGGACCTGCGACACCCACTTTTATATACCCACCCTGTATACAAAATGTTGCTGACCAGAGCGGCAGACCCAGGAAGAATAGTCGCCCAGTACCGTACATGGCTGATACAAAGCTCTTGGCCAAAGTGAAATGAAAAATCCTCTTTGAATTGAAATAAGTGGCTGGCAATTCTTTAAGGCACTACGAAACTACCGGGCAATTGGAAACGCATCAAAGGGGACTTTGTATCTTCGGGCGGTTCCATGTGTGTTTGTTATGTCCTTTATGTGGGTACTTTGTTTAACTGCGGTTGGGTTTTGAATGAGAGCTTTCCGGAATTAGGGCGGCGATAACGATAAGTTGCGGAGAGTTGCCTTAATGGGTCCCGTAATTGGATGTACACAACCTTGTACAATGTTTGCTTAGTAGCAGCTCGTGTAAGATTGAATTCGAATTGTAATTATTTGCATCAATGGTTATATCTATACCAGATATAGGCATTTATGAAGTTCCATCCATTGGTCTGGTGTAGATGAATCATTATAGATAAGAATAATCGCATGGTTTCTGATGGGCATGTGAATGTTGTAATTTCAGTTTTATTGGGACAAAGTGGAGAAAATCTTGTTTTTCTTCCTAAGAATCTACATATAAAGCAAAAGATAAGAACAGTGCTATGGTATCAATCAAAAAGTTCCAAATGAAGGGCATAAACCTTTTAATAAAGCACATTTACGGTGGTATAATAGCATCTATATAGTTTATTTCTTTGTTCGAGTAAATATAGGAGCTGTTGGGAAAGGCTAATGGGCAGTCTGATATACAGAGTCTTCCAATAGGGACTTCCGAACTTTGACAGCTGATAGCGGCCATATTGTTGAAGCTACATCTGTCAAATTGGCTGTCATTTATTCAGTCTGTTTTGCCAAATCACCATGGATGGATATAGCGCTCAACAACCCATGCAAATAATAAAATTGTTTTATCAAAATGAGTGTTCTGTTCGGGTAACGTTCCGCGCGCTTCGCCCATTTTACGGTCGCCATAATCGTCCTTCCGAGAGGACTATTCGCAGTGTGGTGGATAAATTTGAGTCCACTGGTTCAGTAAACGATGAACCAACACCCGTACGTTGACGAAACGCAAGATCTGCCGAAAACATCAAACATTAGATCGTACAATAAAAGGTCGAGGTTCCCTATTTTCATCCCAAGACGAGTTCTAAGAAATGAAAGAAGTATAACTGTGCCCACCGGTACTTCTGTCGATCTGGTTTCTTCATGTGCAGTTTCCAAGTTTTTAACTGGACATTGGGCTCATACATAAATGCGCACCAGACATTTAAAGAGTTAAAGCACTATAAGTTGTAAGAATTAAATATTTGTTCAGGAATTGTATCATACATGGAAACATGAAACAAATATTTCATTCCATCATATAATAATTGCTAATTGCAAAATTAATAATAAAAAAAAAAAAACTTAATAAAAGTCACAATCCATCCTCATCAATAATTGAATAGATTTCTAAAAGATTTTAATACATAATTTGTGGCTGAGACTATTTCTAAGAAGAAAGTGGGCGTGGCGGTCGCTATCGATCTGTAATCGAAGTTCAAGAATTCTGGGGTGGAATCAGCTAAGTTGATAATCAAAATGAAATGTTTTGTTCTGCGTAAGTTGATTATCAATTTAAAAGTGATAGCTATTTAGGTATCGTTTTTAAATATTTCAGTCGTATTCATTTGCTATTCGGTAAGGTTTTTAAGGTTCTTACAGAAAAATTGAGTGAATTAAATGTTAAAAAAAAATATGTGTAATCCAATGTAAGTTTGAGTACATCTATGTAAATTTGCAATTTTATCAATGGTTAATTTTTTAGACATTTACAAAATGTTCAACTGAATAAGGAAGCCTTTTTATATGTTTTGATTTACTGGATGGGGTAAGACCCACTCACATCCCATCAGTTTTGCAAGTGGCTACCACATTAAACCTCCTTGTTTTTGTTGCATCGTTCTCTACATAGGAAGATTTGGAGTCTTCATCTTCAATTAATGTATTGAACATAACAGCAGTTTCGTCGTCTAAATTGGTTTCTAAGTAATGGAACGAAACAATTAATAATTATATAGATTTTGCTTAAATAACTACCTACCTTTTCCAATGCTACCAAATGTATGTGCACCTTGGACTCCATGTACTGACGCTTCCAAAATTGCTTCATCGGTGTCGTCCATAGGTTTTAAATCCACGGGGTCACCACCGGTCTTCATCAACGACGCTTTATTTTGCGCGAGCTTCTTTTTAGTTAAATATTTGCGAACTGTCTATACCTATTCGGTATTTAAAAATAATTATTTGTTATTAACATTATGCTTAATGAAGCTTGATCCAGGCAGTTTAGGATGAAGCCGGGTGTAGGTACCTAACCTACGGAATTTCTTGGTAGGCTATTTGTATTATTTAGCACATTGTTTTTTATAATTTGCGCCCGCCAAAGGGGATATGAATACCCTTATACTACAATAATACATTGCACGTGTGTTTTTGTATAATAGATAGGCAGAGAGAGAAAGAAAGAAAGATTAGTGTAGTAGTCTGAAACTCAGGTGGTATTGAGTTTCTGTAAACTCTAAGGGTAGCGTCCAGATAACTGGGGACCATATTTGTTTTCCTTTTATTGTCATTGCTTATGATTCATAGTATTTTTTTTCCTCCTTCGGATGTCATCATGACGATCAAGTTGCATTTTCATTGCAGTGTTTTATGTACTTACATTTTATTTATGTTCAAAAGATTTCACACAAACACAATACGAAAAATAAATAACAATTTTTTGATGGCAGTTTATCAGCCTTGACAATGAAATGACATTCACATTGTGTTGCGTTTCCAAGTCTAAAGACAGATTTTTTGATCGATTTACACAGAGCAAAGAGTAGTTGATAATCAAAAACGAATATCAACTATCAACTTAGCCGATTCCACCCCTGGTGGATTATTTATAATTAGACTTAACGAACACCGTAAATACATTTGAGAAAGCAATATGATTTTTTTAAAGCCCCAAAAAGTGTGCGTGGCCATGTATAATGTATGGACGAAATGCAGATAAAATAAGGGTCTACATATTCTACATAGGCAACATTTTTTCACTTAGACGTGGACGTGGCTATGGGCGGATGTAAAAAAATTGTGTAACTGCTTTGGATTCTAGTTTTAAGGCGTAAAAGGTGGTAAAATAACCTTCAGATGGATGGACATGACTAAATCGATATATCTTTTGATGCTGATGACAAATAGATACGAGTATATATATATATGCTTTTGGGGGTCTGTCTCTATTATTTCTGTAAGTTACGAGTTATGTATTAAAATTAATACAGCCTATTGGATAGGGTATACAAATTGACAACAAATTCCCGCTAGTCATCTCGGCCACAGCGGTGCTATCATCGGAGATGTCAAAAGCAATACTCGTCCTTCGCATGCAAATGCATTAATTTATCACATATATCAATTTGTAATACAAATATACACTGAAAATTTCCTGAAAATTGTCGATTATGTATGTATGGCCGATTGCAGCCTAAACGGCCGCACGGATTTTTTTCAAACTTGATAGCTGGGATTTCATCATTCCAGGTCTACCACGAACTGTAGCGCCATCTAAAGTAATAGTAAATTAGATACATAGACTCACAGAGATCTCTGTTATTACATGCCATCCTACCTCAAATGTGGCACACAAAATCAAACTCAACTCACAGATAGTCATTATAACTTCCGTGATGTGAATGGAGATGAAGAAACTGTTGACATGATAACAATCAAAGTTCATGCTAATGAGTTAATTTCAATGAATATAAGTACGTAATTACCATCCTACTGAATATTCGAGTAATTAATTCAAATGAAGGACGAAGGATATACTCGTAGGTGAAAATTATGTAATATCAGAGATATCCGAGAGCAGCGCTGGTCGTTTAGACTCCAACAAATGTTCCCAATTAGACCGGCGTCTTCAGCGTTAATTAGCAAGTGAGTAACGGCAAAACAGATATTAGCATAACGTCAAATTAGCAAATCCTTCTGACATTTATCCACTCGAATCTAATTAAGATCGCCGTATCCATTAATCTAAATTTTAATGATAAATTTGCGGCAAAGTGCACTGGCTGGTGGTATGTACGCGCCCTTTGCCTTCCCACATTCTGCAGATAATTCAATTCCATAGATCAATTATTGTTGGTCCTAATTCTGATTTATTATTTTCGGTTTGAGAGCTAGGGAGTGCAGGCGCATCGATTTATGGCTAGGGAATTGATTTAAATGTGCGCCCTTCCCCAATGTTTGTCTTTTGGGTGGGTGATATGGCAGGCGTTGTCTTCGATTTGAGTGTTTGTGTTTTTCGATGGGCGGAATGCTCTACGTATGTATATCGATGACGCTTAAGATAACAATCTTAAGTGTATTCCAAATTTTAATTGCATAAGGGGCTAATTGAATTACTGCCGAGGCATGACCAAAATGTTAAACGTGGTCTGCATCATCCGATAAATTGATTGATTAAATGTTGAGTATTGAATAATAACGTAAATGAAGTAATTGAAGACTCAAATTTGATAGGCATCGTTATCTGATAGCATAATGACTGTCAAAGAAATTGAAAGGTAAGGTTCGGCTAAAGACTGATACGGCCGGCGGATAAATGTTTTAACGTTACTGGTGGCTGGCTGATGACAGGTACTTCAACGAAGAGCAGAGCATGACTATCACTTCTAGCCATATACAAATGACAACTCAAATCTATGTCTTTTTTTATTTAACCATAATATGGAGTTGTCGTATGTGTTTCTCGTCAAAGCTTCAAAATAAATATTTCAAATTGTGCGAAGAAAAACTTTATTGAAATTTAAAATTTAACAAATTTCCCGCACTAAGAGACATGAAGTCCGAGCCATGGGGCAGAGTATTTATTTCCTATTTGTAATTTTCCACCATTCGCAGAATTTTTGTATTGACTTTCGTATTCGGGCATTGTTTCGGTTAGTTCTGTTTTACGGAATAGAGAGATCCATTGAATGTTCATATGGGTGCCTGTCTATTCGACAAAATTTATTTCGCAAATATTACTTCGCATTTATCGAAACAAATTTTGTTTGTTTCGCAATAGTTGTTTCGCAAATTTTCATTCAGTCTTTGATTTATCTCGCGACGAGATCATTTCGCAATACTTTTCCCGCGCTTTTACATTTTGCTTATGATTAGGCAGCAATTTGTTGTTTTGAAGGAATTTATTTCGCTAACTGTTAATTCCCATTTTGGTGCATTGTCGTATATGTAATTGGAAAAATGACACTTGACATTCATTGGTTTTGCAAACGCCGGCTGTGTCTCAAAGTGTAGTTTCGAAATGAAAAACTTGGTGTTTGGTTACACGCTTCGTAGCGGTGCCCTGAGCACCTGCATGTGAGGCCCAAGGCCGTCCGGTGTATGAGTCGAAGAGATGTCCCATAGTGTGGAATCCTTATATCCCGCGAAGCGCGTCACCCAAGTACTGTTAAGATACAGACGCCTGACAGACAACAAACATTTACAATTGTACCCAACCAAATTTTTCGAGATTTCGAAATAAGTAAAGCTTATCAAGAAAACTGTAACTTATCAAAAAGCGAAATTATAATTGCGAAATAATGAATGCAGAATATCTTAAGGTCAAATAATTACAAACCTAAATAAGAATTTGCCAAATAAAATCTGGGAAAAAACAAAATGCGAGTTGTTGAAAAGCAAGACAACAAATTGCAAAATGATTATGGCGAAATGATAAATTGCCAAATGTTCATATATGGGGTATGTTCTACAACCGGTCATTGCTCTGCACATAATACCATTCTCCAACAAGCAGCTAGCTGTAATTAGGTAAGCTTTTAAATTTATATTTTGAAATTGAGGAGGACAGTAGTCCATATCACTGCGGCCACATATGGGCATATTGTGATTTCCTCATATTAAAGATCGTGTATGATGCCTGAATTGGTGATAAATATAGTCTGATATTTTCGTTGCTTTGCAACTATATCGTCTGTTACTCTTGTAGTTACCTAAATAAAGAAGACGTGTTCGGACAAGACAGTTATAGTGGTAAAGTACGAGTATATGTTGTTTCTTAGTCCTCATACCACACTTTATAGGTACATATCATGTCTGCTCCCGCAAAATCCGACAAAAAAACACAAATTCTGAAGGAGGGCAAAGAAAATATTTTCAAGCATTCAAAGGATCTTTTAGTAAAAAAAAATTAGGGAGCTTATTCTTATATGCTAAGGATTAATTCTCCACATATCTCTATCTCTTCACTTCACTCTTTGCAGTTTTCTTCAGTGCATTGGAAAATTGTCTGAGCATCTACTAGGATATATGCCAATTCCGTTCGGTATCAATACGCTGGGCCATGCAGCTGTATGTACCCCGAATTAAATTGGATGTGAAAACACTATATGAGAGACTTTTAGAGTTCAACAAGTTCAAAAAGTCCGTGAGATATTTGGTTTCTATACCAAAAATCGGTAAAGATGACGACTTACTCGCTAAGATCTTCAGATCTATAAGTCTGACTTCTTTCTTGTTGAAAAGCATGGAGAGACTAGTTGAGATTCACGTGCGCAAAGTTGCTTTGTGGCTGCATCCTCTATCTATGTAACTCTGCTAGACAACGTGGGGTAGATGAAGCATTCGTGTTATGGATTAAAGCAATGCTAATGAACAGAACTTTGGCCTTGGATGCGAATAGCGGAGGATATGTAATGTCAGGGGTTAACAGGATTTGTCCAGGAGGTGACATTCTGTTCCCACTGCTATAGTGCATGGTGGTCGACTCTCCGTTGAACGCTCTCAAAGTTGCTAACGTCTACAGGTATATGCGGATGGTGTTGCCGTACTTTCTGTTGGAGTATGCCTAGAGACTGTCTGTGCTAACGCGCTAATGGCTCTGGATATAATCGATGAAATGAGGAATGAGCTTCGGTTAATCCTCTCAAAACCGAGTTTGTTCTTTTTACGAGAAAAAGGACTGATCTGACACAGCCAGTGCTAAAGAACGAAACTATCCGGATCTCCCATGAAGCCAAATATATGGGATTAATCCATGAGAAAAAGCTCCCTTGATCAAAACATGTCGATTCGAAGACAGCCAAGGCGCTCACAGTTTTCTGGCAGTGTAAGGGTGCTTTCACCAAGAATCTGAACCAGGAAGGAATTGCTGCCGAATTTTCATGGGTGACTCTAAAATCAGTCAGAGGTCTGATGCTGGCGTTTTCTTGGAGGACGACAACATCAGGCTGCATTTTCCATTAGGTAAATATGCGTCTGTTTTCCAAGCGAAGTCTTATGCAATCCTAATGGCCATAAACTATGTTGTAAGGATTAGGCGGAAAGGTCTGAGTATTTGCGTTTATTGTGACAGTCACGCTGCGCTTAGAAATAATAGGCCTTGCTGGGAATGAGATCTCTGATGATATTGCAAGGCAAGGCTCAGAGGAGGTTTTTCAAAACCCCGAATCTACGTTGGGTCTTCCTGCGTCAGGGCCTCCATTGACTATTGGGTTTCTTGTGAACATAATTGTGTATGGTACAGTTCTCTAGGATGTGGGCAGACTAAACGAATGGTCCCAGATATCTGTAAGAATTCCTCGACATTCTTGCTGTCTCTCAATAGAAATGACTGCAGATAATTTATTGGTGTTTTGACGGGGCACTTTGATTTTGCTAAATACCTCAGTGAGGTAGGCTTAAGTGGTGGGCGGTCTGCAACGATTGTGGAGAGGGCGATGACACTGCGGAACATTTCTTCTGTGATTTTCCTGCCTTTGCTAGTATTATGTCGCAGATTTTCGGCGCAAATGTGGTGAGTGCTGGTACCGGGAATTCTATTAAAATGGGTAAAACAGGGTTTGCTTCTTGATAGTAAAATAAACCAGCTGCCTCTGAGTGCTCCAGTGTAGCGTCACCAAACCCAGCAATATATATATATATATATATATATATATATATATATATATCCAAGATCAATAGGTAGCTAAAAATAAACACTTTACATGTTTACAGTGTTTTAACGTTGAGTTTGTTTTCGTACCATATTGTTACACTTCTGGGGGGGTTATCGATGGCGACCCCGGGCTGTAGCTGGAAGAGGGAGGAAAAAGCAAGATTGAATCACAAAAACCAAGAAAACCCACAGGCGAAGAAAAGAGGAAAACACTTCTTAGTTTAATTTCAGCAGATTTATTTCTGGTTCCCGAGAGGTTTTATTTTGTTGTTGTTAATTTTAGAAATGTTGTTGTTGTTCTAATTTGTGGTCCGTGCTGCGTCTTTTCTCCGGCTGTCTTCGTTTCTCCGCGTTGCTCTATTAGTCCGGTATTTCCGCGTTACTTCGGTCTTTCTCCGATTTCTTCGATTAAAACCCCGACGGACTTCCGAATACGACACGATGACTATCACCAGCAAAAAGCCAATCTCTCTTGCCGAACGCGCTCCTTTTAAACGCTTCCAACTCTCCACCAAAATTTCCCTCGTTGAATCTATCCGTCCTCTCTTGTCATCTCACTCGCGCCTGGAAAGATTCCATAAAAATTATGAAAATTTCCAATTACCTTCCAGCCTTTCGGATTTTTCCTCCGCCATTTTGGAAAATTTTCTATCCCAATTTTCCACTTGTCCACCTTTTCCTTGCCATCGTCACCCATTTTTCCTGATTGCCCGTAATTTTCCCTCTCCAACGAGGGGTCTATCGTCTGGAGAACCTGGAGTTACTCTTGTAATTGCATTTTTCCTCTTTTTGCCACTTTTCGTCGCTTTCTTGCGATTAAAACGCGCTCCTGTATTTTCCCAACCATTCCCAATTATTTCCCTTTTATCCTACAGCACACCAATGTAACCCAACCCGCAGAATGTCTGAATGGGAGCGCCGCATCAAAAAGTGTACTGAACGTGCCCCGGATGACATTGCTGACAGACGTCAGAATTCCCATTCTTTTTTTTTTCGGCAATTTATTTTTTTTTCCACCACACCGGGTATTTTCCGTGTTTTTTTGTGTTTTTCGGGCGTTTTTCGGTGCACAAAAGTGACTTCTTTTGATTCGGTCGTGTGTGTGATCATTTCCTTCTTCGTCCGACACCAGTTCCAGGAGAGTGCGGTTCCTCCTGGCAGCAGTGCCGCGCCGTGTACTTCCTCGGATTCGAGTGTTCTCGGGTCGATAGATCCAGATGTTTTCCCGTCTGGGAGGAGTGCGAAGCCCACCCGCACTCCAATGAAGACAATTGTCCACACGCCACAACTTGTTGTCGGCTATAGTTGGATACCCTCTGCAACAGGTGAGTGATTAAGCTCTTTGTTTACCTTTTTTTTGTAGCCATTATTGCCTTTCTCGGTGGTGTTTTTCGCGGGTGTATTCGATCCCTTTGTTCCAGTAAACGAAACTGGATTCCTCGGTGGCCTATGCCATGGGGAAAGCGGACATCGTTGCTGTGAATCGAGGGGTCTGCGGTTGTGCCAGCGCAGGTGCAGCCGTGTACAATTGCGCAAGTTGAAATCGGGGTTGTTTACTTTTGTGCGGTGAAACTTTTCCCAGGTAGATATTGCGGGTGGGTTTCTTTTCAGGCGACTGCGCTTCGATGGTGTGATGGATACTGGAAGAGAACAGGTGAGTAGTGAGGTACTTGTGAAATTACCTTTTTAATTCATTTTTCTTTCAATAGGTGACGGCTGATGGACATGACGGAGGCGCTGGAGGTAACCCGCTCGTTCGGCGCTGAGGGTTGATGATGATGCTTGCTAGGGCAAGCAAGATGACTCTGGAGGTGAGATTCATTCAGCGGTTGATGCCAGCGGATGATGGCAGCGGTTGACGACAGCGGTTTATTGATGTGAGTCTTTTTTTCTTCTTTTCTTGTAGTTTCTAGTAGTAGTACTAGTAGTGGTGGTGGTTCGACTTGGTCGTTCCCCACTTTTGTAACAATATACTCGTAACTTGAGAAAAGCTGAGAGATTTCAATGTACCTTTGTTTCACCTATTAAATATTTTTCTGAGAAGTATTCAAGCTATATTTGATAATTATCCACTCAAAAAATATATTGCACAAGTCGCGAGAAAATCATTTGCCTGTCCCATTAAATTTTATATGTCGGGTATATGTACTATTAGGCGTACATGAAATTGTTGTAAATATAACAATTTTTTAGGAAAAAAGTCCGGAAGAGCGTACATCTTAAATTAAGAGAAAACTCACAATAAGCATTTTAATGTTTTTACGAAGATTCACACGTATAACTTTAAAATGGAGTAGATCATTTAAATGGTATTAATTAAATTATTTACGGTATTAATTAATAAAAGTATTTTAAGGTACATATGAATGATTATTGCACGTCATCTGGGAGCGGGAAGTCGATTTTGTTTGTCTTTAATAAAGCGAACTCCAACCAACGGGTGCCACTGCAGGTGCATTACAAATGGGTAGATAGGTTGGCAGTTTTTCATGTCTTATGGCTTTGGGCGATCTTTTCTTTGTTTTTGCTTGGAGTAGGTATTCTCTTTATTAGTGAACCTTAGAAAATGGAACAACACAATTATCTATGAATTTCTGAAACAGGTAATAGTCTATTATCAGAAAGGCCACGGAATTGTGCTTGGTGACTTTTTGACACGGGCGAAGCCGGGAGGGTCTGCTGGTTTACTATAAGATCCGTTGAGTGCTTGAAAATACATTTCCTTGACATGAAGTTTGTTTTTCGAATTTGGTAGGCTCAGTGAGAGGGTATTATATTTCCATGGCTATTAGATGCTTTTTAGCTTAACAGTATCCTGTTAAGAATCGTGTGACTAGGTGAAACCGACTCCTGCTTATAGTCCGGCTCAATAGCATCAATCGGAAACAAAATTATCCTAAATTTGCGGTCTTTTAAAAACGATTATTCCTTTTTTCTTTACAATAGAAAAACACTAAGTACAAAAAAAGTAGCTAGGTTAGGTTAGGTTAGATTGAGGTGGCTGTCAGCTAAAAGCCAACCCATTAATACCAATAATAGGTCCAACAGCGGTCTTAGGCCTACTCATTGAATCATTTAGAGCTTCTGATGAAGCGTAGGAAGCCCATAACGCCTATTTTTTCCAGATCGTTTAGGTCGTTGAAACAGAAGGCTCCCAGGTGAACTTTCCTTCTTTGGGAGAGAGCTGGGCAGGTGCAAATTGAAGAATTGTCTCCTCCTCCTCCTCGTCCATGCAGCTTCTGCAGAAAATATTTGAAAATACTCCAAGCCTTGTTGTATTCTTGCCTATTAGGCAGTCTACAGTAAAGACACCAGTTACAGCGCTGATATGCAATCTATTGAGAGAACTCTGTACACGTTGTAAGTTGTCCACCTAGAATTTATTTTTTCAATAGCATCCAGCTTTAATTTAAGTTTGCATGTAGCGATAGGCATACCCAGTCAACTTTTGCCTGGAAGGATGGGTATTGTTGTTCCATGTCAGGCGAGTTCGTCAGCCTTACAATTTCCTAGAATATCCCCTGTGCCTCAGCACCCAAATTAAGTGAATATTAAACTGCTCCGCCATCTCTATAAAAGATGATTGGCAGTCTAGAGTTGTGAGATAATTTATTGATGATGATTCCAAGGATTTTATTGCTGCAAGGCTGTCTGAAAAGATGCAGATATCAACGGATGACATCAGGTTTTTTTTTTTTAGCCAAGACAAGACTTCCCTTATTGCCATTATCTCCGCCTGGAACACGCTACAGTAGTTTGGGAGACGAGACGAGAGGTTTTAGATTATCAAAGAAGACACTACCACCCACCCCGTTGTTAGTTTTTGAACCGTCAGTGTAAAAATGTAACGACTTATCTTTCGTAAAACCACCTTCTTCCCAGAATGCACTGGAAGGGATGGGAACATGGAAGTTTTTGTCAAAATTTAGCGTGGGAATGGTGTAGTCAATGTTTTCAGGGAAGATATTAAAATTGTTTAAAATGGAGGTGTAGCCTTATACTTTTATGAACCACTGTAAAGTAGCTTTAAGGTGAATAGCTGAGCTAGCTGCCATTTGCATACCAAAAATGTCGAGGAGTGTTAAATGAATTAGAGTGTCCATTGCTGCAGAAGGTGTCGTTCGTAGTGCTCCCTTAATACCCAGGACTTTGCTTAATTTCTTCTGGTTTATCGCCTTGTCCAAGGCAATCCACCAGACAACTACCCCATACGTAAGGATCGGTCTGATGACCGAGATATAGAGCCAGTGAGTTAATCTGGGTTGTAAGTCCTATTTGATCCCAATGGCTTTTTTGCAAGAGAAGAATGCGATAGTGACTTTCTACACTCTTTCTTTTATGTTAGGTTTCCTGCTTAATTTTTTATCTAAAATAAGACCCAGATATTTGGCTTCGTTGGAGAAAGTTAAGCTTATTCCCTTGAGGAATGGTGGGATTTTATATTTCCTTGAGAAGATAAATGAGGATTTACTCTTAGACAACATCGAGCTGTCAATCTTATTTAAAGCATTTTGTAAGAGTTATTTTAAGGTAATGAGGTGTTTACCAGAGACTGCTATAGCAACGTCGTCCGCATAGGTGATAACTTCACAACCCTCAGCCTCCAGTATTATTAATAGTTCATTAACCACCAAATTCCAAAAAAGGGGGATAGGATGCCACATTGTGGAGTTCTCCTACTGACATATCTTCTAACAGATGTCCCACCCGGCTTTGAGTTGATAATACGGGGAAAGCTACCATAGTGTACTCCTTATGATACAGGTAGTACTCAATTTTATTAACTAACGTATGTAATGCTATTTCTACTGATTTAATCTTACAGTATGCATGTTGAGCCGCGGACAGCAGTTGTGTGTCAATACTGTCACGTAAATGGATATCAATCAGTCGTTTTAGTATTTTTAGAAAGAATGATGATAGACTTATAGGTCTGAGTTCTTTTGGACTAGCGTGTGAATATGCTTAAGCTTTGGGTATGAAAACCACATTAATTTCTCTCCATAGTTTATGTTGCTTCTATTTAGCAACACTTAAGTTTCTGTAACAGTGGATTCAAAGGAGTCACAATTAGTCCAATTCTAATTCCAGTATGAATTTATTCTTCACATCTTCTGTTACAAATTTCCTATTAAACAAGTAGATTAGGATTAAGCAATTGAATTCGGTTTACATACTCGTATTTACATACTTTTACTAAATTTCTTATAAACGAAAGGTTGGTAGCAGCGAATCCAGTCCTATAACCTCCAATGTACTTTACAAAAAAACCACATGCCGATTGATTGAAATGTATCACCAATGGTCAATTAACTGAAATGTGTCAATCAATTGTCAATTAATTTCAATGGTTGTTGGAAGGAAATATTCGGAGCTGTGGGGTCAGGGTTGTTAACTCTCCCCCCCCCCAGTATGACAACTAAAGGTGGTGGGCGTTTTCCAACGCTGACATCCAGAACAGCCAACCTCACCCTTAAGTCACCAGTTTCGTGGGTTACTAGGATCCACAACTAGGACGATACCACCTACTTGAATTGGTTTAGCAGGTACAAACCATTTTGATCTCCGGGTAATGGTCGGGAGATATTCGTTTACCCAGCGCTTCCAGAAACTATTGGCGTATTGCTGACTTGTTAACCAATTTTTTCGCAGCACCATCCGATCATCATTTAACTCCACTAGCGGTTTCATTCCATTCGATGACCCCACCAAGAAGTGGTTTGGCGTAAGAGCTTCTTCATTTTCATCGCTGAGAGGTAGGTATGTGTGAGGACGCGATTTGATTATATTTTCAACTTCGATTAGCATGCTTGGTAGAAGCTCGTCCGAAGTCGCTTTTCAGCCCTACGCAGAACTGTAACATTTATGGGCCCAAAATAGTCAATCCCCACAAATGTGAATGGCCTAAAGGAAGCTAGCCTAGCTGTCGGAAGCTGAGCCATGATTGGGCTAAACGAGCCCCAAGAATGGCTGCTTGTAGTTCCAGACGAGGAATCGATAATATCTTCAGCGGAGATACACGTATTTTTGCCTCTATCAAGGTAATATTAATCAAATTCCCCTCGGAACATCGTAAATATGCAACATCTACATAGCTATTCTCACTCGTATCAACAAATAAGTGAAGCTGCATCTCAGGTTGCCTTTCAAACTTGGTAGTGCTGTAGCATCTTGGTATTTGGATATTTTCAATGTCGGGTAAAACACGTATCCTGTTTAGCCATTTACTATGCTGCTCATCTCGATTGCCAAATCTCTTGTAGTAGTAGCTTCACGTACATGATAAAATTAGCAATCAAGCCCAGGGGATCGAATAATATCATCATCACCCTTAACACCTCGCGCTTTGTAGTATTTCAGATATTTTAAGCTTCTTAGCTAATTTAAAGATGAACGCATCTGCAGGGGTTCACCACCACATCCCGAGCACCTTCTCCGTTCCAAGTTCAGGTTCCATATTTAAATTCATTTTACTTGTAGGAGTTGATTGAAAAGCCTTGAGCACATCTGCGGAATTCGAAACACAGTTCCGTATGTTAAAACCCCCTTGGCTATGGATGAAACGAATTTGCTTTGTGAGTTTCAGAGCTTCTTGGTGCGAGTCGACGCTCACAAGCAGATCGTCCACGTAGTGGTTGTCGAGAATGGCACTTACAGCCGCTCGGTAAATGTCCACAAAGTCCTTAGCATTTTTATTTTGTACGTACTGTGCGCACCAGGGCGAACAGGTTGCTCCGAATGTCATAACACCATCACATCTTGCCATCACACCATTCTTTTTTTTTTGTGTCGGGGCGGGTACACCCTGCTGGAGCACTCAGACTCAAAAACATTTCCATTGTACAACCAGGCAGAGAACCCCATTTTAATGTGTTTTTTCCGTCCTTTCTAAAAAGACAAGTAGACGCTTTAGTGCTGAAGAGCTTAGGTCGTCAGCACTCACAACATTACCAAAGAAAATCTGCCATCTGATCCGAGAAAAGGCAGGCCAATCACATGGGAAGTGTTCCGCAGTGTCATCGCCCTCTCCACAGGAGTCGCAGACAGGGGTGGCGCTCAAACCTAACATATGGAGGTGCTTGGCAAAGGCGAAGTGGCCCGTAAGACCGCCAGTAAGTTGTCTGCAATCTTTTCTGCTAAGAGATAGCAAGAAAACCGCGGATTTCATACAGACGAAGGGGACCATACGTTTAGTCTGCCTGCATCCTGGAGAGTCATGCCACCTTTGATTGTGTTCACTGAAAACCCAGTTGTCAATGGAAGCCCGAACCGAGGACGCTGGCAAACCCAACGTGGGTTCAGGTACAGAGAACTTTTCTTCTGTCTAGCAAGCTCGTTAGAGATCTCATTTCCTGTTATCCGTTTATGTTCTGGGACCCAAGCAAGATTCAGTGAGTTCAGCCTTCCGACTGAATTCAAGGATGTTTTGCATTCTCGAGCTATTTTGGAAGTGGTTAAAGGTTTGAGCAAGGCCTTAAGCGCAGCCTGACTGTCACTTTGTAGTGCAGATACTTCGCCCCTTCCGCCTGTTCTTCCCAATATAGTCCGCAGCCATTAGGATAGCATATATTTCTGCCTGGAAGACAGATGTGTGTTTTCCCAATGAGAAGTGAAGCCTAATGTTGTCATCATCACCATAAAAAGCGTTGAAAATTCTGATCTTCTGCCCTTATCTTTACTTGGTGGTACATTTCCATGTCTCCATAAAGAGCAATTCGTTTTTCTCTGAAATTGTAAAGTACTGATGTCAGGGCTATGAGCTGGTCAGGACCTTTAATTAACACCGAATTCAAAGATATACCTTGAACTTTGGCCGCAGTATCCCACACAATTCTCAGTTTTCCTGGTTTATCCGGGTTCTGCACTGGAAACATTGGAAGATACCATGACTGAGTATGATTCTCCTTAGCTTCTTCTACCGACAGCTTACGTGCGTACCCTTTTGAAACGTAGTGTTGAATTTTATTGCGAAGGGCTTCAGCTAGCTCTGTTTCGCGAACCATTCACTTTTGCAAATTTCTGAAATGCTTTGTGGTCATGTCAACTATCTGGCAGTTCAACTTCATCACATTTCCAAAGAAGACCTCTTTCAAAATGTCTATCCTTTCAACGAGTCAGTTCTTTTAACAATTTGGAAGCACGCTGTTCTTCAACAGAAATTAAAAGATTTTCCGGTTTTGTTACGCCTAAGTTCTCGTTATATAAAAACTGATTAACTAATCCCTGCAGCTCAGCATCATAGCATTGTTCACACTCGCAAACGTGAAAACGGCAGCTTTTAGTTAACTTGTCCTGCAGCGTACTTCTCCAGCAACCGTGAACGGTCCATCCCAATCTGGTTTTTCTAGCAACTCTTCGGGATCGCCTTCTTTGTATTTCAGTGGCAAACCCAACTTCCAATTATTGACATCGATGAGTAATCGACGAATCTGATCATGTATGTATGGTTTTACCGGCAAATGTCTCAAATGTCACGTAGAGACATTGTGAATTCCATTCATTCACTAGAACATCGGAGATATGTCTCCTGTCTCTCCCTGTTTTATCATTTTTTCCACAAAAAATGCTCCAGCGAAATAGCCAGTTGCATTCCTCCCCTTCAAAATTTCACCCGCAATACGCGACATGCTTCAAATGCACATCAGTTTACCCTAACGCTAAACTTCGGTCGTACTGTCAAATATAGGGATTCATTTATAAGCCGAACATCACGAACGTAGAACGATCTACCAGGCTCTGTATTTCCCCATCACTACAACCTTCAAACATTCAAAGCCAACGTGCATAGGTACCTCTCCTGTTGCTCTTCCCCCTTTTCCCTGACGCCCGTGCCCTGAAACAATTAAAGGGTATTAATACTCCCTTTGGCGCGCAGATTATAAAAAAAAAAAAAAAACTTATAATTGTGTGCTCAGTTAGGTATCGTCGACATAATTGGTGCTCTATAACTGCTGCCCACTTCGAGCTATGGCTTAGGCGCTTGAACTCTTTACATTTCGACACTGATGGACACTTTCCGCCACAAATACAACACTTGCGTTCAAATAGCTGTACTCGTAACCTGTCATTAGCTTCAATATCTTCGGTATGTGCATTCAAGAAACTTCTTTCCTTGATGGGCCTATCACTCAGTTTACCGCAGTTCTGCAGCAATATTAGCTCTTGTTAACGCTCGATTATCTGACCCAAACCCTGTGGTGGTAAAAGGCGGGGGAATGGGTGAGGATATTTGTTGTTGCGATGACTGTTTGAGCTTGTTGGCAAAGACCTGGTGCCTGATTGCATGATTGAGACTGTTGTGGTAGATTAACCTGTTGTCGGCTGCATTGTTGTCACTGTTGCTGATTTCGAACGGTAGCCCCAAGCCAAGTTCCATTTGCATGCGGATCAGAAGTTCTCGGGTTTAACAATGCAGGGTATGCTAACTTGCCCTCTCCCATTGACTTCTGTGCAACAGTAGCTACCCAATTTGGGTTTTTACCTGCAAGGGACGTGGATCCTCTTCCTCTGTTTCCGATGACTCATCCCCCATTATACTCAAAATCTGATATTTTTTGTTGATGTACTCTTGATCCCTTACCTGCCTCTTTTCACGGTCCTCTCGTTCCCGTTTTTCTGTCATAAGTCCTCCTCAAGTTTTCGCAATTCCAATTGTAGACGCTTGTTAAATGAAGCCTTCGAAGACATGGGACTGTGCGATGCGTTAGAAGGTTTTCGCTTTGACATCAAGGTGGAAGCTGCCGATTCGGACTAGTTGTGTAGGGGACTACCATCTGTAAATGGTTGACTTTTGGTCATGTAAGGCAAAACATTCTCTTTTAGGCGTGCTTGAATTTTAGATTGTTTTGACAATGTATATTTGTCTATGCAGGCTGGATAAAGCCATTCCCCTGAGCTACAAGACAAGACAAGGATCTGAAGAATTTTTTTCGTGTTGGAGGGTTCAGCTGGGATCCAGGCACCAGTTCTCGGCCTGCATGGGATACTCTCCCTCGACGTGTCGTAAGCCGGAGCTACAACCCGATCCCGAAGAGTCCTTATTGGACTGTAAAGTTCCTATACTAGGCCAAGCGGCTTTTGGCAGCAGATGGACCATGTGAATCCACAATCATTTTGCTAGTCAATACCTTTGGAGTATTACCGGTTGACAGCTTAATTGCCGTACTACCGCCCGGTTTTAAAGGAGAGCCTGTCTCAACTATTTTAAATTTTTTTTTTTTTTAGGTTTGTTCATAATGATTCCCACGAGTACGCCAGTATGGAAAATGTCCATCGCAGCATAGCCGGTTATATTGCGATAAGGCAACTTATGACAGGCCCTTGCGAGGCACCTGAAGGAGCTCGTGCGCTACTGCCCTAATCCTCAGACTTACATCCTTGGGTACAAGTGGAGTGGGGTGAAATTTCAAGAGAGGGAAGGCGAAAAAAGTTTAAGTAAAATGCTCTATTCAAGACTTACCATTTTAGTGCTTATTCGAAACACAGACTTAAGATATGCAATCTAAGCCACCTTTGTTATACTTTAAGTCATTGGAATTTACGTAGACAATAAGCTCATCGCATAAAAAAAGTGGCTGCGAAAGAAGCTGTTCTGAGCAAAGTAATCTATATAAGTTATTGATAACTCGGAGCGTTGTTAAATATAAAAAAATTTAACAATTACAATTATGTACTACCTCTTTGTACTCTAAAGCTATCCTACGATTCTTTTTTACTAATTTTGCTAAAACCCTTTCATAAAAATTTGAGTTATTTTTAATTTCTAAAAAAGGTGTTTTTCGATAGATAAAAGTGCCAGGTCTGAGAGTCTTTCTTCTTTGTGGGAATTTCTTAAGTGTGGACTATTTTTAAAGTCGAAAAAGATCTTTCGACAGAGGCCACAGTCAAAGGCAGGGTTAAAAAGATTACACACAATGTTAGAGCTTGAGAAAAAGTATCTCTAAGCATTTCCGCATTAAAATGCTTATAAAGTTGAAAAACATCAAGCTTTTTAAGTGAAGGGGTAGTGTATAAAACTTTGAGTTCATTTTTTAAAGTAGTAAAATTAAAAATTAAATTGTAATTGTTGTAAAAGTCGGGTTTTATATAGAATTCAATTTATTTACAAGATATACTTCTAACTTAAGATTAATTACAAATATCGAAAAATTAATTATGGCAAGCTAGTGGGAGGTCGGTGAATCCACGAGGAAAGATTACAAGCAAGTCAGGATTGTCGAAAGGCGGAAAAAGCCAGAACGTCAGATGACAATATGGTGGGCGAAATCGGAAACTTCGCTGAACGTCATCTAGATCTTCGAATGTTTATCGTGATGAATTATGAGTGCTTAATAGCTCCATCTTGGAGACACAACAGTTTCCTCCACACTTATTTGGAATCAAACCTGACTCGCTTAAACGTTTGGACCATCTAAGATCGTATGAAATCGGACTGGTTGAGGGTTGGAAATGTTCTGGTTCCGAACGTTCTGCTTCAACAGTTTCAGTAGGCGTAGAGCACGTTGGTGCAACCGGAGATGTGAGCTCAATCACGGGGGGTGACGACGGATACGTCTCTATGATTGAATCATCTTCGACCATTGGTGCGGATGTGCGGTGCGTTTCTTCGACCGGATCTCTCCCTTCTTGCTGATTATTCCTTATTGGTTGTGAGTGATCTGAATTGAAATGAAAAGCTGGATTAGTAAAAGCGAAATGTTCACTTGCCTGAATCCTTGGAGTAGAATATATTTGATTATCAGCTGCTGAGGCTGCTCTTGGTCGAATTTGGTTCTGATGACGACGTCAATTACTGCCAAGTTCAGTTTCAACCCTGTACATTCGCCTTTCCAACAATTCTCGGATGATTGCCTTAACCCATTTGACTTTGCGTAGATATTGTCGAACGAAGACAGCTTGACCTACGGCAAATTTAGATGACATTACTTTTGCAACCTTCCGGTCAGGATCTGGATACATGGTGGATAAGACGGTACTATGGCAACGTCCATGAAGTTTCTCTGCCGGAGACTTCCCATCGGTGCCAGGTGTTGAACAATACGTGGACAAAAATACTTGTAAAGCATCATCGTTCTGGGTGTTGTCGCAGAGAATTTTTGTTACGGCCGTTTTAAACGTACGCACCATCCGTTCAGCAGCTCCGTTCGACTCCGGGTTGAAAGGAGCGGAAGTAACATGCTGGATGGAATTACGGCCGCAAAAACCTTGGAATTCCGCAGACATGAATTGGGTGCCGTTGTCAGATACTATGGTCTTTGCAAACCCTCCAGAGCAAACAGTGAGCGCAGCGCGCTTATAGTTGATTTTGATGTAGTCGAGGCCATCTTGATGATAAATGGGAATTTCGAGAAAGAGTCGACGATTATAAGCCACATGTGTTTCTCGAAAGGACCCGCAAAATCGATATGGATGCGTTCCCAGGCTGCTTCGGTGCATGGCCAACTAGTATACTGCTTCGGGGACTGACTTGCATTGATCTGACAAGCGGAGCACTGACTGACTGTTTGACGAATCGAATCATCTATCCCAGGCCACCAACAATAACGACGAGACATCTGCTTCATCCTGGTTTCTCCCCAATGGCCTCCATGCATCAACGAAAGCACTCTTGACTGGAGACATTGTGGAACTACTACTCTGGTATGATCTGTCTGCAATAAAACAATATTAGTACACACACATAAGCTTAACCTGCGTCGAAAAAATGGAATTAAATTGTCTTCGCTACTCGGTAACTGTGTGGGCCAGCCATTGCGAATATACCATACTACCCGGCTAAGAATTGGATCTTTTTTTGAATGCTCGGCCACCACTAAGGAATTGATTGGGAAATCATCAACCACCAAATCGTAGATCTCGTCCATAGTGTTACATGTTTCTGATTTGTCGAAGTCCTCATCAGGTCCTACTGGTAAACGGGAAAGACAGTCAGCATTGCCATGCTGCTTTGTTGACCTATAGCGTATAGTATACGTATACCCCATAAGAGTAATTGCCCACCTCTGTAGGCGTTGAATAGTCATCTGGGGTAATTTTTTGCTCGGGTTGAAAATCGTCACAAGGGGCTGATGGTCAGTGATGATCTCGAACTGACGCCCATACAGGTATTGGTTGAATTTCTTCACGCCGTAGATGATCGACAGCGCCTCCTTTTCGATCTGACTATAGTTCTTTTAGGCTTCTGTCAGAGTTTTTGAGGCGAAAGCAATAGGCTTCTCTGATCCGTTGGGATAAATATGTGATATAACGGCGCCGATGCCGTGAGACGACGCGTCTGTTGCCAATGAGATAGGCAAGTCTTCCTGGTAATGGATCAATCTTGTTTCGTCTCTCCCCCAGACAAATTTCACATTCTTCGAGCGCAGCTTGTTGAGCGGTGTTGCAATTTGTGCGAAATTCTTAATAAACTGATGGTAGTAGTTTAGTTTTCCCAGAAATGCCTCCAAATCTTTTAGATTGTTAGGTCTAGGCAGGTCTCTTAGTGCTTGCAGCCGTGACTCAGACGGGCGGATTCCATTTGCATCAATAATGTGACCCAAATACTCGACCTCTTTTTGGGCAAAATAGCATTTCGCAAGGTTACACTTAAGACCGTGTGCTTCAAAACGTTCTAAAACTGTTTCCAGGTTTCGCAGATGCTCAGCTGGGGTTCTTCCTGAAACAATGACGTCATCAATATATGCGCCGCAGCAACTTAAGTCGCATAACAACTGATCGATGAATCTTTGAAATATTCCGGTGGAGCTAGATGTGCCGAAGGGTAGCCTTTGAAGCTCGAATAAAACGAATTCAGTTGAAATAACACAAATCTTCTTAGATCGTTCGTCTAAGGGGATTTGTAAATACGCGTCGGACATGTCAATTTTAGTGAAGTGTTCTCCCCCTTGAATTCGATGGAACAGTTCCTCTTTCTTTGGCATGGGGTGGTGGTCGACTTCTAGTTGTGGATTAATCGTTATTTTATAGTCGCCACAAATGCGAATAGAACCATTTGATTTGCCTACCACCACAACTGGAGTCGCCCACTGACTTGTCTCCACAGGACGTAGAATACCATTCTATTGATCTCTGCTTTCACGATTGGCTTTTGAGCGTATGGCATGGAACGAAATGGTACAAATACAGGGTGAGAGCCTGCTTTCAACTTTAAATGAGCTTGGTACTAAGTACTGCGTCCTAGACCTGGGCTGAAAACTGATTTATAAGATTCGCAAAGTAATTTTGCCTGAGCAGCGAGCTCCTCTCTAGTTACGTCGCGCATTTGGAAAACTAACTCCTCTGTTGAGCTACTGAGCGAGAACTTAAATGCCTTTAACCAATCTAGGCCCATTATATTTGACCCATGCTCACTATCTATTACCAGTAACGGCAATGACAGTACCTTCTGCTTCCATGTTACGTCTACATGCACAATCCTTTTAACTGGCACCTCAACATCGTCGTAAGCTCGTAACTTCTTATCTGTGTACTGACAAATTGGCTGACCTAAGTCGCGATACCCTTGCATACCTATTAATGAGCACGATGCACCCGTGTCTAATTGAAAAGTTAACGGCGAATTAATGATCATAAGTGAGACCATCAATTTTTTGTTTGCCTCAAAATTCTCTTTTTTTCCTGAAAGCATGCAACCCTCTCACGGCTGCAACTGATTAATTGAATGTGCGGTTTCATTGATGCTCCGGTGACGATTGTTATTGGAAAAACTTCGACGAGAAGTTGTATGTGAATGTGAATGTGCTGAGTTATGGCGAGCGCTTCTATGGTTTTCAGAAAAATCTCTTTGACGACGTCGAGAGCGTGAACCTGTCTGTGAAGTGTCTAATTTTCTCTGGCTTGCACTTATCGCCAGCTGCGATGTCTCGAATCCGGCGATGATCTCTTCCATTTTCTCCAACGTTGGATCTTTACTCTGCGTCGCTACCAGTCGAACCTGTTCGTGCGGTGTATAAAACGCAATCATGTCGCGTATCATATAATCGGCGTATGAATGATTGCATCCCTCTTTTTTGCAGACAAATGCACAGTCCTTTGCAATACCCCTAAGATCTGCGATCCAGTCACTGTACTTTTGTCCTGGTGACATTTTATGGCGGAGGAACTTACATCTCGACGCGAGTATGTGTTGATTAGATTGAAAATGTTGTGTTAATCGCGAGGTTAGCTTAGTATACGTGTGTGTACTTACATCTCATCAACAGTAATTAAAGAAGATATTTTGTCATCCGGCATTGAAATAGAAAAATATTCATATTTTGATTTGTTTAATAAATCAAAGAAAATATATGAACTAAGTGAACTATACCTATTCTTAATCTGACTTGTAACATTATCTACAATTGCTACAAAGTTTCGGATAAAATTTGTTTTTGAATCAATATTAAGTAGTCGGCGTTTGCGTGGAGGTTCTGAGCAGTCACTTACGCTCTCATAGATTGAGTCAAATGAGTTTAAAAATTCATAATGAATCCATGACTCAAAACCCTCGATCTCTTGCTACGCAAGCTCTATGTCAGTTTGTTTATTTTGAACTAAACTAAAAAGAATATCTTTTTTTGCAAATATGACCGAAGTAACATGCAATAAAAAACTGAATTCTTTGTCCTGCAGTTTGTACAACAAACTTTCGGACATAACCAGAGTATCGTTATCCAATTCTCCTGGTTCACATAAAGTCTGTTCAAAAGTTTTTGTAATATCTTCTCTGCAATTGAATAAGACGTTCACTATACGCGAATGATATTGCCATCGAGACTCTGATACCCCGGGCATTCGTCGATCAGCAATTGTCTTCAGCAGATTGATTCTTTTAGATGATTTATTAAAAAACCTAACGATACTACTAACAAAGCCAAAAAATAATTTCAACTCAGGAATGCTTTCTAACGATTTAGATAACACTAGATTCAGAACATGGGTATAACAGGGAATAAAAATAGCCATCGGGCATATATTCCAGATTCTTATTTGGACTCCACCATGGCCACCGGACAATACGGCCGCACCATCGTAGGACTGACCTATTAACTTGTCTTTACAGTTAAAACTATCTAAGACATTTATAATTTTATCACACAAAATAACCGCGTTTCAACCAACACTCACGTCAAAGAAACCTAGAAGTCTTTCCTGTATTCTATTTTCTACTAAATAACGCACTACAATACTAAGCTGTTCTCTGTGTCTCACATCTGGTGTTTCATCGACCATCACAGATACAAATTTTATTGAACTGATTTGATCCTTAATTTCGGATTTGATGACTGCAGCGATACTATGTATCAAGTCATTTTGAATGTCATTGGAGAGGCCGGAAAAATGGAGTTTTGGGAACTTGAACTTTGTTCTAAATGCGAATCCATTAAATGGTCGTACTTAGATAAGTATTAAAGGGTTTCAATATGATTACCGCGATTATCTGATCCAGATTTTTTGTCGTGACCACGGAATGCCAGCTCTTGTTTTCCTAGAAGAACTACAGTGTCTATGAAACGCTTCATTAAATCGCGATTGCGATCAACTTTTCTATTATGAGCCTCGTACGAATTTAATGCAAATGCAAGCAGCTGCGTATACGCTTTTCCGTTTGAATATGTTTTTTGAAAGTTTTGTGACTTCAAACACTAGAAGAATTAGAAAAAAGAAGACAAGGAAAACAAAGCATTCTATTTAATTTGCAACTGCCAGTCAGATTTCAATAAATCACGCACAATTACACAACCGATTTGAAACTGTCATTTCAAATTTGCAAAAAAAAAAATTATACAAAGAATTACAGTAATTGAATGTGATTGTTGGCAAGTGGGAAAATACAAATTTTTGATATTTGAAAAGGGAAGCCGGAAGGAATCGGTTGTATGGACGCCACGCCACTGTACCTATACAGTACAGTTATAATTTGACCTTACACACTATCTTTCTTCCTAGATAAGGAAAAGATGCCAAAAAGGAAATCAAAGCAACTACCTTGTAGGAAATATATTTCTTTTCTAATTGCTCCATAAAATTTGTTTACGTAAAATCAAGGGTTTCAAAGATAATTTCATAAAGCCAGGTGTAAGTACTCTCTGACACACATTTTTTCCAAGTGGTGGTGGACGTTGCACAAGTGGGATAGGGGAGGACTCTTGTTATGTTGTTCAGGAGGGCAAGAAGAATGCAGTTATTAATTTTGGTGCCTACTCAGTACAAAGCCCCTGGACTACTAGCTGTAAGAGTTGTTTCGTTCTTCTGTTTCGTTAACGTGTCTGTTACCTTCAGTTTCCCACGGATTGCGGATACTTTTGTGGTAAGTTCATCAGATTTTTCATCGTTTTCATGACCACCGTGCCCTGGCACAGTCGCAAACTCATTTTGCATATATTTTGAAAGCCTTGATGTAAGCAATGCTGTCATGCTAATGGAGAGAATATCAATTTTCGCGTTGTTATCGATCTATTTATGATTGGAATATTGCTGTTGGCTATATTTGTACATAGGAAAGTTTCTGAGTTCAAGCCGTATATTCCAGTCCCAACTCCTTCATCTGTTTTGGTTCCGTCTGTGTACCATACATGAGAATCACTTACAAATGTAAGTCTGTTCTGTTCTCAATTACTGATGTTTGAAAATGTGACCTTGAAGTTTTGACTAAAGTAACAAGCTTCTAAGCTTCATTTAAACTTGGTAAAGATCAGAGTGCAGATGTTATATAAATGTTGAAGAATTTGATGGCTAAACACAACCAGAACATCACTATTCAGCTTTATGTCAATAACCCTTGATCATAGCACATTTTTCGACATCTTCTGTTTTACAAAGCATTCCTGGTCTTTTCCGGTGGGTTTTCCAGACTTGAATTTAGAAAAAAAAAATGTACCTCCGCAGTGCCATAATTACATTATATAACTAATTTCACAGTCTGTTCCTTATATTCGCCAGACCGTCTCTAAAATATTCAAATTAACGACCCCAATATGAAAATATTGTTTGTGGTGATTGTCACACAATCTGTCTGGTCATGATGTCCTATGGAAAATTTAACTCTTCATTTGGCCTAACGACAATGAGCCTCTACTAATCCGGTCAACATGTTATCTAGCTACCGCAACGTACCCACACACTCAAATATAAATTTTGCAAATCGTTAAATATTCATGCGATATAAGTGCTACCTGCCCTAACAACACACCTATTCCATTATATTCCATTAATTTGAAAGTCAATGAGTGAGGATGCCACTAGAGGTGTATTGTGCCGCCATCTGGGTCTCCGGTCTAAGTCCATTTGGATTTCGAATGAAAATCATTTCGGGGTGAATTAGTTCGCTTTGGATGTGAGTTTGTTGATAGATGCATCCCATACTCGGTATGTATCCTTCAGGTGGAAATCAAATGTTTGATTACACTGGTATATGCAAAGAGAAATGCCTTTAACATTAAGGTTTCATAGGTATGATTGGAATGATTCATTATGGATAGTAGCGGACGGGAAGAATTACACAATTTGCCTCATCCTTTTGGAAAAAAATACGGGTGCACGGATTGTGGATGGTAAAAAATATATACATTGGTGCTAACAGCCCATACAAGACCTGGCATAGCTTCTCGCAGTCATCCGTGTGGTGCCGAGCCACGGCACCCATGTGAATGCATGCATTAACAAATAAACAGTTCCAATTTCACTCTGTCTATCCACAAACGCCCGTGGCCTGAAATAATATAAGGGTATTCAAATCCACGTTGGCGTTCCGTCTGCAACGGATCGTATGATACCCTATAAAATGGACGTGACATTGCGAACATTTTAATTCAAATGCAGTGACATCTTTCTATTAAGAGAATACGATATACTCGTATGTTGGCAATTTTAAGAGATTTTACCAAATAATTTATTGTTAAATTTGTTGATAGAAGATAGTGCTGCGTGCCTGTCGCCAAAGGTCATAGATTCTGATGACATATACACAATAAGACTTAATGCTTCGAGAAAGCAAAATACTTTTCTTTGATAAAAAAAAAAAAGAAAAAAAGCCCCCAAAATATGAGAGTAGCCCTATACACTGTATGGACGTATTGCAGAAAAAAGTAACGTCTATATATTTTGCAAAATGAATATTTTTCAGTTTCAAGCAATAATATTGAGAAATATTAACAGCAGACCCTCAAAAGTATATATATTTGTGATTAGCATCGAAAGCTATGTCATCCGTTCATATGTCACCACTTTTTAGACCACACGAATTGTAACTTTTCTGTACTTTTTATGTTAACATAGCACCTTGAAATTGAAGGTGGAAATGCTCGGGATCAGAGCAGTTGGATTAGATTACTAAAGGTTTCCGAGACTTGCAGAAGGTTGTTTTGCCAATGAATTGTGTGAGTAAAATACGTTTTTTTCTGATTCACTTGAAACGGTATTGGTAGTAATAACTGGGCGATGAGATCGATTTTACTTTCTAAACAAATTGGTATAAGGCCGTATTGCTGCTTTTCACGATTTGGAACCTGTTTGTGGACCCTGGAATTGTGTTATCAATATCGAACTATTAATGAAGGAGAAGTTTATGGAAAATAATTGTGATCCACTTTGCTGCGGGCGGCTCATCCATTCCATTCCATTAAATCGACATTTTTCATGTTAAAAATAAAGCCGAGGAAGTAAAAAACTGCTATTCGATTCTAGAAATCGAAAACAAGAACAAAATCAGCCGATATATTGCTGAAAACTGGAGAAAGGTACACTTAGATCAACGATTTTTTAAAGATGGTGACAACAAGTCAGATTGATACGGATTTTTAATGTACTTCTAAGGAAGACAATTATAATATTTGTACATACAGAACAAATAATTATTTGTTATTTTTGTTTGTCCGATTTTTTACGTGAGATCAAAAGTTTCAGAGATAATTGCGAAAATCCCTGATCCGTCATTTTTGCAATATGGTGGACATTGTACAAGGTGGATCGAAGAGGACTTTTAGTATTTTGTTTAGGAAAACCATAGCAATGATCGTGCAAAACATAAATGAAACTTGAAAACACGTGCTTTTAATTTGTATTTTGGTGAACAAGGCCAATTTAAAGCCGGTGTTCCCCATGGGTCCATTTGTGGGTCAGTATTATTTCCGTAGTTTCTCATTAATGATCTTCATACATATCTAACACACCTAGAGTAACAGTTTCCAAATATTTTTCAAACACTCACAACCCCTCCCAGATCTTTGACATTCCTATCAAAAGCGGACACATTTGTTAGCAGTGTTAAAGAGAAATGCACCACTAGGCACACATAAAACGTAGGTACAGATTTTACAATGTGTAAATTACACTAAATTTACCACTACACCCATTAGTTCCGCTGTCAGCTACTACTTAATCCAAACTAACTCTTTAAAAAACTCATAATTAACTTTTCGCCAAAATTTCTCCCAATTCCGGGTAGCAAAAAAGCCACTTCAATCCCCATCCTAATTGAATTCAGATCAGGCTCACTTAATTGTTCCCGTGCATCACGTGCTCGTAGTCTAGCTCTGGTCACCAGAACACACTCTGTCAGCTCTGCTGTACCCAAATACTTAACAGCATAGCTGGTAATCATTAATTTCGCCTCTAAAATCTCTATGACCGCATAAATTTGCCTTAATTACCGTAAAAATATTTTGTTCGCTACTCCAAACTCGTACACGCAGGGTAAGCCCGGACGTGATGCTGGTCTCTGTGGAAACCAACAAAACCACACACCTGAAGAGGACCACCACCACCCACCATCGCATACAAATTACCAACGACGACGACAACTACCGGATGATAATTTTTACAACATAAAAGATTTATAACGGATTACAGTCGTAGGTAATCGTGTCGTTAATATCCAGAATCGCTCCCCACCCAATCAGATAATAAAGCATAAATAGGATCTGGCCCTACTCTGGTCCCAAAACACAATCAATAAACGATGGACAGGCTTTACTACAACTATGCCAAGCTCAAAAGCCTTTCTCCGGATTATCGTCATCTCGAAGTGCAAACAAAAGGAGAACACAAAAATCAACCGAAAAAGGATTCTAGGACCGGTAATTATAAGTTTTTCACTTTCACATCCACTTTCGGCAGAAACACTCTTCCAGATTTTCCAAACACCTGTGGTACCGCATCCAGTGACCATGTGGTATGGGCATGGGATCGTTCCGGATGAGTTGCCAACGTTGGTAGTGATACATTGTATGCGGGGCGACCACCCGCCAAGATTCAACCCTTTCTTTATGGGGCACTATGAAAACTTTGGGGATGAATTAATGAGAGTGCTGGGCTATATATCAGAGAGCGGTCGGTAGAGTGGTAGTGACAAAGGACATCACACCAATAGCTTCAGAAGTAGAGTGCCATTGGTTACATTTCGGTTCGGTGTACGAGTATTTGGTGTTCACTTAGCACCTGCTAACCCATTAAAGTTAGATAGCTTGAAAACGGACGAGAACGGTTGGTTCATTATAACTCTTTAAACGGCCATTGGAGAGAACGGATTAATTTTTAATTTTTATCTAGAAAATTTGCGCAATTCCGTTGTAGTAAGTTGTTAATGGGGTGACTTAACCGTAATTTTGTGGGTTATTGCGTTGGATTTCTTCCCGGGGCGGTCCCTGAGTCGAATGGCGTTGCGGTCGATTGAAAGGAAAATGCGTGAGTTTAACCCTTTTGTGGGTCATTATTCGGTTGTAGGCGACCAGCTTGGTGTATCTTTTACAAATTTACTGCTATTGAGAGTGGATATTTTTGGCAAACGACCTATAATGGAGTTGTTAAATGAGAGTTTCTTGTAGAATGGACGCGCATTTGCAAATTGTAATGCAAGGCAATAGTCATTAAACTTAACGACTAAAAGGCTGCTAAAGAATATTGGTCTCGAGAATTTAATAATGAAAGCTTTAGTGCACAAATTTTTGATCTCCAATTTTTTTTTTACTATCAAACCAGGGATAATGCCGCCCATATTGGCAATTTGGAAATTCGGTTCAGTACTAGTGGTTCCAGTTGGGAATTCCTTTGTAGTTTGCGGGCAAGGAACGAAAAATGGTCAGCTCTGTATGCCAAAAACAGCCCAGAAATATAAGAAATATTATTCCATCAATCATTGAATCATTTGCTCATTCGTGCGGATTTCATTCAACTTTTCGAATAATTTTATTTTTAAGCTGTATAGCGCATAGTTGGTTGAAGTTGATTTAGAAAGTTTCTATCAATCTAAACAATGTTTATTCTTCTTTTAAAAATTACCCAATTGCTGCAGAGTGCTTTCATTTACGAGTTATTCACAGCATCTAATATGTTTAACTCACAAAAATACCGTAACTCGAAACAGGGCTTAAATAGACCCTACCTCCAGTATAATTCTTTACTTGCCTTCCCTTAACCTAAAAGCTTTGCAATTTCTAACAGATAATCGTGGGATACCCTGTATAAATTCCTCTCTCTGATGTTGATAGGAAGCTTACATTTTGCTGGAAGGTAATCTTTAATACAAAATGAAGAAATATTTGAAAGTTTGAAAATCATTCAAATCGGTGCGTGGAAGTTATAGTGAAGAAAATTAAAAAATTCCACACTACTAACTGTAATATATCTTCAAAACTGCTAATCCGATTGACATCGTGTGACATCAACAGATCTCTAGTCCGAGACCAGGGAAACATTTACTAAAAACAATCACTCATACTCGTATCGGTGTATTTTTGCAGAATTTATTGGGAACGAAGAAAGTGAATGACAATGTCACTAGGAGACACACAAGAAGACAGATAGGCAAGATGCGGACAGTCGCAGAAAATCACTTTTCTTATATGTTCAGTGTACTTCCATTTGTTTAAAATTCGGAAGTAAAAATTTTATAAAAATGTAGTGCAACAGATGCATTTATATTAATAATAAATGCAAATGTATGTACGAGTATTATATAATATGTATAAATTTCGGAGGGGGTTCTTAACACGTTCCTGCACCTGACAGGTGGGAACTTTTTGGATATTTATTCCTACCCCTATCAAGAACATGCACTCCAAATATACATTTTTATAACCTATCCAGGGCATATTAAGTTTGATACACAGTTTTTACATAGAGAAATAACAATGATAGACTCCCAAAAGCATATAGTTATACATATACGTATGTCATCAGCATCATAAATTATATCGATGTAGCTAGTCCGTCCGTCCGTACGTCAGCACTTTTTGGACCTTAAATTTTGAGCTCGGAACACGAAATTTGATACATAAGCTTTCTAGAATCCGGATAGGGTAGCCGTGGTATAGTGGTAACATCAACGCTTGTCACGCTATTGGTTCACGGCTCAAATCCTGATGTCAACAATCATCTATTTATTTCGTCGGAAATAAATAAAAAGTCGATCAATTGCGAAAGCTAAGTCAACTCTACTGCGAAGGCATAGCACTGGCAGTAGAGCCGTCATATGGCTGAAAATGCAACTTGATCGTGATGATGACATCAGGAGGACGGAAAAAAATGCTGTGAATCTTGAGCAACGACAAAAGCAAAACAAACAAGCTCCCCAGTTATCTGGACGCTACCCTTGGAGTTTACAGAAACTTAATACCATCTAAGTTTCAAACCACTACACTAAATCTTTCTTTCTCTCTCTCTCCTTCACAAACGTCCGTGGCCTGTAATAGTTTAAGAGTATTCATATCCTCTTTGGCGTGCGAAAATTATATAAAAAAAAGCAGTGCTTTTGTTAAAATCCGTTCACAGACACGCCCCCTTTTCAAAAAAATGTAATTTGTCTAAATATTTTTGTTAGAAACGGACAAATATTATCCGGAAAAAATACGTTGGCATTGACTTTCTCTATATTTCTTCCACATACTATACATGGCCACGCCCACATTTTGGGGACGTTTTCTTAAAAAAAAAAACCATACATCGCCTATTCAAAGCTATTTACGGTGATGGTTAAGTCTTATAGAGTATTATTAGGGGTGAGTTAAAAGATGATCCCGAAATGACCTTAAGTGTGGGGGGCCCGCCCAGACAAACTTTATGGGACTGAACATTTTTGAAAAATTATACTTAGAATAAAATATCTGTCCAAGGGCTGAGAAAGGGTCATTCACGAATGATCGCCCAATGTTCAAAACGACCCCTTGCGAATTGAAACACCTGTTGGTGTTGGTGCTCAGATGAAAATGTTTTTACAGGATTTTGCGTGCGTTACGAAAAAAATGTTTTATTTTTTATTTTTTATGTGTTGTTTCTCTTTAGATGCAGGTAAAACAATTTTTTATATCATATGGCAGGAACGGGTAAGAGAATTTTGTGGAAACTATATGTACTAGCACTGACGTTAAAGTGCTTCAAGTGTTTTATTTTTTATTTTTTATATTATATGTTGTTTCTCTTTGAGTTCAGGCAAAACATTTTTTTATCATATGGCAGGAACCCGTAAGGGAATTTTGTGGAAACTGTATGTACTAGTACTGACGTTAAAGTGCTTCAAGTGGTCAGTGATGAATCTATGGGTTATTGTAAGACGAAAATATAATAATGGTGATTTTCCAGTTGGGGCTCAGTTTCAGAGACATGACCGATTGAAAGACACATAGACTTTAAGTACGCTGATAAAATCAAAATTATTTGTGTGCAAGGTGACTTCATCGGAAATGAAAAAGCATATGAAATAGTGCACCATTAACAGATGCAAGGGTCCATGCATTACTTTCATACGTAAAGTTAATAATATCTTGAAAAGACCAGATGGAGAAATATTCAAACTTGCAAAATTAAGTAAGCTATATAACCAAATATTGATGCAGCAAAAAAAAAAAAAATGTCGAAAGACATAGTTTTAAGTATTAGGTTTAACTTAGAGCGATAGGGGCAGTAAGTTAGAATAAGTTAAGTTAGTTAAGCTAGTTTTAAGCGTTTTTTATCTAGCAATAAGTTTAATGAATTATCGAATAAAAATGCATTAAAAATGAAAAATTAAAAAAAATTAAATGTTGTTCTCTTTCTCTCGCTAAGGGCCTTGAGTACGCTGATTAGGATTTCTTATATTTTTTTTAAAAGGGTTAAAAGAAAAACAATTAATGGTCCTGAAAGTTGGTATACTGCTTATCACCCTAGGTTTAAGACCTGTCGATATATTTGACATTCAAGTCGACCTTTTATAATTGACCGAATACTATTTAGGGGACTTGTACAAAAGATTTTCTTTTTCGATAACTTCTTAAACTATTACTTGTTTATGTTTAAAAACTGGATTTAATTTTTTAATTAAGTCCAATAGTCTAATGCATCATATTCAGACACAATTCTGAAGTTGATCAATGCAATGATGCTTTTCGCATAAATTGGTATTAAAGTTACCAAAAATATCACTCTAAGCATTGTTTGGACAACATAGTGTATAGTTTCCAATATCTAGGCAGCGCAATTACTCTCGAACCATTTTTGGGAATTGGCTACATATGCTTTAATTTTGAACTAGCGCGAAAAGTGTCTATGGACAAGTGGAATGTTAAGCGGAGATTTAGGCGACACAGAAAAACACCTCTTCAAAAGACGAGGAGCGACCACTTATGAACTAGTGGTGGGAAATACGGATTAAAATTCATTCAATAGTTATTAAAATTCGTTCTTTACTATTTTCTTCATTATAGTTTTTCTTCATTTCCTAATACAATATTTTCGTTCATTACATGCTCGTCAATTCAAACTATCGTCCAACACTATTTTCGTTCATTCGATGTATCGTTCATTCGAATTATCGTTCATTCCAACTATCGTTCATTCGAACTATCGTTCATTCGAACTATCGTTCATTCGAACTATCGTTCATTCGAACTATCGTTCATTCGAATTATCGTTCATTCGAACTATCGTTCATTTCAACTATCGTTCATTATCGTCCATATTTTCATTCATTCAATCTTTCTTTCAGTCCAAAATAGTGCCACTTAAGAGCAAAATTATTACGACTTGAATTTTATGTACGCAATCTTCCAAAATGTAATTAATAGTATAAGTCCATAAATAAAATGCATGTTAGTCAATTCTTTAGACAAAATTGTTGGCGTTTTTGTAAAAAAAAAATTGATTTTTATTTATCACGCAATATGATAACAGTTTGTAAAATTTTAAAAATGCTTTTGAATAATTACCTACTTGTTGGATGGTATTTTATTTTATTTTTAACTAAAAATGGTATTATCCGCATGATTAAATGCTTAAAAAAAAGTGAATTTCTAATCGGTTGAGCATACTTTCTTCTGCATTTTAAATAAATATTTATATAAAATAGATTTTGACAAAAATCCTAGATTTTGTGGAAAATTGAAGAATGGATAAGAGTGTTAAATAAAGTAAAGTGCACGACTCGATCGTACATATGTACTTGGACTCAGATTTAAATTTTTTTTTTTTGTAAATCTTTTAAAATTAGAACAATTTGTTTTTACAATCCGTTACAATCCGTTTTCCAAAAAACTTGGTACGCTATAACCTTGCGTATATCAATCATTTCTTAGATATTAATTTCGAATAAAATCGATCAAACCATAGCCGATAAATAGCCAATTTTTAAGAACCAGAATCTTGAGTTCGAAAATTTTCACGAAAACAATACTTACTCTGTAGCAAGTAAAAGGGAAGTCTCAATTTCGAAGAAAAATTTAAACCAATTTGCACGGGCCTGCGAATTTTTAATTTGTTATCCTTTTATAAATCAAAAATCTACGTATTCTAATGATTTGTGCTTGCTTATTTGTTCCGCTCCATTTTGTTCTATCAAATACAGTTTCTTGAAGAACAAAATTAAGGAATAACGCATTTTCAAATTCTTTTCTTAACGATTCAACTACATGTATCTATGACATTTGATTTACAATTAACTGCGCAAATAATTCAAATCAAAAAACATTTGAACTACGGTAAAAAAAAACAATGGCACGAAATAGGTCACCTTTATTTAAAAAAATTTAATTTTTTAATATGGTTATACAAAAGTTATCAGAATTTATTGAATATTCAGTTACCTATGATAAATCAAGGAATGCAATTTTTTTTGTAACTAGTTGCATAATTTTTTTTTTTTTCTAAAAAAGCGATACTTTCCAGATACTTTCTTGAATGCGCAAAAGCTGTTGGAGTTAGAATGAATTCGAGTGCAGATTTGAAATCAGCATGAAACTATTATTAAAGACTGGTATGCAAAAATGATTAGTTTTTTAATTGTAAACTGAAGTCTGAATCAGAATTTATATTCTAAAGGCCAAAAAGTACTCGTAGGTACTCGTATTTTAAGAAACAGTACTCAAAGATTACGCGAGTCATGATCGCGGGCTAGAATTAGCGAAAAAGGAATAAATAGAAAATTAGCGGGCTAGATTATAAATTTGAATAAACAACTTCTCCTAATTTTCAAATTTAAAAAGAACATGATGTCACAATCCATGACTAATCAGAATTTAGAACTAATGATTCTTCTACGCTCCAAAAATATTAAGTGGATTTTAAATTTGAATAACTTTTGATTTGTTCAACGAATTTTAACAAAACCAGGAGAATATTGAAGCTTAATCTTGCTATTTTTTATGACGTTAAGAATGGACAATAACATTTTTTAGGTGACATTTGGTTTTTGCAAAACTCTAATCTTTTGATGAAATTTTCGATCACTTTTTTCAAAGTTTGTAGTGGCAAGGCCAATATATGGGTCTTAATGTTCCTCTTTTTTTTGTTTTAAATAATTAAATTTGTCCCCCAATATACAGTACATAGATTTGATACGCTCCACTATCTTTCTACTGAAACTTTATCTTTTTATGTTTTGCAAGCTTTAACGAATAAAAAAATCTTTATATAAGGAAAAAATAAATAAATGAATAAATTTTCAGTTATTATAAATAACGAATGAATAACTAATAGCTGAATAAGCAAGAAATAAATAAATAGTTAAGTAAGAATTGTTAACAAATATCATAACAAGTAAATAAATGTTATTCATTTAAAATATAAATAAATAAATAATAAATAATGCAAATAAGTAAATGAAAATAACAGAAAATATTTATATATATAAATATATAAATAATAAAAAAAAGAATAAACAAATGAATAAATAAATAAATAATTAAATTAATAAATAAATAATAAATAAAATATATAAATAAATAAATGTGTTAAAATCTACTACATACCTAAATATAATAGTTCCAATATTAAAAGTTATTATTAAAGGCACACGGCAAAAAGTCGAAGAATTCCGCAAGTTAATCAATATGAAAATGGCTGAAAATCAAAATATGGAAAATCATTTAATTCAATTTAATTTGGTTGTTTCACGTTTGGTGGAAATGGATGCAAAGCTAGATGACGAACTATTAGCCGTGCTGCTGCTGGACATAAGGTATAAGGAAATACAAGCTGCGTTCGATGCCGCCAATGATTTTCCCGCAATAGATGTTCTGCGTCTGCTGGAAGCTAGCGAGAAAAGGAAGGTACATAGCGAAGTGAAAGACGAAGCCCTAAAAGTTAAATTTTACGCCAAAAAATCAGATGTTTACAATCGACCAGGTATGTCTAACTCTCACTTTAACTTTAATTGCCATCGTTGCGGCAAAAGGGGACACATGAAACGAGTTTGTCGCGTTAACTTGGACAAAGACAAATTTCATTTTACTCAAAAATGTAGGAATGTTGAAGAAGGTTTCATAACATCAGAGTTTCTTGAACGCTGTAATGCCGTACCAATGCAGAATATTTCACAGGACATTGGCACAATTAACGAAGACGTAGAGAGATGCAATTGGTACATAGACAGTGGCGCCACATCACATATGTGTTGTGTTGAAGATTATTTTATTAGCTTAGATACAAGTTATCCTGGGTTGGTACAAGTAGCAAACAAAAAATTTGTAGACATTAAGGGCATAGGAACAGTGCAGCTGAATACAGTGGTGAGTGGTAAAGCACGTAAAGTGTAAGTTAACACCCAACAAAGATGCGTTAGGTGCACATCTAACTTTGGCATAAACAAGTTGTTTGCGCAAATGCGTATGCATAGAAAAAACACACTTGCTGTATGTTGTTTACGCAAATGCATAAAAACAACCTTGGATTTGGAGTAAACAAGTTATTTACGCAGATGCGCGAGTCATTATTTTAGCCACTTAAGACTCCTACACTTCAGTCGAAAAAGTGACACCGAAGAAAGACATCCTCATAGAGGACCATCAAATAAAAACAACCCACATAACTATTCGCAGCTATATCAGTGATTATTCTTGATAACAAGTAAAAAAGTTTAAAAACGCAAAAATATAAATAAATTAATAAATTCATTAATTTGTATCTTTATAACATACTTTTTGTACCACAGTAAAGAAGCAATTTGATTTCTGCTAGTAAAGCTACAGATAACGGTTGTAGTGTCGTCATAGAGGGAAAAATTGCATGCATTAATAAAAATGAAAAGACTTTATTAGAAGCTATTAAGATAAAAGGGTTATATTTGGTGAATGAAATAAAAGTAAGGAAATTTGTAGAATGACCGATCAGAAAAGGAGTAACTTTGAAATTTGGCATAAGGGATATGGACATCTGAACACAGTTTCACTTCGCAAGTTAAAAAATGAAGTAATGGTTCATTGATTACCAAATTTTGAAAATTGTAGAGTTGAGTGCATAGTTTGTATAAGGGGAAACAAACACGGTTACCATTTCATTCTAGAAATGAGAAGTGTGCTAACAATATAGACATAGTACACAAAGATCTCTGAGGTCCGATGAATGTTGAATATATCGGAAAAAAACTTTACTTTGCTACTTTCATCGATGATATTTTCTAGAAAGGTGTATGTGTACATTTGTGGAAAAAGAGCGAGTACATACAAGTATTTAAGAATTTTAAGGCACGTGTTGAGAATGAAATAAATGGGAAAATTAAAATATTTAGAAGTGATAATGCTGCGGAACTATTATGCACGGAATTTTCAGAATTTTTAGTAAATAATGGAATCAGGCGACAGTTGACGGTCGAATATACACCGCAGCAGAATGGAGTTGCGAAGTGAATGAATAGGACGTTGGTAGAGATGGTTCGGTGTTTTTTAATAAAGGGTGGTTAAGTTTTAAGGGCCGATGTTTATTTTGAATAAAACACAAATTATTTAGGAAATTACTGTCATTTCTTTTTATTATGATAATATTGGTATGGTTCAATTGCCAAATGGCCGCCGCGACCTCGGCGGCACACCTCCATCCAATGGTCCAAATTTTCGATGACGCTGAGGCATAATTGAGGTTCTATGCCGTTAATGTGCCGAATTATCTCATCCTTTAGCTCTTGAATTGTTGCTGGCTTATCGACGTACACCTTTTCTTTCAAATAACCCCAAAGAAAGAAGGTCCAACGGTGTCAAATCACATGATCTTGGCGGCCAATTGACATCGCCACCACGTGAGATAACACGGCCATTGAATTTGTCGCGCAAAAGAGCCATTGTTTCGTTAGCTGTGTGGCAAGTGGCACCATCCTGTTGAAACCACATATCGTCCACTTCCATATCTTCCAATTCGGGCTATAAAAAGTTCGTTATCATCTCACGATAGCGAACACCATTCACAGTAACTGCCTGACCGGCCTCATTTTGGAAAAAATACGGCCCGATGATGCCGCCAGCCCATAAACCGCACCAAACAGTCACTCTTTGTGGGTGCATTGGTTTTTCGACAATCACTCTTGGATTATCATTCGCCCAAATGCGGCAATTCTGCTTATTGACGAATCCACTGAGGTGAAAATGTGCCTCATCACTGAAGATGATTTTCTTCGAAAATTGATCATCCACTGTTGCCATTTCTTGCCACCATTCTGACCATTGACGACGCTTGAAATGGTCAAGAGGCTTTAGTTCTTGAGTCAATTGCACCTTGTAAGCGCGTAAATGCAAGTCTTTATGCATAATGTTCATCAACGACGAGCGTGAGAGGTGCAATTGTTGGGCACGACGACGAGTTGAGGTGGACGGCTCTTCAGCCACACTATCGCGAACAGCAGCAATATTTTCTGCAGTACGAGCTGTACGAGCATGCACTGGTATTTTCACATCTCCTACAGACCCGGTTTGCGCAAATTTTTGCACGATTTTTCCGATTGTACGCACATTTGGACGATTAAATTGACCGAAAGAATCGCGAAATGCACGATATGCATTTTGATTTGAACGCCCATTTTCATAATAAGCCTGAATAACTTTAACGCGTTGCTCGATTGTGTATCTTTCCATGGTTCAAATTGAGTTAGTCTGAAATTGAGAAATGTCAAATGAAATGCAGAAAAAAAATTGACGTTTAGGTGTGGTTCACATTCAAGATCGGCCCTTAAAATTGAACGTTGGCCATTTTCGGCAAATCGGATGCCGTGCTTTTGTTTTAAATAAAACACTGAACCGGTCTAAGCTCGACCCAAGGAGTGAGGAATATATTTTTGTTGGCTATTCGAATGAATCCAAAGCATATCGTTTGTGGAAGAAGGGTTCGATGATCGTGGTCAAAAGTCGTGATGTGCGTTTCATTGAGGTCGTTAAAAAGGGGAATGATCAATCTGAAGGCAATTTTTATGAATTCAATTTCAATAATGAGAATATAGAGTCTCATGGCATAAATTCAAAAGAGGAAGAAGATCAGTACGTAGATACAGAGGAAGCTGAAGTTTTAGAGATTGATCCCACAAATGAAGAAGATGATAGCTTAGATAACGGTCCCATGAATGCTATTCACGCACCGAAGGGGAACATTTAAATCTAAAAAATCGGTTAAGACCGCATCACATTTCAAAGAACGTTGTTGAAATGGCATTTTCTACGAAATACGTCGATGATCCGGCAAATTTTCAAGAAGCATATAATTCACCACATGTACAAGAATGGTTTTAGGCTATGAAGAATGAATACAACAGCCTAATGCATAATAACACGTGGACTCTCTGCGATTTGCCAAATGGAAGAACAGCGATTGGAAACAGATGGGTTTATAAGTCGAAGTACCTACCAAATGGGGATATCGAACGTCAAAAAGCAAGACTTGTAGCCAAAGGTTATACCCAGAAATACGGAGTTGACTATGTGGAAACATATGCACCAGTAATAAGACAAAATTCAATGCGTTTACTTTATGCACTGTCAGTGAAACATGACTTGATGCTTTATCATATTGATGTATCCACAGCTTTTTTAAATGGAAACCTCAATGAAAAGATTTATATGGAGCAGCCAGAGGGTTTTGTTGACAAAGAGAATCCACACAAATTCTGCCGATTTAATAAAGCACTGTACGGACTGAAACAGGCAAGTAGACAGTGGAAAGTTTTGGACGAACAACTTCAAGGTCTTAAATTTACGCAGTCGAACTATGATCACTGCATTTATTTTAAAATTACAAATAATGAAAATACAATTATAGAAATTTATGTTGACGACATTGTTATTACATCTAATTCCAAAAGCTCTGTTGATCTTATTAAGGACAGGCTTTCTAAAAGCTTCTATATTAGAGATCTCGGGCAACCTTCTCTTTGTGTTGGTTTAGAAATCGAAAGAAAATTGGGAGAACTTTCTATCAGCCAATCTCGCTATATCAACAACTTATTAATTAAATACAACATGCAAATCTCAAAACATTCAAAGATACCTATGCAAGCAAAATTAAAATTGGAAATTGAACCTTCTATTCCTGGAGAACGTGACGCTATTGAAATATCGAAATACCAAGAACTTATAGGTTCACTAATGCACTTAGCTGTTTTCAGTCGTTGTTGAAATGGCATTTTCTACGAAATACGTCGATGATCCGGCAAATTTTCAAGAAGCATATAATTCACCACATGTACAAGAATGGTTTTAGGCTATGAAGAATGAATACAACAGCCTAATGCATAATAACACGTGGACTCTCTGCGATTTGCCAAATGGAAGAACAGCGATTGGAAACAGATGGGTTTATAAGTCGAAGTACCTACCAAATGGGGATATCGAACGTCAAAAAGCAAGACTTGTAGCCAAAGGTTATACCCAGAAATACGGAGTTGACTATGTGGAAACATATGCACCAGTAATAAGACAAAATTCAATGCGTTTACTTTATGCACTGTCAGTGAAACATGACTTGATGCTTTATCATATTGATGTATCCACAGCTTTTTTAAATGGAAACCTCAATGAAAAGATTTATATGGAGCAGCCAGAGGGTTTTGTTGACAAAGAGAATCCACACAAATTCTGCCGATTTAATAAAGCACTGTACGGACTGAAACAGGCAAGTAGACAGTGGAAAGTTTTGGACGAACAACTTCAAGGTCTTAAATTTACGCAGTCGAACTATGATCACTGCATTTATTTTAAAATTACAAATAATGAAAATACAATTATAGAAATTTATGTTGACGACATTGTTATTACATCTAATTCCAAAAGCTCTGTTGATCTTATTAAGGACAGGCTTTCTAAAAGCTTCTATATTAGAGATCTCGGGCAACCTTCTCTTTGTGTTGGTTTAGAAATCGAAAGAAAATTGGGAGAACTTTCTATCAGCCAATCTCGCTATATCAACAACTTATTAATTAAATACAACATGCAAATCTCAAAACATTCAAAGATACCTATGCAAGCAAAATTAAAATTGGAAATTGAACCTTCTATTCCTGGAGAACGTGACGCTATTGAAATATCGAAATACCAAGAACTTATAGGTTCACTAATGCACTTAGCTGTTTTCAGTCGTCCTGACATATCATTCAGCGTAAGCAATCTGTCTCAATTTCTGCAAAGTCCTAGGAAACAACATTGGAATGCAGCCATTTTATTATTACAATATCTTCATGCGACTAAACATGCAAAGTTGGTGTATTGTAAAACGGGATTACCACTTGAGGGTTACGTGGATGCTAGTTGGGCCGAAGATGTGAATGACCGTTAATCTCAGAGTGGTTTTTGTTTTTCACTTGCAGGTGCTGTTATAAGCTGGGAGTCCAAGAAACAGAAAACAGTGGCTACTTCTAGCACGGTAGCAGAATATATCGCTCTCACCGAAGCTGCAAAGGAGGCTTACTCACTTCGTTTCTTACTCGACGAGTTAAAACTGGGATGCATCAACGCGACTAATATTTACTGTGACAATCAGAGCGCTCGACACATTGCGAAATACGGAGGCAAGCATTCTCGAACTAAACATATGCACTACAAGTATCATTTCATACGGGAGACTATAGAAAAGGCAGCTGTTGCAGTAACATTTTTTCAAACTAAAAAGATGACAGCGGATGCGCTAACGAAGCTGTCCCGAAGGAGAAGCATATGTTTTGCTTCAAACATTTTGGAATGAGATTTGATAGTTTTAATACTGAGGAGGAGTGTTAAAATCTACTACATACCTAAATATAATAGTTCCAATTTTAAAAGTTACACATGCAAATGCCTCCTAATATTATAGTTTAAGTCAAACAAAACTGTTGTAACATTTTTCTCTTCTTTTCTTTTTTACTTTCTGTCACTCAATTTGATCAGACCTTTTTTCTAAACTAATAAAGATTTATATCCGTTTTTTTATAAGGAAATCCTCAAGTTGTTTTAATAAAATAAATAAATAATTAAATAAATAAATAAATGAATCAAAAAGAATAAGGGAAATAGAATGATATAAATGTAATCACAGTTAATAACAGAAACATGGTTACGTATTTAATGCGTTAATCAGTGGATCAGGTATCACAATTCATTAGAAAATTTTGTTTCAATTTAAATATTCTTTTCGAAATCAATTTAATATTTGTTTGAAGATGTAGATCAATTATTGAGTGATAGCGACAAATTAAGCATCATTTTCAAGAATTTATTTTGAGATATTTGGAGTTTTTTCTTGTGACACATTGCACAATTGCCCCAGACCGGGCAAGCAGAAAGTAAAATTGTTTGAAAAATTACTTTATGCAATATTATTTTGTTTTCAACACTTAATTTCGATTTTCTGTTGATAAAAGGATAAAGCATTTTCATCGCAATTTGAAACTTTTGATTTGTTTTAAAGAAATGATATCTGAACGTAAGCCTTTGGTCAAGATAGATTCCCAGATATTTGACAGACGTTTGCCAGCTTATCATTTCACCCCTTACATTAAGTGGATTTGTTGGTATAAAGCAAGCTTTCTTTTTTCGGATGAAAAAAAAGCTTGTAACTTATTAGCATTAACTTTTATTTTCCATTTGTTGTAATAGTTAAGTAATATCTCAATAGCATTTTGCAGATTTGTCTTAATTGCGAGACGAAGTTCATGCAACGAGAATATACCCGTATCGTCAGCAAAAATTGCAGATTCACAACAGGGGAGCTCTGGGAAATCTGACGTGTAAAGGTTGAATAAAATCGAGCCCAAAACTCATCCTTGAGGAACACCTGCATTAATGTAATTTAATGCGGAAGAACTTTTATTTACATACACAATAAAACGCATATTTGACAAGAAACTTAGAACAATTTTGACCAGATACGACGGGAAACCAAAAGACAAAATTTTTGCACTAAGCCATTATGGCACACAGAATCAAAAGCTTTCTTAATGTCAAAGTGTGCCAAGCCAGTTGATTTGCGTTCTTTTCTTTTTTATGTAGTTTCATATTCTGTAGACCTGATGCAGAGCACTATGGTGGCTTCTAAATCCAAATTGTGCATTGGGAAACAATTTGTTTTCCTCAACTACCGCAAGTAATTTGTTCTTCAAGATTCGTTCAAAAACTTTACTGAGGCTACTGAGAAGACTTATCGGTCTATAGCTATTTGAGTCTTCTGATGGTTTACCCGGTTTGATTATTGGTACTACTTTTGCTATCTTCCAACAATCTGGAAAGTATTGCAGTTTCAAACAGGAGGAAATTATAGATGTTAAAAACAGTTTTCCAGAATTAGGTAAATGTTTTAAATACATATTTGTTATTGCGTATAGGCCGTCTGATTTTTTAACTTTGAAGCTTTTAATTATGTCGTCTATTTCTTGCTGAGATACATATTCTTCAACTAATGTTCTCGTTTCTTGATCCAAAAACCTCGTAGTTGAATTACTAACTAAGGTATTGGTCGCTTCGCGTTTGCTTTTTCAACGTCAGTATGGAAAACCTTACCTGGAACACAAAGACTTGGAACTTGTCTATTTTTATTTTTAACCACCTTTACAATGTTCCGAAATGGTTTTGCGTTTTTATCTAACGTATTGAGCGTTTTGTTCCAGTCATTGTTACGATTATTTTCAATTGCTGTCGTAATTATTTTGTGAAATATTTCATTAGTGAGTAGTGGTAAGGTTGACGAAACCTCTGCCACTGCCGTCTGTGTGAATTTCTGAGCGAATATATTTAAGGATATAATCCGGAATTTTTCAGGAAAGCATTTCAATTTCTATTCAATACCTTTAGGGCACCAAATTTTATCGAGCTAAGAATGTTTTCCGTAAATGTTTCAATGGTATCGTCAATAATTTTAGTTATTGTGGCATTTTCCACTTCAGGTGCAATGTTTCTCAATTTGTTAATTAATTCTAAATGTTTTAGTTCCAAATTTGTTCTTTTTAGATCTAAAACGCTTAAATTTCTTCTTTCACATGACCGCAAAAGTTCACAGACAATTGGGTTATGATCTGATCTTAATTCTCCAAACGCAATCGGTTGCGTAAGTAAATTTGCCTTGTTAGTAATAAATAGGTCTAAGATTGATGGGTAACCACCAGATCCACTAGGAATATAAGAAGGCTGAGACGGAAACAGCACTGAAAACGGAAAAAATTCAGATAATCCTGAAAGAATATTTCCCCTTTTAAGTTCAGCAAGAGACTGCGGATTATTCTTATAAACCTTTTCTTTCAAATAAACCCATAGCAAGAAGTCTGGGACTGTTAAGTCCTATGAACGAGCCGTCAACCAATATCTCCATTTTTTGAGAATATTCCACCTGGGAACATATCTCGAAGAATAGTCATCGCTTCTCACATACGGGCAGGGGATAGATGATCCAGCTGCGGATGTAAAAAGTTTTCGAGCATTGCTCTATGCTGGTACCCATTTACCGTTATTTGAAAGAAATAGGGCCCTATGACCTTTTCAACCTATAGACCACACCAAACTGTGACTCGAAGTGGATGAATTATTCGAAGGTTTCCCACACCCCAGAAATCTAAATTTTATTTATTCACGAAGCTTGAGGTAGAAATGAAAAAATAGTGATCTTGATTTTGTTTTTCAAGCAGTATGCGAGCCAATAATAATCGACCTTTGTGGTCTCTGGCAAGCAGTTGATGACAAAATTGAATTTTACATGGAAAACAATGCAAATTCCCTCTTAAAAAAGTCAAAGTCATCCCTGGGATGTTTAGTCTGGGATGAGCGCCATCTGATCGATGTCGAACGGTAACGTGTGCGTCAACAGATTCCTGGACGCGATTTATGTTGTCGGACGCAGGTCTCCCAATTTGTCTATGAACGAACACAGTTCCATCTTGCCGAAAACGGGTAATAAAACGCACGATGACATCTCTAGACGGGGCACTTTTCACATTAAAATGACTGCGTAATTCTCGTTGTGTCCTTCCAGTTGAGAAGTTGTGCCGAATGTAAGATTCAACGAACCATTATTCTAAATCGGAATATTTAATCTAAAAGATGTGGTAACACTGAAAACAGAACATGTACGAAGAAAATAAGAAAGGGAAAGAAAAAAAAAAAAGATTGAAAGCTACTGTCGATGAAGAACATTGTATTGAAAGGGACACAGTTCTCCTTTAGTCGTCGTGAGTGACAGAAGAAAAAATAAAGTGTTAATAATAAATAGTTTGTGTGTGCTATTTTATTTTGGAAAACTCTCATACAAGAGAAAAAAAAAATTCTTCAAAAATATTGCTCCGTTCCAAAATTATGAATTTTTAAAATCCATTTAACATTTTTGGGCCACCTTGTAGCATGCTTAAAATGAATGCACAGAATATTAAATTTTTATTTTCAAACTTCGATAAGGAACGCAGGCGAAAAGTTCAATCAGATTTTTTAATTTGTTCGGGCTGAATTTACCTGAAAGGGCTGTTTTGCACTGCTTTTGCACTTGGGTTGTGCTTCCTATTGCAGGCCCTCCAGCGACCCATTCCGGGGAGTTTCTTAGGCACTCAAATTGTGGGGTGCCTAAGAAACTCCAAGTACAGAATGTCAAATGAAAACTAGCTCTAAATTATAGGACCATAGAGTTGTTTAAATGTAAAAGGTCATCGATATTACCTTTAAAACTAAAGTATCTCGTATGCTATTTAAAATTTGAGTATACAATTTTGTTATATAGTCTTTTTGTTTGCTTTACATAAATCTCAATAATGGATGATGACGTTCTTCCCTGCTTTATCCTTATAAAACCATCCACGCCAACATCAACCTCTCGTAACTTCGCTCCATCATTCGTAATTAATATTTCGGTAAAGTGAAAATATTTTTCTGCTCTTCACAAGAAGTGGGATTGAAAAACTTTTCGAGCTCAAATTATTCAAAATCATTCTTCTACTCATAATGGTATTTCATTCGTTCATTACTTTACCCAGGGCAAACAAGACGGGTGCTCATTGCCCACTCCACGTGTACAAGGAACTTTTTAATTTCAATCAAACCAATATAAAGTTCACCGATTCACCTGATCGAAAGCAAGCAAAGGGTAATGATTACCCTGTTGCCAGAGTCACCGTCAACGTCATTGGCTCAATCTCCCTTGGTGGGATTTTAAAGCCATCCATTAGCCAATTTGAAAGAAAATGTTAAAAGAATCATTTGGTACCACAATTATCCCAGAAGGTAGCTAAGCGAGATTTTTCTTTTTCGGCTTCTCGAATTGTTTACACTTGGCAGGAAGAATCGTTTCAGAGAAAACTTTATTCATCCGCCGTTCTTCAAGATAGAGATGTGGAAGGCAAGCGAGCCAGGTAGTACAATCAATGAGATGATACAGGTGTAGTTAATAGAAGCATTTATCGAGCAATTGTATGTATGTACGAGTATAGCTCAATTCAAGTCATTTTGTTAGAACTTCGACTTGGAGATGGGGCAAAAAAACTTTGAAATGGTGGTAGTGTTGCCTTTTGAGGAGGCGTATCTTTGTAAGTATGTGTGTGGGAATAAGTTTCGACGTAATGCTAAGACGAACTAAATTATTGAAAGGAAATCCAATTTTGGAAAATCGCTTCAAGCTTATTGAACCATTAAATTGCTTTTAAAAAGTTTTTACCAAAAGCAATTACATACATCAATATGGCTACGGCGGATAGCCACAGATACCGCCGATGCTGCAGCAAAAGAAATTGGTGAAGAGCCTCACTTGAGAGGAAGCCTGAGGAATGAATGCAGTTCTTCGAGCACTTCAAGATCTCTTAAAAACAAATTGGAAGATATTCAGGAGTTGTAGTCTATATAAAAGTTTCATCATTTGTAGGCTCATTTTGTCGTCAATAGTTCAAAGAAGAGTGTTTTAGTAGATACACTTTACCCACCTTTTATCTGTAATCAAAGAATTTTCAATCGGATTTAATCGAAGTCTCCAGTCCTGATACTATGAATCTGAAGTTCGCTAGGTCGTGGTAAGGGTATGAGGTTGTTTGAAAACGCTTTTGATTCAATCCATAATGCAAACGACATGAATGAGGTTAATCAAATACACCAAATACCGCCACACTACTAAAGACGGACCAGGAAATGACACGAACTGCGGTCACTAGATATACAGATACACCTTCGCACTACCACTCGCAGTGTCACAATCTCAATTCTGAAATACTCTCCGCGTGGTCTGCACTGGAAAACCGCCGGTCCTGTTAATGGAGAATTTCCATTAAAATCGTATTATACGGACGATTGATGTGGCTTTGCCTTGATGCAAGTGACCTAATTTGATCACCTTTCCTGCCCCTATCCGGTGGTGACCAACAACCATGCACAGAGAAGTGTCCTGTGGTATTGATGCCACACACGTATAGACAAAGCCATTCGTTTAATCAAACAAACTAATATGTTCATTGAGAATATAGGTAGCTTAGATAAAAATAGACCGACATGCGACTACATTTGTGGCATAAATTTGGAATAAGAATTCGATCATAAATCCGTCTGATAGGTAGAGTTATTTCAATATTCTTTTTAGTTTCGGATTTCAGTTGAGATATGTACATACTAAGATATTTTTATTAAAACTTAAAAGGATTTCTAAATAATTTTTAATTTAATAAATTGCCGGATATTTTACGTGACCAGATTTTTAAAAGGAGTAATCCGGGTCATTTTGTTATGTATATTCCCATTTACGATAAGAAAATGTTCAATCTGCACCCACGACAAGCCCTTGGATCATTTGCATCCACGACAAGCCTTTAGATCATCGAAAAAGCTGAAGCTTTAGCTACGTTTTCGATTTCCATAGTACGGGTTGCGCGAAGAACTGTTTGGTCATTGTAATCCCAATCGGTGTCATTGGGATGGACTGTTACTGTGAATAATGTTCTTTGTATAGTATTGTCCTTGTTCACTATTAATTGACTCAATTCCTTACTGCTTGATGTTCACAAAGGCTTGGTAAAGCTATTTTTGTGACGAAGACTATAAAAATTACAATAGTTTCTGAACATACAGAAAAGTTACAATCCGTCTAGATGGTTCGTATGATACCCCCATCCCCCATCTTTTAGCTCATCTCTAATACTGGCAAAAATACTCGTAGATGCCGTACGAGTACATATATACAGCTGCGAAACTGGTAAATGATGCTTCTTTCTTCTGTAATTTCAACGCATGGGCCGTTGAATGGGGTTGTTCTGAAACATACAGAAGAGGTAATGCCTTCTCAGCCGTAGACGTCGTGCTTGCGAACACTGGAAATAGGTATACTTTTTGCCGAGGAAATATAGCCTCGAGTCATCGACATCACCTTTGTGAGCAGCTATTTAATGCGGAGGACAGCGTGAAAAGTCAGCGACCTCTACACACGTAGTGATCATCAAACGATTGCGTTCGTATCGTACCTTCCTAAAACAAAGAGAGCAAAGAAGAACATCAGTAAAACCAATGCAGAAGCAATTATGGAAGGCAAATGCTTTTGATGAAGAGTTATGCTCTTATGCCTTCTTTAGAGACGTAGGAATAACGGGTTCTGCTAGCAGCAAATCTGTACAAGGCATGAAAATGTTAGTCAGGGCATGTGACACTATAATCACAGATAATAAATATACCCAGATGTCTCATTGATATGGGAAGAAGTGATATATGAAAACGAAATTCACTAAAAAAAAAACCTTTTTAAAAAAGCTTAAACTTCTTACAAAAGGGAAAAAATCAGAACACAGAACGATTTGTTTTTTCTGCTCACTTTATAGTCCATCGTGTCACTCACACATACAGTTGTTTACCTTCACTGCAAAAAGAAACAAAAAAAATATTTTGTGCGACTTGCGGTCAAGGAGTTCGGATGCCCGTGACCTGTAACAGTATAAAGGTATTCATAATCCTTTTGGCGCGCGCGAATTATAAAAAAAAAAAAAAAATGCCGACACGTTGGTGGGATGGATATGGAGTATAGATCGTACATATATATGTATGTGCAAATGGTTGGGCTTATGTTGTGTGCTTCTTATTTTGCCTGTATGTATATACCTTATTTTCAGCACTTGATTAAATAAATAAAAACTCTGTAAACTTTGTGGACACAAATTTGCTCTGAAAATGGGTATGAATATAGGTTTTGCATACTGCATTTTATATTATGCCCTTATAATAACTCATCACTGTTCTTCGCCTACTTAAATGAAGGTGATTAATGATCGAATTAATAAAAAAAAAACTAACTAACTTAACAAAATAATCATTAACTTAAATTAGGTTAGTATTAAATTGCAGTTAAATCACCTTAACTGAAGTGCTTTCCAGGGGACACGAACGAGGACGTGGCAGGATATCGACCCCCACCCTCCCAACCTTCCAATAATCACTATCAATTTATCTGTCGAGTTTACTTTTTAAGCGTTCATTACATTTTGCAATTTTTTTTATTTTATTGCTGGAAATTCTACTTTTATTTAAATTCTCATCAAGGACCCATTTACAATTTTCCAGAGCAATACCACTATTAGGAAATTTATTAAATTAATTCTGTGGTCATAACATACTCGTACATTGAACCAATTCGGAAAATGTATATTTGTTGCCTTTATATATTCTTTGATTATATTTTCTTTTAAGTTAGATGCAAAAGGTAGTTTTTGAAAGTATTCGGAAAATATTTGTACATGAAGACGGCATACTTGAAAATCTTTTTCCGACGGCCATAAGAGAATCGTATTTTCTTTTGAATTTTCATATTCTTTTAATTTTATCAATACTTCCGCTAGATCGAAATTCTGTTTGTCCTTTGACATTTCTTCAGCACAATTTTAACAGATTTTGTTCATTTTTTTTATTGTTTTAAAGATGCAGTATCCGGCAAAGTATCTTGTAGCAAGGTCGTTGACCTGCGGTAGCTTGACTGATATTGCATTTTCATCTGGTGGATTAACTATATTGTTCGTATTCATGTTATTTTCAAAACATTCCTCATTCTTAAGAATGTCGTGATTTTGTGATGGCTCTTGGGTAAGTATTATTTGTTCTTCTATATCACTCTGCAAAATAGCATTCCAATCCACTTGTAGATATTCCGAATCGTCTTCTTCGCAGTTGGAACATTTCGATTTGAATAAAAATTTTATCGATATAACTTTGGCTAGCAGGAAGTTAAATTCGGTAACACTTGGATTACTTTTATTACTATTCCGCGCCCTTATTTTACCAAATAAGTTCTCTAACGGATCTTGATTAAATTTATTTAAATAAATGTAATATAAATCATTATGATCCATGAATAATGTGTCTCTTATTCTTAAAACGCTTTCTATAGTTAAGGCCAAGCCTTTGAAACAAAATGATTTATTTCTTGCATTTGTGGGTTCGATCTTTAATATATAATCCTTCATTTCTTGAAGTTAAATTTTTTTTCATTTAGATTAAGTTTACTATATAAACTACGATTTGTGGGTCCTTGGTCACAGCAAATAGCCCTAACGGTTAGTTTCAGCTTCGCGCATATATATACCTCAATCTCAAGTTGTTTCATAGATATATTGCTTGGACAAACGACATGATATAAAACTTGCTTAAAATTTCCGCATACACTCCGAATCATAAAAACGCACACAGACTTTGCGCATATATTAGATCTTTGATTCCTTCCGTAATCAACAAAACCTTCAATTTCATCTTTGTATTTATTGTAGGTTAGATTCGTCTGAAGGCTTATCTCATCAAATATAATCACGACTTCTTTTTCTTTTGGTGATAATGTCGAAGTTATTTTCTTTATTTCCTCTAGAACATTTCTATTTATTCCAGGTGACTGACTTTTAATCTTAATCCACCTATGTAATGAAGATGGGTGCGGCAAGTGTGGTACAAGCTGATCCCGTAAAAAGTTGTATCCGGGAGACGAACAGAAAAAAATGCACTGCGAAATCCACTTCTCCTCTTCGGTGTATTTTTTTGTACTCTCAGATAGAATGAGCTTCGAAAATGTCTTAGTATTTTGATCAATACCAAGCAATAAATCAATTTTCTCTTGGTTACTCTGATTTTCACGCACTTGCAGCCTTTTGTTGTCCTCTTTTAAACGATGAATTCTCTGCAGCAAATTTATTTTCGATTCGCGATTTCCTTTTGTTATTGTTATTATATATTGTTATCCTTAAGTTATTGTTCAATTTCTTAAGCCTCTCAATTCTTTTAATATAAATAGATTGCCTTTTTATATGAATCTCACAGTTGGCGCAAGTAAATTCAACGTTATCATTGAATCTTTTTCTTGATAACCTTTTTGAAGACAAGTTTAGTTCTTCTACTGTAACATCATTCGAATCCAGTACTAATTTATTGCAGTTTTCATATGTAACCTTAGCTCTCGTCGGATCAAAACAAATGAATTCGTCATCAGATATAGCAACATTTCGTTTTAACAAGAGAGAAGGGTAAGCATTTTTTTTAAATATTTCTTTCCAAAAAAGGCATTCTTGAAATGTTTGCTGCATATAACGACCTATGTTTTAAGGCTTTTTATGTGTTCCCGAGACTCCTCTGCTAAAGCTAGCCATTCACCGTATTTAACTGTTCCTTTTTTGGAAATTTAAATAATTTTCCATCAGGCAATTCATTTTTAGTTATAGAACAGTGTGCAATTGTGCACTTCGTTCTTTTCCAGGACATTTTTCCTTGGAGACAATTTTCTCATGCTTTTTGATTTTTTAGTATATATATGTAATATATATGTTAGTAATTAACTTGAAAATCTAAATGATTGATATTCGAGCAAAATCTATCAAACCGTTATTGAAATATTAAAGTAACTTTATATAAGATAACCTAAAATATTTATACATACATATATGTACATAAATCGATAAAGTATAACATTTGTATTAATTAATATATGTATGAAATGCCTCAAAAGGGCCAACACCTGGACACTTGTTTTATTGCAGAAGATCGAGTTGAAAATCTGGATGCACAAATCACGCACTTTTATATTTTGTAACTTTCGTCTACTCTTCATCACAAAGTGCAACGAAATGATTCACTTTTCCCGCCCTTCAGTTACACCTTTTCATATACAACGCATACGCATTTGCAAAACTTCCATTCATGAAAATGTATTCTTTTTCTGCGGTGGTATGGAAATCACACCGTCATGCATCTTCATGCCCCTCCCCGCATACCCCTTTACACTTCCTCACCTCGTTCGTTTGCATATCACAACACACGACGAGAAAAATAACTTTTCCCACACGAGCGAACAGAGTGAGGAAAAAGAAAAAGCTTTATTTGTTGTACTTATTCTGAAAGCTCTTTGTCTGCCACGACGTTGTCTGCCACCACAAAAATATGCTTAATTTTTTATATAAGCGTGCGACATCAGGGTAGTTTATTATCTGTGCTACATTGGTAAGGGCAAGATCGAGTAATCATCGCCCACTAGCCTACTAGTGGAATGAGGGAGCTCAAAACAGCCATCATCAGAAGTAAGAACAAATTCTTCCTAAAACTATTAAATGAAGCAGACTAAAACTACTGAGATATGGCTTACCATGTTGTTATCGAAAACTTAAGAATGGCAGCCATCGATTTCCAGCTGTCCATTATGTACGCTAGATACGGCATGAAAATACTGGAGCGCGTCATCTGCAACAGACTGGAAAAAGCAATAGAAAATGCAGAGAGTTGTCGGAGCACCAGTACGGCTTTCGAAAGGCACGCTCAACTGAAAGATGGCAAGCTGGCTTTAAGAAGTACTGCTTAGTAATAACCTTTGACATCAAAAACACATTTAATGTAGTTAACTGAAGCCATATTCTTAAAGCACTAGGCACTACTAGTACCAATGTATCTGATTAAAATTGTGACCAACTATTTCAGACGAAAAATCCTGGCATACAATACTAGCAGCGGCCCGAATACAGGGTCACTGGAGGTATATCACAGTGCTCTCTGCTGGATCCACTGCTTTAGAATACTGTGTCTGATGGAATCCTACGTCTCCCAATCCCTTAAGAGGCAAAAATAGTATACTCGATAATAAGAATTCCTCGACGGAGGCATAACACAAAACCGAGGCAGTACTCATAAGCAGTAGAAAGAAAATAGAAATCATAAATTTTACTCTAGGATACAAGACTTTCATTGAAAGAGCACATAAGATACATCAGCGGTAAAGCAGCGAACCCAAGTACTGCACAAGCGCATGGGATGCAGTGACAGAAAACGCAAGGATCATTATGAATAAACAGCGTGTTCTAGAGATGGAAGGGAACCGGACTAACACTCGGATTTTACTAGTAACAAGCTTATATACTAGAAAGCTTAAATACCAAATTTCATGTTCCTAGCTCAAAATGTAAGGACCAAAAAGTGGTGACAACGAACGGACTGATATGGCTAGATTGACATAATTTTTGACGCTGATCATAAATATATGTACTTTATATATCAAATTTAAAATATCCTGGACAGGGTACTCGTATAGTATTACTTTGTATATGAAGTATAAATCCCAGAAAATATGATAATGTGAAGCAGATTGCCAGGCTACCCAGACACTGGTCGAGTTTAAACGCAACTAAGCCGTCAGCCACCACAAGACAAAAGGAAGATGGAATGCTCGCTAGGTCAAACAACAGCTCATAGCTCTAAGGACGACGCTTTCTCTAGCTAAAAGCTATTGTGTAACAGGGCAACCATTTGGAGTCATCATAGTCGTAGCATTCGATATTTGTATGTACATTTTTAATTTGGGCATAATTTAATCCAAAAAAAAAAAAAATTTTTACCTCAATATTTTGGATAAAAAATATTTAACACAAAACCTTAATAATGAAGGTAAAGGCGATGACGCCGGACATTTTAGAGGTGCCAAAATCTATAAAGGTTAATAACCATTGATTTAGTGGCTGAATCTTATATTACTAACTACCATTTTCCTTAGCGTAATAATATGAACCAGTCGCATTCCTTTGCCTAAGCACTTTAGCAGTTTTATATCATTTAAATCGCCAAGGAAAATGTTGACATGCTTTAAGCAGCGTTTAGAAATGTTATCAGGCAGCCCGCAGCGTCTATATTTGATTCGTTTGTCGTTATCTTCATTTGGGGTAGGACCATAAAGTAGGCACAGTGGGAGTTGGCTTGTTGGTTGTCATCGTCTTTTACTAATTTTTAGAAGCGAAGCGGGTAGTACCTTAGGCTTCTGAGTGAAAGAAAAAAAATCTCTAAAAATGGCCCCCATAGAGAATAATGGTCTTCAGTTAAATTTGTGGAAATATAGCATCTGCGGATTTCCTAAGACGCTTCATTTCGGAGTGGGGGACGTTTGGCAGCGTACAAAGCTGTGGTGCGTTAAATTGCTAAAACTGTCCAAGTAAGTTTTACCGAACGAACCACGAAATTTTGATCGACCTGCTTTACTTTTAGAATAGGGACCTTAAAGTCGTCACGTGGAGAGTAGAGCCGTTTTATGACCCTCGTATTTCCTTGGACCTTTTATTTCCAAAGTCCCCTCCAAAAATTTTAGAATTTTTACATAAATGTTTTAAGTTGTGAAAAAATGCACTGGTTGGATTGATTGCTTTTGAAAAATGTTTGCCTGAACTTGGACTCGAGACTGGTTAAATACCATGATCGCCAGACTCATCTTCACATACGAAGCACTGGTGGAAAGCCATTAATAAGAAAAGCACTCTTGAAGAATTAGCTGCTGTACCTCAAGGGATCAGCCATTGACAACATCGCAGGCGCTCTCTGCACTACCCCTAGTGAATTGGCTACCTTTTTCCATTTTTTGTAGTTGAATATACACTACAGCGCTAAGACTAACTAATGTTCACTTCTTCAAGACCAGCAGAATAAAGCACTGTTCAATTTTGAAGCAAATTCTGAAGGGTAATTTAAAAGAAACTTACAATATTCTAATCGGAATGTAATGGTCGAGACTACAATTTACATATACAGACGCAGACACCATCAACGATTCGTTTACTAATGTAGTTTTACCAACATCTTGTTTAAACTCATATGGCTTTCTGAATAGTTATTGTTCTTAGCATGAAGATTATCCATTGACTAAAATACCTCTATGCACTTACGTCGCCAAGAGATTCTTAAATATCTCAAATGTGCAAGCTATTAAAACTAAAAGCTTTTTATTTAATAAATTAAATAGATGTCCTTCATATGGTTCATTCAAAGTTCGAAACTCTACTCCTTAACCCATTTCCACAGCACATGATATGAGCTTTTTAAGAGTGTTTTATACGTCCACTCTACTGACACACGTACTTATTTAGAGTTACTACATATGTTGTATTTGTGCATTGAAACTAGGCATGAACTGAATATGTAGTGCACTCTCCAATATGTACACTCGAATCCCATCGAATTCAACATAAATAATAAATATTGACACTAAACATTTTGTACTCGAAATCATTCAAATTCTCCATTCTCCCTCTGCAATTCTGTCTGTCTGCATTTCAATCACATAAGCCAGTCACTAGAAAAAAATTCTGACAAATATCGAGTATAAACAATTCGGAAAACCACTTCAAGTCTATAATTTACCAATTGGTTAGCTTTCACTGCGAAAGGACACGTTCCTCGAAAGTATTTACACATTTGAAAGACCGCCCCTTCGGGCCTTCAAAGCACCTACTTTAAAAAAAAAAATTTCGGTTTCAGATCACGTGCCAGCAATGTGTGTAGTCCTGGGTGTAGAATCACTCAAGGACTTAGTCCCACTCTAGTGCAAGTGGCCTGCTTGCTACTAAGAAAACATTTTATTTTCTCTCGACTGCTAATACTTTACGGCGTTTTCAACTCGTAAAACAATTCATGTTGATGGCGGATCCTGTTTTGCAGCGTGCGCTTAGTCCTTTGCAACTTTTTTACGATTTAAAATTTTACATCATCCGATGGTGAGATATGTTTTGCATGCCGGGCCGGGCGGCCTTTTATTAGAATTGCGCTAAAAATTTATTTTAATTTCACGTTAACAATTTGCACATAAAAGAAAAATGAAGAAGCGGATACGACTTTTTACACGACTTGAGCTTCACCTCTTGCAAGAGTGTATAAACAGAGTTTACGATTTTCATTAAGAGCCATTGGGCTATGTTTATTTCTAACCCCATTTTAACCGCTTGAAAGCAACCATACCCATCCTTTATCATAAAGCGGCAGGATATTGTAGAGAAGATACGACAAATGAATTGCTCTTACTGTGCTCGTAATTGCTCTCCGTGGCGCTCATTCGGTTGGTTTTACACTTGGCTAATTTGTTGTTATGGCCCAATTGCAGGGAACTCTTTTAATTTAATATTCCAAAACTCTAAAGAACCTCACATTGAATACGAATTTGAATGATATCGTAGGGGTGTAGCAGGGACTTTGGCTATGTTTGATTTGGTGATGGAAATATGCTTTGTGCTGGGGTGAGCGATGCTTGCACACGAGATCAACAATTTTAATTAAATCGTTGAAATTCCACATGCATATCCTGGATACAGCATAATCCTGGTCTACCCATCACACAGATTCAAAGATGTACAAAGCTCGCACATATAGCATCGAATAATGCACACAGCACGACATCCTGTAGTCCAAATAATCATTATGCTGATGATGAGCAGCAGGTTGAAGGCGGACCATATGGCAAGTGCAAATTCTAACACGTACGTAGTTGGTAGGTTATAGCCGTCCAACAGGAACATGATTGTAAAATTCCTAAGCCTCCTGTGGTGAAACAATTAACATGCAATAATTAAAAATCGCCGTGGACCAGAGATTATTATCTCTGCGACATGAGCACATTATTGTGTGGAAAAGTTTGTTCGGTTGAGCTCCTGTTTTGGGGAACAATGAATGTGTCCACACCGCCACCACATGGGGTTGTGTTGCGAATTACTTTTGGGGGCCGGTGCAATACCATGCACAGGGGGTTGATTGCAAATGGAAATTGGAAATTGAAAACGCGTTTTTGTCATCGAACAATAATGTCAACAGCAGCTGAAATCTAATGAATTTAAACTGGAAGGATGACCAGGGCAACTGTAAATTAAGTTTCTCTGGAATAATGCCAATAGGTGTTGGCATTCCCCCTTTTTACGATGGGTATGGGGAGTCTGGTTTTTTAGGGGACCCCTGATGGGGACAATTTCGAATGTTTTGTGTTCAGTTGGACAAAGAATACAACTTGAATATTTGGGGTTCAGTTGGTGTAGTGCTGTCATATGTATTAACCTTCACTCTGTGCATTAAAAAATTTACATGGTTTGTGTTATGGGGTCAGTGTTACCCCATATATTTATGTATGGTTTCTTCGTAGTTATTTGCATGTCAGACGAATGAAAACAATTTTTTCATTCAGTTATTCAAATTTCGTATTGGAAATGTGAAATATTGGAATAAAGTTACTACGAAATATAAAACTATGAAGAGAAACTTAGATTAAATAAAGTGCACGACTGGGTCGCACGAACTTGCACCTGTTCAATAATCTCGAAAACTTGGTACGCTATTACTTTGCATACATCAAATATTACTTGGATATTACCTATAATATCGAACAAAGTCTATTGAGCTATAGACGAGAAATATACAATTTTTAAGAACTAGTTAGTAAGTAAAGTACCGTTATTACCTAAAGCACTTACAGTTAATTTTGATGCTTAAAAGCTAACAAGAGGTGTAACCCGACCACAATCTATTAATCAAGCATTTTGATCTTGCTATACCATACATAATTCAGAAAAAAATAAAATAAAATAATTTTTATTGACATTTTTTTAGTTGCTATTATAACGATACTTGAACCAGTTTGCGGAAACACCCAGAAGAACGTAATCCATCAACAAAGTTCCTTGAATGTGATTCAAATGGTGTCATAATATAAACAAAGCAATTTACCAGTATAATTCTACAAATTTTGTTGGTGGGTTACGTTTCTCCTTAGCAGTACCCACCCAAACAGTTTTGGGGTTCCAACACTTTAAAACTCAATCGTTATCTCACCTATCTTTCACTCCAGCCTAAACTAAATGGCGTCCTCAAAGTATTAAATGCGCTTAAAAAAATGATTTGATCGTATAAAATATACGTATACGTACGTAAAGTATACCACTAAGATATATATCGTCTCTCTTTCACAGACATACCGAGATAACATGTATGAAAATGGCTGCCGCACATTGTAATTAACGTCCAAAAATACTTTGAAAAAAAGTTGATTTTTTACACATAGAGGGTTAAGGCATATTTCGCCTTTCTTCAGTAGGTGATCGACACATTTCTCGTCTTTGTTCGTGTTCTGCGTCCAAACTTAACACTTTCGAAAAAAGAAATAAATTAAATTTTGGTGGCATGCTGCAAAATAATATTAACTGAAGTCGAAAATAAAACGTACAGGAAAGTCACAGTCCATCTGGAAAATATCCCCCATCTTCAAACCCACTCCTAATGAAATGGGCGTGGCGTGGGGATTTTTTTTTAAAAGCAGAAACAATGATATCTTTCAGAAAAACTTTTGCTATAACATTTTCTTGGCAGAAAGTGGGCGTGGCTGCCGGAATTTGTAATCGAAATTCGCGGATTTTTGAGATAAGACCATCACCATAAACAGCTTTGAAAATCAATATATGGTTTTATATGGATATCCCTCCGAAAAGAGGGTGTGACTACGAGTATGTACAATGTATGGGCGAAATGTAAGCAACAGAAGCATTTATATATATTGTAAAGGCAATATTTTTCAGTGTCTAGTAAATACAAATATAAATATAAATAAATATAGATATATTAAAAAGGGCGTGTGTGTGGGCGGAATTAAGAAAATGTTTACAATTGCACTGCTTCGGATACTAAGAAGCTTATACATAAAGGGTGTCCCAAAATTCAAACACAGGTTTTTATGTGTTATGTACATACGCACCCTTTTGTTGAAATTTTCCATTACCGTTTTGCATAAATGTGACTGAATTTCGTTGATACAGCGCTCAATTTGCTCCTTCAAGGCGTAGGTGGTCGTAGGCTTTTTGGCATACAACGGCCTTAAATCGCATCATCTGGGCGGCCAATTCTGATCACCAAAACGGGAAATTACTCGACTAGAAAATGACTCACGCAGTAATTGCATTGTTTCTCAGGCTGTATGGCATGTGGCACCGACTTGTTGAAACCACATATCGTTCACATCCATATCTTGCAATTTTTTGTTTCTCAACAATCACTCGTGGATTTTCTGAATCCCGAGTTCGACAATTTTGACGATTAACAAAGTCATCCACAGGAAAATGAGCTTCATCGCTGAAGATGATTTTGTTTGAAAAATCAGCATCCACTTGTTGTTGTTCCATAATCCATTCAACGAATTCTCTTCGCTGTGCATGGTCAATAGGGTTCAGTTCTTGAGTCAATTGCTCTTTGTATGCATGAAGATACAAATCTTTCGTGAAAATACGCTGAAGAGAGATTCTCGAAATGTCCAATTCTTGACCACCGTGTCGAATTGATATTCCTGGACTTTCAACAACACTCTCACGAACTGCTTTAATGTTTTTTGTTGAACAACTTACTCTTAAGTCTCTCTGAATTAATCTCTTCAAAGTTGATGAAGTTAAATCACTACTCCGACCATATTTTGTACGAAAAATGCGAACTGTATCTGCCAAACCTTCATTATTTTTAAAATATTGCTCAACAATGAAAACGCGTTGTTCTTTCGTGTAGCAATACATTTTTAATAACCCTGAACTGTCAGCTGTCACGCTGTTTTTTTTTTTTTTTTTCGTTGGTTTTTTTTTTGTAATGGCTTAAAATTCAAATCTTGAGTGAATTTTGGTACACTTTTTATATGAAATTTCATATTCTAAGCTCAAAAATTATCGACATAACTTTCATTGCTGATTACAAGGATGTTGATACTCGTATGTATATATGGAATAGGGTACGAGTATAACAAAAAAAAAAAATATTCGTTCAGTGATGCAAAGAAAATTTCAATGGCATTTTATAGCCAAATAATAGACATTTCCGACAAGACTAAAAGCAGAGACTATATAATATTATAAGACTTCGAACGTAGAACAAAATGTTGGCCTATGTTTTTATTTCCTAGATTTTTGCTGTTTCTTTCTACATAGAAAATACAATGATATCATTTAAATGTCTCCTCAACACACCTTTCGTCCGTTTTGTTCGCAGGCTGTATGAATTGGTCTCTTCTCATGGTTTTTCTACTTCTACTTTTTTTCACTTTACGACAACGTGAAGCAAACAATAAAAGAAAAGAAAGTAAGAAGACTTTCTAGGAGACGATGGAAAACAACTGTTCGCTTAAATACTCTCTTTAATTACTCATACAGAACTGTTTTAAGATTGAGTTAGAATAGTCTTATATAGACTACATAACTTATGTAAGTAAACTGGAAGTAATTCGGTTAGATCGTTCGATCAGTTTGGCGATAATTCACGTGCTTACATATATAATCACGTACACATTAAATTACATAGTCAGTGGCACAGTGGTGCTAAGAATTATATCGTCGGGTAATAAATTCGACTATAAATTAAAAACTGAATACTTATCGATAAGGTCGTTGTAGGCAGGTATTCCACTTGCAATGTGTGCGTAGGCAAATTTCAAAATATTTCCATGATACGTATGTATGCATATTGTTTTGATGATTGTTGTTTCCAGTTTTCAGTTGTATACATATACATACATATACATAGGTAAGATAGAATTTTTGTCATAGCACTATCAGGGGCTGCAATAGTACCTACCTAAATATGTATGTACATATGTAGTACATACATATGTACATAGATACATAATGGCAATAGTTAAAATATAATGTAGTTAGGGATAGGTATGCATATCGAATATGTACTTTAAGCTAGGTAACATTGAGGAAACGGACAAATAATGTAATAATATTGCCGTATTCTTAACCTTAGGACAAAGATTTTTAGTTACTGAGACTAATTCTTAAAAGTACATAAGTACAAATTCATATTAAATTAATAGGTATATTGCCATCGTAGATTAATAGATGCTAAATTATGGAGAAAATTCCAGATTAGTTTTGGATCGGTATTTGGATAAATTTGCCTATGTAAATTTATCTATAGTACTGATCAGAGTTCAAAATATTCGCTCAAATTTGAAGTGAGTTTTTCTTTTCACTCGAATTCTAACGAAGAAACTTCCGCATACAAAAATCCAAAACGAGTTTATTCTTAAATTTGTTCACTCGAAAATCAGAGAAAAAATCGCATTCCTTCTACATCGCGTGCAAGAAATGTACGCTAGAGAAGAAAATCGAGCGAAAAGGAGTATTTTTGTTATTTTTGGAAAAGGCAAAGATATCTGGCGTTGTTAGAAATGTAAATAAGGGCAGGACTGGTTGCGCGTACTTCCTCCACATGTGCTGTTCATTCGTAAAACAACTTAATTTTCAAAAAATACATACGTTGAAAGATTACAAAAAAATCACCATGTTTCCAAAATTTGAATGCCATGTCATAACAAATATCGAAGATGGCTTAGATACCAATTTTAAATAAAATCGTCATAGCAATATGAGAGAAATAGCCAATTAAAAAAAAAAAAATTTCAATAGCAAACAAAGTTTTTGAAAATTGACGATAATTTTTTTCCATTTTTAACAGATTAAAAAAAAAATAAGTATATACCGAGAAATTATAATTTGCCTGGAATGGATCATATGATACCCTATCCTCGAAACCGCCCATAATAAAGTGGGCGTAGCATTATACACCTTTTGGTACAAATGCAATGAAATCGGCTGAGTTCCAAATCGCAGTGCTGCAACGTCAAGCGTTCCAAATCGCCAATATATAGCAGTGATGCAATGTATCGCGCTCTAATAAGCATCATGAAAGAGACCGCTGCACAAGCAAAAGCCAAATAACGCATCATGAATTATTGTGATGCGATGTAATTTGACAACAATTTTTTTATTCCGCCAAAAAGTATCCCCGAATTCGCAAGAATTTATTATTTTAAGCTTAGTTATTAGTTCTTAAAAGAAATGTTCTTCTTTTCATGCGAAAATGGGAGAAAAAAACATCATCGGGAAAGGACTTTGTAACTTTGAAAAATATGTTTACACTTTGGAATATGTATAACTTCTTTTATCTACGGCTTAAATATACTGCCATTAGACAATTTTTATTGTTTGCACAAGCTGTTCCAAAACGTTAAAATTTGTAAAGCATCGTAAAGCATCGCAAAATGAAAACACTTTCTACTCAGAGGATATTCTCTCGAGTTTTAGGAGATTTTACCACACAATTTCTGGCTAAGACTTCTTAGACGAAAGTGGACTTGGCGGTCGTCATTTGTAACCTAAAGTCAAGGATTATGTGGAAATATTCACAATAAGACCAAATCATCACCATAAAAAGTTTTGAGAAAGCAAAATATTTTTTTCTTAAAGAAAACGCCTCCCAAATGTGGGCGTAGAATTACATAATGTATAAACGAATTGTAGAAAATGTGAACGACTATATATTTCGTTAACGCGATATTTCAAAAATATTTATAAAAGGGCATTTTTCATTAGTAAGAGCGAATCCATTCGCTCTTTCGTAAGTGAGCAAAAGTGAACGAAAACTTAACGAATCGAAGCAAAAAGCTATTATGGTCACACAATACAAATACTTTGTATTCGCACTGTTTCTGAAGTGGACGTACGAAACCATTCTTCTATTATAGTTCGGCCTTAAGGCAGAACAATGCAATGTTATTGCACAACTAGCTACAAAATTTCTTTATTCTAATGTCAAGTAACACAATTAATTCCTTAATTCCTGTTGGAACGCCAGAGGTATTCGTAAAAAATGTATTGAATTTTTCAATTTTCTCTGTGCTGGTGATGTCGATATATGTCTTGTTTGTGAAACGTGGCTCAGTATTGTGTATAGACTGCATAGCCTAAATAGAAGTGGCGCGATGTAGCCATCGTTATAAAAAAAAAAATATTAAACATACTCTGTTGCCTTTAGTCAGTAAGAAGGTAATAGAAGCAATTGGTGTGGAAATAACATTCTCAAATTATTTAAAACTAAACGTTTTTTCGGTTTACTTCCCTGGAAAAAATTCTAGTTCACAAAACATTTATAAATATAAAAATTACTTGCGAAGGCTATTATGTTACGATACTTTTGTCTTAGGGGTGATTTAAAAAGCAGACATCACTCATAGGGATGATTAAAAGCAAACTCGTGGGGTAATGCATTACACGACTTAATGTTAAGATATCCAGTGCAGGTTTTCTATCCCAGCAGCCACACCTATATACCAACTACTACAAGATTTTCTCCTTCAAATCTAGACATTTTCATAACAAATGTTCCAATTAGTCTAACTCAGCCATTTGCCACACTGAGTTCATACTGAATGTAGGATCTTGCTCTCGACGAAAAAAACATTTTTGGACAATAAGAAGGTTAACTGGGACCTGTTTAGATCCCACTTTAAAAAGTTCGTAACTACTCCACAGATCCATCAGGTGTTAGTTGTACGCAACAGATAGACCAGAGTATACAATTTTTTGAACGCAATCAATTTGAATAGTGTCCGCTTTTCGGTTCCAATTAAAAATACAAGGAAACGAGTTATAGTATTATACTTCCCCACTATATTCTAAACTTAATAAAAAATAGAAATCGATGTTGAAGACTTTGGCAGAACAGAAGATCTCCAAATGATCTCAATGAAATAAAATTCCTAAATCGATTGATAGCATCTACAATCTTCGAATTTAGAAATAAAGAATGGAACAAAAGACTTTCTTCTTTGGATAAAGGTTCCCAAACCTTTCTGGAACTCGTCTAAAATTCTGAGAACGAAAAACTCGCGAATTCCCCAACTCGAAGTTTCAGGTAGGCTTGCCATCACCAATGAAGAAATATCTGAAATCCTAGCGGACGCCTTCCTTAAAAATCATCAGGTATTGGCAAATACTTCAATTTCCCCACTAGATACTTTAGTCCAGAATGGAATAGATGACTTTTATAACCGAGAGTCTGGAACTCTGTCAATAGATGTCTCTATTGAATAGGATCAAGACAATATCTTTGATCAAAAGAACCACAAACCACCTGGTCTAGATGAAATTAACAATTTGATTTTTAAGCAACTGCCATTAACTGGCTTCGGACTGTTAAGGTTCATAAACAATTCATGCCTTAAATTACAGTATTTCCCAACAAAATGGAAAATGGCCAATGTAGTACCATTCTAAAATGTGGAAAACTCCCAAACATGCCAAGTAGCTATTGGTCTATTAAGCACTTGCAGCAAAATCTTGGAAAAAGTTATAAGGAATAAGTTTCTTTTCTTTCTTCATGAAAAAAAAAATGTCATTCATATTTCAACAATTTGGGTTTAGAAAACACCACAATACGTCTCACCAAATTCTTCGAATTTGCAAGCATGTAAACGTAAAATTAGCAGCGAAGCAATCGACTGGTCTAGTACTCCTCGATGTCTGAAAAGCTGTCGCCACAGTGTAGCACCAAGGTCTTCTTTATAAACTGATCAATTGCGAATGCCATCCACATTTGATTAAACTCATCCAACCACATCTGATCAATATGGATATGCTATAGAGGCTAATTTACAAAATGCGTTAAATACCATCTTCGAGTACTATAAGAACTGGAAAATTAAAATCAATGCTGAAAAGTCTCAATCTATCTTTTTTACAAGAAAGAGAAAGAATTGTTTCTTACCAACAAATAACTTAATAGTCAAAACTGTGATATTTTGTGGGTTAGCTCAGTCAAATACCTTGGTATTTACGTCGACAAGACGCTAACCTGTGAACATGTGAAAAATATTCAGTGCAAAGTAAATGTGGCCATAAAAATGTTATATCCCCTTATAAATCGTAAATCATTACTGAGCGAAAGTAAAAAACTATTTCCCAAGCCATAATGCTATATGGATGCCCAATTTGGGGAAATTGCGCAAATGTTCATCTGAAGAAGATCCAAATTCTACAAAATAAACATTTGAAAATGATATTCCGCTTACCTTGGTTCTTTTCTACAATGGTTCTACACGAGAAAGCCGGAGTCATACCAACACAAGGAAAATTTAAATTTTAAATGAAAAATTCTTACTTAAATGTGAATCAATAGATAATCGTCTCATAAACAATTTACCACATGTATTATGTATCCACTGTATTATTTATTCATATATTTATTCACACATATGTATGTATATCATTTATAACCTACCTACCTCTTATTTATTTATTTATTTATTTATTTATTTACTTATTTACTAATTTATTTATTTATCTATTTATTTACTTATGTACCTGCCTATTTATTTACTTCAACAAATATACTTACTTACTATGATACTTAATATCTACTCGTATATATATATTTATTTATAATTAATTATCCCGATACTCTGGCGTTCCAAAGGTTCCTATTTTCCTTTTTAATTAAGGTTTTTTCTCGTAGTTTTCTTTCCATAATTGAATTCATGTGCATAGTGCAGTATCTAGTTGGAGATAATAGGGCGTAAACAAGCAATACTATAGGCCTTGGTTCACTGTCCGAGACAGAGCGACGTGTTTTGTGCATCATCAGCAGAGACAAGCTATAGGACAGTTAAAACCGCATCAAAATCAGATCAATGGTTCTCGAGATATAGTCGAAGTACGTAGTGACGATATCCTCCAGCAAATTAACAAATGCATTATAAACTTAGAAGACAAGTTTAATTTTTGTATCCCTGTAACAGGTTCTCTTCCGACAGTAACAAGGTAGATATAATGTAATAAAAAATCAATTGGTCCTAAAACGATAGTATCTGCAAACATTTTCATACAATTATCTTGCATCTGATACGATTATGCTGTTTCAATTTCACCACCATCATCCGCCCACTTCTATGGAATTCAATTCATTTCACTTGAACTGGCCCCACACTTTCTTGGCAGTGGTCCAATTGTGCTCTACAGTTAGAAGGTAAAAGTTCAAATGCAGAAGAAAGCATACACATATCCATAGGCATGCATGTATGTAGGTACACTTTCCCAATATCGTTGAACTTGAAGCCAAAATGTGTGTGCATTTGTAAGATAATTTAATTAAACCTAATGTGGTGAGGTTTAGGTACACAGAATTCCTTTTACCATTAAATTCAATGGAATAGTGATATTTTATCGTAAACTGTTTTGAGGCATTATGGTTTGGTTATCAGTTCATTGGATCTATGGCCTTTTATCACTTTGATAAGTATTAAAATAGCATGGAATAGGAAACAATTTAACAAATCATTGAATAATAACCACTTGAATTGGTGTGTCTAAAGTTAAAAGTAATCCTTTTGGAGCTATCTTCGATAATGATGGTGTGGGTTAGATTAAGCTTTACACATACATTGATGACAGGTGTCAGATCAGTGTATATAGTGAAAGGAATCAAATAGTATAGGATCCTTGCAAATGGCATAGAATATTTTGAAGATTGTTTTGTATAAGATACGATCTTCTAACTCTAAGATGAGAATATTAGCAATAGCTTTTGGAAATTATCTATAGGTACTTATGAATCCAGCTATTACTTACAAATCATGGCATCTATCATTCTTGAATAATTATTACAATTATCTTATGAATTCCTTCATTTGCAGACAATTTTCTATTTGACTTCCTGTAGCAATATGAAATCGAATAAACCACTTTCATATCATGCAGGTGCATCGAAGCTGACGCAGAGTAACCTTAGAACTGAAAGTTCTACCCCCTTGTCTCTTTGATAGCAACCTTCATGCTCTATTGCTTGCGGCGGAAACAAACAACAAACTCACAAGAAGTCCAAATCAAAGCCAAATTCAAGTCAATGAATCACAATCACTAACGTGCTGCAGATGTTGATCTAGCAGTGTTATTTATCTACCTTGGTTCCACTGAAACTGGAAACAGCATTTCAGAGTCAGGTTGCAATGAAAATATGAAGGGGAAGCTAATTTCAATTTCAGTGCAGTGTTGTACCACACAACCTTTCCACCAAAAGTGCATCATATTGCAATGAGTGTGTGATTTCTTTTGTGCCCATTGTCAATATCATGGCTTCGTATGTCGGCAGTTCGAATGAGAAATGGAGCACTTTGGTGAATTAACGACGGAAACATTGCTATCTTCAGTCAGAGGTTCAGTAGATGAGATGTTAAAGGCCTTTGTAGTAGCTTGCTTTATCTCCACGTGGTGGACCCCGGTAACTACATGCATAAACTCTTATAAAGGGGTTTTCAATAGGGACATAACAATTTTGTATTTAACACAAATGCACCCTTAAACATTTTTTATGATCTGTTAATGTCAAAATATCAGTCAAGGTTTGCTTGGTGAAGTTCATGAACGAACATCGTTTGGAAATTATAAAAAATTACTATCGAAATTCTGAGTCGGTGGTCGCAACTTCAAGAGCGCTTATTCATAATAATCGTCCCACCAGACAGACGTTCATGCTATAGTGGATAAATTCGAGTCAACATATTCACTATTAAATATTCCTGTGCCAGTGAGACATCGCACCGGTCGAAGTACTGAAAATATCGCAGCCGTAAGTGCTTCAGTTCAAAATGAGCCAAATCAGTCGATTCCACGCCGTTCTCTTATAATTATGGCAAATTTTGCATAAAGATCTTGGCTTACACCCTTATAAGATCAAATTAATTCAAGAATTGAAGCCTCTTGATCATTGGGCTCTGCAAAAGTTTGAAGAAAATCCTGAATATCATCGAAAAATCATCTTCAGCGATGAAGCTTATTTTTGACTTAAAGGCTTTGTCAATAAGCAAAATATGCATTATTGGACAGCAACAAACCTACTAGAGACTCCATTGCATCCACTGTGTATTGTGGATTTCATGCCGGAGGTGTGATTGTTTTTTTTCGTCGATGAAAATGATCGCCATGTTACGGTCAATGGAATTCGCTATCGTGCCATGTTGGAAGACATGGTTAACATCAGTGATATGTGGTTCCAACAAGATGGTGCCACATGAAACACAGCCGGTCAAACAATTGATCTATTGAAGGGGAAGTTCGGTAATGGTGTAATCTCGAGAAATGGTTCGGTCGAATGGCCAGATCGCTCATGCGTTTGAACGCCGATGGATTTCTTTTATGGGGTTACGTTAAGTCGCTGGTTTATGCCAACAAGCCAACAACGTTAGAGGAGCTGAGGAACAATATCGAACGCGAAATTGCCAACGTTTCGGCCGATATGTGTGAAAGAGTGGTGGAAAATTGACTCCAAAGAATCAATCGCTGCAATTGCGCTATCGGTGGTCATATGAACGAGATTGAATGTCATACTTAAATTTAACATGTGTACTATATCTGGAATAAATTTTAGCCCAATATCTCAATTATTCAATGTTTTATTTAAATACAAAATTGTTATGCCCTTATTGGAAAACCCTTTAAATGTAGGCTAAGATTTCAAGTACGTGCTCTTATTAGTAGCATATAACCGGGAACGAAAAACAAATATGCCTTCGAAACAGCTACCATACATCGGATAAGAAATGATCATACGTTGACGACTTTTGTCTATCGTACCCGAACAAAGACTAATTTCTGCCTCATTGACAATTAGAAAAGAGTTTATGCGGTATAAGTCAGGAATATTAGTATTAAGTGAAATTAGTGGTTGTAAGCTGATCCAGAATCTGAAGAAGAAAAGGATGATTTATATAACCAATTAAGTGCTCCCCATAATTTAACACCTAATCGTCATTCAACGACCACAAGGCCTTCCAAAAAAAAAAAAAAAACAGTTGGGAGATGACTGGTTTGCAACTAAATTGACCACATCACTGTGTCAGGCAATGCTGTACACTAAGCCACTTCTCATTCTAACGGTGATCAGTAACGTTCTTCAAAGTGCTTCATAGGTGCGGATAAGTGAAAGAAATCCAGTGAAATTTTATAGCTTGTCTCGGACATTTCGACTACCTTGACGAGGTTCGTTGTCCATAGAATTGTGGATTTGCATAAAATGTTCACCGGTTTGGTGAGAGAGGTAAACCTGGTGAGGTTAAGAGAAACTCCGCCAAAACAAAAATTTTCAACCTTACTGAGAATCCATCAATCGTAAAATTAAAAAATGCCGGTACATTGGAAGTATTGTCTTGATTGACTTTGGTACCAAAGTTGAAGTAAGCATTAGAATCACAAAAGCAAAAGCTGCGTTCAGGGTGTTATCTTAGATTTTGAGGAGCAGTGCCATCAGCTGAAACACCAAGCTGTGAATGTTCCCGCTCAAACATGGAGTCACTGCTGTTGTGCATATGTGGGTACAATATATGAAAAGTGATCACTGAAGCAAAGGCAGCAGGTTTTTGGTCACACCCTGGAAAAGGATGATAATTGCATTGGCCGAATAGGATATGCAATGGAACCCACTTAGAGCAAAAAATTAAGGAAGACATGGTCGACGCTGAAACACATAAGGCCCATAAGGGTATAAAGAAAGTAAGATAAAGTTTGATTATTTATCAGACCTGATTAATAAAACAACTTTTGTTACTGAATGATACATATATATATACATGGCCCCACGACTTGCTTAAGCGGACTTGTCAAAATTGAATTAATTTTGCTACAATGCTCGCAATTACATAAAGTTTTTGACCGTAAACGTTGCCAAGTTCTGGACCGAGGAAGAACAGCGTAAGTCGAACATTTTATATTTACAGTTTCCCCACGAATAAAAACTTTAAACGTCTCTTCAAAAATCTTTTAAAAGATTTGTGTTTCGTGGCCACATACACAAGTACTAATTTCATCTTTATGTTCTGAACATTTTCAAATTTTAGAATGTGCTCAGATTGTTATCCCTTACTTGTAATTGCTTCGCCATCATTGCACTGCCTATCACGAACACGGTGGTATTAAAAGCCACAATTTCACTTTCAAGTCTACCCGGAGAGAGATGTAATGACACGACGAGACAGAAGGTCGTATTTCATAATTGACTTAATACATTCTTTTCCAGTTTGTGCATCCAAATGCCAAGATTGATGACAAGATGCGAAGCCAAAAGGATGGTGTTGTGTTTCATTTGTCCGCTTGTGTGTATGGATGGATAAATACAGAGTGTATTGTACCAACAGTAGGCGACCCACAAAACCCATACTTACAGATGTCCTACGTAACTTTGATGAATTTGATACGTCACATGATGGAGTACATTATGCGTCCAAAAGTTCCCCCACAAAAATATTTTTACAATTTATTATCCTAATTATTTGGCTTACCACATACTATTTTTATACAAAATTTGAGCTCTCTAGCTCAAACGGTTCTCAAGTTATAAGCGTTTTGGATCCATTACTGTTTCGTTTATAACGGGTTGGCCATCTACTGGTTTCTTTTTAAATTACATGTTATTTTGACCCTGATAGCTCTGTCGCGCTCACAAAATTGACAGAAACACAGTATCTTATCTTCGCGGTACGATATGAATCGATTTACGTTTAAACAACGTTGGGAAATATTGAAAACTTATTTCCAATGTGAGTGCTGTGTTGCCGTACGCAAGAAGAAAGTTCGTGAGATTGGCGTGCTAATTGATAACACAAGTTATTCTCGTGTTCGTCCTGTGCGCTCAGCCGAGAATATTGCTGCTGTTACCAAAAGTGTGCACCTCGAGAACTTCTACCTGTCACAGATCTCAGCAACTGAACATTAGCTGCACTAGCCTGAGGGGAATTATGCATAAAGACCTCGGATTATACCCTTACGAGGTCCAACTGACTCAAAAATTGAAGCCAAATGACTGCCCGCTTCGCTGTCAGTTCTCTGTTTAGGCTTTAGAGCAGCTCGAAATTAACGTCGATTTTGCTAAAAAAAAATATTTTTTTCGGATAAGGTGAATTTTCATCTCGGCGGCTATGTAAATAAGCAAAACTGCCGTATTTGTTATGCTGACAATCCAGAAACGATTCAGGCACTGAAGCGCTATATTGATCAAACTATTCGTGAAATAGAGCCATGAAACATCGAAAATATTTTGCAAATTTGGTTAACATGATCGGCTACTGCCGCGTCAGCCATTTAAATGAAATTATTTTCATAAAAAACAAATAATCGGAAAATGTACTCTCTTCAAAAAAGCAAAAAACTTTGAAAAATATGACATTAATTTTTTTTTGTACAACAATTTTAAAAAGAATCGTTTGAGTTTAAGTCTCGGATATGACTTAAACAATTTTGTTGAAAATCGACATCTTATCCATATATGTCATAGATAATCTAGGACTTGGCATACCAAGTTTCGAAAAATTGTTTTAGCGCACTATTTTAAAAATAATATACTTTTTAACAGTTCCCCCTAAATTTCAAATCTGTTTTATTTCCAAATGAACAGCATACTCGTATACATAAGTGCAAGTAGGTTTTTTTTTTTCCCGAGGGTTGGTGAAAAAATCTTTCATAGACACTATGAGGATAGCAAGCGCGTGCTCATAGTAGTGTCAGATTCTTACTGACTAAAAAAACCACCCTGCGATTTAATTTGTTATATATTGCAACTAAGAACTTATCAAGCAATTTTTCTATCATGAAAAAATAACACGTTTGGCAGGTTACCTTCCACTGAAAGATCCTGTATGTTCCGCAATCTAGGCGCGGTTGATTCCTATCTCGCCAAGTCGAAAGGTTTCGTCCTTTGTAGTCGGCGCAATAAATTGCTTTCATCCAGAATTTGTAGGATTATATTGTTGACATGTCCGATTAGTCGGTTTCTATGCTTTCTCGCGAAGCTTCTAATTTCAGCTTCGATTGTCGGAATTCCGAGATCCCTGTGGATATCATCGTTTCTAGTATACCACGGTGCGTGGACAATTTCTCTTAGTACTTTATTTTGAAAAGTTTGTAAAATATTGGCGTTTGTTTTCTTGGTACAGCCCCAAAGTTGTATACCGTAAGTCCACACCGGCTTTAGCACTTGCTTGTATAAAAGCAGTTTGTTCTCAGTACTGAGCTGGGAGTGTTTTCCGAGCAACCAGTTCATTTCTCTATATTTGATTTCGAGTTATTTACGTTTCATTTTCACATGAGAATTCCATTTCAGTTTTGCGTCGAGTGTCATTCCAAGGTATTTGGCCTCGTTTGCAAAAGGTATTCGGGCCAAGTTTAGGAAAATTGGCAAAACATTAGCTTTTTTATAAGTGAAATTCACGTGAACAGATTTAGATTCGTTGAGGGCGATCCGCCAGTCCCTCGTCCATTCATTTACTTTATTCAGTGCGTTTTGCAGTTTTGCAGTCGTTTCTTCGATTGTTCTACCTACGGCTAGGATAGCGGTGTCATCGGCAAACGTAGCCAGGATAGTGCCATCTTCTTTCGGTATATCTCGAGTATATAACAGATAGAGAAGTGGCCCAAGAACGCTTCCTTGCGGTATAAGGTGCAAGTAGGTGTAAAACAGTTGTGCACTTTATTTTGCTTACACTTATGCGGCAAGTGTTCTTTTTGTGAAAATTTTCGAACTCGAGATTTGAATCAATTGTGATATTACAAGTACGTATACATAGATAGAGGAACTTGAAAAGTGTATCTGAAAATTCTTTCTGTACGTATGATTGCAGTCTAAACGACTTACCAAACGAAAAAAAAAACAACTCTATTTGGGTTAGGTTAGTCATACATCTCTAGGTGGCGCACAAAATTTGTGGAAAAATGTCGAATACTCTATTTAATTATTTAATACCCTTGCGCCACTAGAAATACTGCTTACAAACAAGGGGCGCGCAAAGCAGGTATGGGGTCAATCATCGATATAACCTTTGTGAGCAACTCCCTCCTGTGCAACACAAAATGGCGGCTCATTGAGGAATATACACACAGCGACTACCAGGTGATAATAATGGATATTAAGAAATCTGGTTCAACCATTCAACGACTTAACAGGCCCAAAATGGAAAGATAAACTCTTCGACAAAGACACATTCGAGGAAATGATGGACGTCGATATCATAACTCGCTTCGGAACAAAGGAGACCCTCCGCCAGCTCACCCGCACTATCACCACAGCGTGTGTTGCGGCAATGCCCAGAAGAATAGCCAGCAGAAGAGGTGCACCATGCTATTGGTGGAACGAGGAAATAAAAACACTCAGGGCAAAGTATTTACAGCCCGACCCAAAGTCCAACGATCCAGAGGAAGAGTCGATTTTCAGGAGCGTCTAAACACATTTAAGCTGGGCCGACACGATCTAAAAAAGGCGATCAAAGGGAATAAGACGATATGTTTCAAACGACTCTGTAACGAAGCAATGGGTGGCCATGGTGTAGTGGTAACATCATCGCTTGTCACGCTGCAGGTTCACCGTTCGAATCCTGATGTCAAGAATCATCTATTTATTTCGCATGAAATAAATAAAAAAGTCGATCAATTACGAAAGCTTAGTCAGCTATACTGTTTCACAGACGAAGTAGTCTGTGTCATAGCTGGAATGATCCCTATCGACATCCTCGCAAACGAGATGGTAAGGATCTACGAAAGGAGAAGCTCGAGCAATCAAGAAGCATGAATTGACAAGAAAATAAAAGAGGAAGAATTGGCAATATCAATAGCTATGTGGCAAGCAGTACAAAAGGCAGATGGACCTACAAGCTGGTCCCCATAGAGGCGTGGATAACACGAATGCATGAGCACTGCAACTACCACCTTACACAGTTCCTATCGAGTCACGGTGGCTATCGGAAGTATTTACACAGATTTGGGCACGAATCTGTCCAGATTGTCAAGATCAAAAGGAAGACACAGAACACGCAGTGTTCCATTGCAGTCGCTTCGCAGAATGGAGAAATAACTTGGCCAGTCCACCGCTCCTTATAGACCACATGTTGCGATTAGAGGAGAACTGGATGAAAATTTGCACACACAAGTTCGATTCTGAAGGACGTCACAGAGGGAAGATAGTATATAATATTGTCTGACGGCTTCTTATCTCAAATTCCTCAGATAGTCTACTTCTGTGCAGCAGAAAATATTGCGTAGCTTGCCTTAATAATAGCCATGAGTTCGCCAGGAATGCACCTATTGCGCGAAACACACCATCTCTGTTTATACTATGGAACGCTTTCGTCAAGGAAGGTCTGGACTTACCAATCTTTCTGTATGAGCGGCTACAAAAGATCTGCCGATGTTCTAGGCGAAGCTTTGTAGAGCAAGGCGGGAATACCGTCAAGTTTATTTTGAGTGCTCTAATAGCGGTAATGATTTTGTCCTTGCTGGTAGGTGCTATACGCATTCTATAGTTTTGATATTCGGATAGATCTTCCTGACTTCGGGGCATACCTCCAAATGCAATGTGATTCAATCCAATAGAAAAATGTTCTGCCCATCTTCCTAACTGATCCTAATCAGAAAAGAGTAGTGAGCCATCCGAATTCTTCACCGGGTATTAAAACAAGCATAGACCACCTGTAAGCTCTTTGATTACTCTGTACATAATTTTTCTGTCGCATCTACTTGGTGTTTTTTCGGGTAGTGATAGTAAATAAAATGTATTTTGTTACGGAGTATGCTTCTCTGGACTTCCATCATTTTCATATGGCTTTGGATTCGAGCTCGCGTCTATCCTATGCGTACATGACTGCAATGGGAACTCCAGGAATCTGCTGCCAAGCACGTTCTATGGCCTCTCTAAAATTTCCCAACAATACTTCCTGGTTCGAGTAAAAGTAAGTTTGCTACAATACTCCAATGCTCCTATATTCGGTGGTATGGCGCTACTAATTGTAGCTATTGCTCGAGCAGGATGGTCCCTAAGCTGTTGGCGTACTATGAGATCCCTTAGTCCGTGGGTGTTATACCTAGCTTATCGAAGCGGGGATTTTGTTCGCCTGTTCGGACGGCTGCAGTACAAAGGCGAATATAAGCTATCATAAGATTGTGATTTCGCTCCATTCCGATGTCAGTTCCACGTCTGTTTCGAATATCTAAGAGACAATTCGTGAAATGTTGACTAATAGCGATGTAGTCAACTTAGTTGTAAATTCGTTGCAAACCAGTCGTCACCTGACTGATTTTATGGAAGGGCTTGTGGTTATACATGGTGCCACCTATGATAAGGCGTCACCTACGATTATCGTTGGGGTCACTGAGCACGTTGGCATTGAGGTCATCCATCAAAATGACGATAAAGTATTAAATTATTAAGAGATCATCCTTTTCTTCTTCAGGATCTGGTTCAGTAGGAGTGTAACACTGAATGATGGTAATGTTTCTTACTCTTGTCCTAATGCCCCCAACTTTTACCGCATAAACTCTTTTCTAATTGTCAAGGGGCTTTTCACATTCGAAAAGTCGTCAACGTGTGATTTCTTATCCGAGGTATGGTAGCCTGTTTCGAAGGCACATTTGTTTTTCGTTCCTGGTATTATGCTACTAGTCAGAGTATGTATTTGTAATCTTAGCCTACATGTACAACAGTTTATGTATGTAGTTACCGGGGATCCTCACCATCCTCCTCACCATCCAGATTTCAAAATAGTGATAAATAGTCAAAGGCCAAGTCAAAATTTAAATTTTTATTACATTATTACGGGCTAGAATTAATGCCCGAAATCTCAGTTTCGAGGTGTAGTCGGTGTTTTCTTGCAAAATTTTGAGTACATGCATGTCTCACACTAATCTAACCAACTGTGGTTAGTTATTTTCATAGGAGGACTAAAGAATAGAATTTTTGTGCAAGATAGATTCGTCTTGCATCAACTCAATAATATTCAATCAAAACGTCACTGAGTGCAGTTCCAGTCGATTTTCAATTAACTTTCCGAAAATTTGATGGATGGCAAGCCTCTTTCTGCAAAAATAGCCATAATAATTGCCTTCTTTTCCGCATCTCTACCTCATACCACATAATAACAAAAGAAAGCTGATCATCATGTAGCCCTTTGATATGGGTACACGTGCTTCCACAACCTACGAACGCACTTTCCACATACTCACTTCACCTCTCTCTAAACAAAAGCCCACCCATCATCGATGCCGTATAAAAGACGCATAACGCTGCTTCAATTTGCATTTTGTTACCTGCAGACGACACACGAGTACGCATTCAATTAACTTCACAACGGTTTTTCAATTTGCCTTAGTCTCACCGTTCTCTGGTGTTTGCCAGCTAAATTTTCATTTACCGAGATGAACATCAAAGATAAACACACACAACTGGCGCTTGTATTACTCCTTTTGAATAGCAACAACACCACCGACGCAGTCGTCGCTTCGGAACAATATTCAAGTTACCTACCTCAATCGCATTACTCGCAATCTCAGTCCAGTTATGGTAATGAGAATCAAAATTATTTCGATAATCCTGGCGAGCTAAGTCCTACCAACAGATACTCAGATGAACCATACCAGCGACAACAGTTCCCACCTACATCGTATAGCAGTAGCGGTGGAGGTTTCAACACCGGCAATGAGGCGCATTCGTATCCCCAGCCTCATACTCAGGCAAGTTACCAGGACTATTTAAGCGGACAATTTTCGTCATTCAGGCAGGAACAGGATTCCACTAGTCACCAAGCCTCCCATGGAAGAGGAACCTCCTCTCTGGTGTCATTCGATAATATTGATTTTAATAAATCCGAAACGACTGACGATGTCCTATATCCACCACTAGATTCTGAAGTGCACCAGCAGCAACCACACAGGCAGCAGTACTTACAGTCAGCTGACTACAATTACATATCACCGTTGACCTCAAATCGCATAAATTCCCTGCAATCGATGTCATACCTATCTGGCGATCGAACTATAGAGAACAACGCAGTATCTGCCAACGCTGGGGCACAGATTATGGTGACCATGGGCAGACCACCAACACCATCGAAGCTTTACATCGAAAACGAGAATCAGCAACAGTATGAAAAAGAGCACATACCCAAGACAAGCCAATACCAACCTCAATCTCCACCTCATTACGAATCCGAATTCGCCAACAACAGCGACAGGCTACCAAACAGCTTCCCAAGTCGCTCATACTACGTGGCAGATAGCGATCCTTCGGACAGCAGTAGGAACTATCTACCAGACGTTCAGCCAACGTCACCACTCCACAGCCATCTCGTTCAACTTCCGGTTGAGTCATCACCACCACTGGCAGTGCCAGCCCCACCACCATCCTTCGCAATACCAGGCGAACCGATTCCGATCAGCAAACATGTCGAGATAACAAAACACGTCCCGGTACCCATTTACAGGCAAATTCATGTGCCCGTCCGAAGACCAGTTCGCATCGAGATACCTCGCCCAGTGATTTCCACCATCCCCCGGCCATATCCCTTCCAGATACCGACTATCACGAAAACGGTTGCCGTGCCACTGGTAAAGGAAGTGAAGATTCCCATCGAAAAGGTAACGCCATATCCGGTGGAACACAGGGTTCCTTATGTTGTCGAGAAACGGGTACCTTTTCAAATCGAGAAGCAAGTAGCTGCACCGATATATTATCCGTTTCCGGTTAAGGTACCGATGGTGAGGACAATTGTGCACAAGAATAGGGCATACTTTCCCCAGCTACACTATCATCCACGAATTCACATGTAGCTGCAGGGCGACGGGGGTGGTTGGTTTACGGAAAACGATAAACGAAGTCACTGTACATTTTTCTGTATTGTGTTTTGAATCTTTCTATTTGCTTTTCCCTTGTATCTTAGTAATTTTTGTTGTTGTTGTTCAGGAAAATATGCTCCGGAAATGAATGAATGAAGTTTGGCGCAAGTCGTTGTCCGATTGACTGTTGGTGTATTGTGTGTGAATCTAGGAAACTCGGAGTTTTATGACCCAGTTTACAGCGGAACATGTTTACACCAAAGTTATGTCTGTTAATGTAACATGTATTTACTTTAAGATGTTTTAAGCTAAGATTGTTATTTATAAAATAAAAATTTCACTAAAATTGTGTTTCCTTGTTCTGGGTGGTGCTGTTAGATGATTTTTGTCTAGATCTCACAACCTGAATTGGCGGTACAACATTTGAACTCATTTAAATTTTCATATTGACGAAATGATAAAATGTAAAGGGCACAACTGTTCTGTGGTCGCAAGCATGTGCGATCCACATGCTTACTCCATTTGTGCTGTTCACTTGTAATTGTTCAGATTGAAAATTCGAATTTAAATTTTCGCAAAAAAAGGCTAAGACAAAATTTTTGACCATATGTTCAAAATTTAAATGCCTTATCCTCATATACACTCAGGGACAAAATGATAGCACCTCCATAAATTCTTAAGAAAAAAAAAGTGTGCGAAAAACATTTGCGAAAATCTGATTGATGCATTGGTTAACAGGATATATTTAGACCTCACTACCATAAAATAATTTCAGAAAAACCGGTTTTTCCCTCAAAATAAGAAAATTAAGTCTTGTTTTGGGGGAAAAACCGAAAACTGGGTGGACAAAAAGATAGAAAAAGTTAAATAACAACATGAAAATTTAGATATTTATTTTATTAGTGTGTGCTAGCTTTTTTTATTTTCTACAATTTCTATTTCAGGCATACTTTTAAATAATTTTTTAACATATTTTTGATCCATCTTGTCACATTCTGTACTAATGGATTCTGCTTTCCACCTCCACCTTGACTTGGCGGATGGATTGCCGCATTATCCTGTTGAAAAATTAAGTTTTCCCCAGCAATAATCGAAGTAAACCTTTCAATTTAGAAATTGAATTTTTTTCATCAGTAAGTATGACTTTTCGCCACTTTTTCTTCAAATGGCGATGGCTAAGAGCAAACTCTAAACGGCACTTTTTGTGAGCTTCAGTTAAAGGTGTCTTCCAAAGCAGTTTTGGCCTTCGGAGACATTCGCATTGTTGAAGAACTCTTCTCACATTTTTTTTAAGTTGGTTTTAATTCGCGCTTTAGCTGCAATTTGACGAGCCGTTAAATAAGAATTGGAAGCTTCCCGCAAAATCGCACATTTTCTCTTGGGGTTGGCGCTGGTGGTCTGGCGTCATTTACTAAATTTGTCACTACTGTTCGATTTCTGTTCTAAATTTCTTAACTCCTAAATGTCGAAAGTATTTGTATTTCAGCTGAATTTAACATTTTGCCGCATCCCATGTTGTCCTTTTTAAAAAAAGGTTTATCAAATTTAACACCAAATGATAATAAAACAAAAGCACAACTATTTCCACAAATGTTTACTTAAATACCATATAATACATCCTTATTGAAGGAAGTATCGACGCAAAATGATCAACATGTTCTACCTTTTTGTCTCACACAGTTTTCGGTTTTTCCCCCAAAACTAGGAAATCAAGGTTTTTCCAGAAATTACTTTATGTCAGTGCGATCTAAATATTGTACATCCTGTTACATAATAATATAATCAGATTTGCAAATGTTACTCACACTTTTTTTTCTTAAGAATTTGTGGGAAAGTCTTATCATTTTGTTCCGGAGTGTATGTCTAGAATGACTTAGTTAACAATTTTTATTAAAATCGTCTAAGCCGTAACCTATTTACGTAAGTCTGCTATTAAGTAAGCACCATTCGATTTTTATCTAAAACTGAGTTTGCAGTCTAATTATAAACGTCCATATTATCTCAGGTAGGGCCTTTTTTGTTGTCGAAATCGTAAGAGCCGTTTTGTGTCATTTTGTGACCCCATAGAGCCCAAATATAAAGTTTGAAGTAATTCCGTCTAACAGTTCAGACTTTAATAAGAGGTGTAGACGGGCATGATTTCGAGAAACAGATTAATCAAAATCTCGAGATCGATTTTTTTCACGAAAACAATATTTGCAATATGCTATTATAGTAGCAAGTACCGCAAAAACATACAGGAAGTTACAATACGTTTGAAACGAATCATATTATACACTATCTTCAAACCCATTCCTAATAAAATTATATGCATATCTTTCTACTCAGAATTTACTTCTGTGACTTTTAAAAGATTTTATCAGAAAAACTGCTTTTATTGTTTCGCTTATAAAAAAAAATGGGCATGGCTGATATGATATATCTATTACCGAAGTTCAGGGGTTCTTGAAAATCAGACTTATCCATCACCGTAAGCAAAAGCAAAAACGCCCCCAAAAAGTAGGCGTACGAATAAATTTTAGAGAATATGAATATAATATTTTCAGTTTCTAGTATACATTTTGAAAAAGGACATTTTTTAAGAGTGTGCGTGTCTGTGGGTGGACTTGTACTGCTTCGAGTTATATAAAGCTTATATACCAAATTTCATCTTTCTAGCTCAAAATCTTAATGCTGATCACAAGTATATACAATATATGAATATATGAATACCCTTATATTATTGCGGGGTACGGGCGTTTTGCAGATAGACAGAGAGAGAGAAAGGAAGAAAGAAAGATTCGTGTAGTGGTTTGAAACTCAAGTGGAATTATATATTTCAGTAAACTCCAAGGGTGGCGTCCAGATAACTGGGGAGCATTTTTGTTTTGCTGTTATTGCCATATTTTTTTCCGTTCCCCTGATGTCATCATTGCGATCGAGTTGCATTTTCAGCCATATGCCCACCCTACTGCTAGTGTTATGCCTTCGCAGTAGAATTGACACGAGCTTTCGCTATTGAGCGATGATGTGGGGGCACGGCCACTCTTTTGGAGGTCTATCGTTATATTTGTCTACTATGGGATATGCATCGTTAAAAATGAAAGGACAAATTATTAAAATTTTGACTGATTCTGGTAGGTTTTACGTTTGTTTTATATTTAATTTTGCGTTGATAATATCCCCAGATTGTATGCACAGCATATTGAACGGTATCTTGATTCATTAGGATTGGTTGCTGAAACAAAGTCCCACGTGCATACTTGCGCATACTGGGTGGGTCACACGTACTTGTACGTATGATTGATTTTGATTTGCAAATTTTGAAATCTAAGCGAAATTTTTAAAATCCGTTTTCTTAAAAAAATCGTTAAAGGGAAAAAAATTCTTATATTCGATATACATATTATTGTATCCATGCGGCTGAGTGGTCCAAATAATTACTCTAGCAATTTGAATCCAATATTTATTGATGTTTTAAATATATATACATTTAATTCTAAGAAGTTGGAAAATTATTAAATAGCTTTTAAGATAGCGCGACTTGCTTTAGCAAGTATGTGAAAAAGAATGGCTTAAGAATATGGTGCAGAATGTTAAATCCCTTATGGGCCCGTTCAGCAATACGATGTATTAGTTCTGTTTGCTGTTTATATGACACATATATGACCAATTTTCAAAAATTTGATAATACGTAAAGTGCCGCTATACAACATTTTCCATAAATTCTACGTACGCCATCTAGTGAGATATATCTAGTTCAAAACAAATACAAAATTTAAACAAAATCTTTAGAGCAGTTAATTTTGGGGTTAGAATGAAAAATCCGATTTCTTTTCTTTTTTGTGACCACACAAATTCCAGATATAAAGATTGAATAAAATCCGTCCAGCCGTTTATTCTACAGCTACCACATATATGATATACATATAAAGAGAGACAGACAAACACACAGATAGAATTGAGAGACCCCCTTATAGTATAATATACAGTACGAGTAAAGCTTATAGGTGCAAATGAAAGATTCTGATATACGGATACATATATACATACATAAACGCTAGTCTTAAATAAAATAAATATTTATAATGGTTGAAAGAATAGTTGGATTATATCAAATGTTTGAAATTGAGAAACCGTTGATGGTAGTCTGGGATGAGTCCTGGATGTAGCTTTTATTGAATTTTAAGCCATTTACGTCTTCAGAATATCTTGACTTCGCGTGGGTTCGTTGAGATACCACAAAATATCTTTTAGTATACAAGACATTGGTAACTCAGCTCATCTGCCGATGGTAACCGCTGCCAGCTTTTGGCAAAATCAGATGATACATACAGCATATACATATTTTCTTGATGTTCTGAGTAGTTGGTAAAACAAACTAGTAATCCACACAGGTGGAAAATTATTTTGTTGACTCCGACTTTTGGGCAAAAGTCATGCTAACTATCCCCGTAGCTGGAATTTGTATGGCTGACTTTGAATTTAATTAATTTTATTAATTTATTATTATTTATATAATTTTATTAATATTAATTATTAATTTGGCATTAATGCCAAAACTCCGAACTTTTCCTTATACAGGCGCTACTACAAAGAACACAAACTAAAAAAAATATTTTTCACCACCGTGGAAAAAAATTAGACTTTCACAAAACTGTCCTGCACTTCGGAGTACTTAATCTTTTCTGAACAATATTTCATAGAGGCCGCTTTATAGTGTATGTATATCCAGATTTTTGACTAATACGAGTATTATCATTTTTTTTTATTTCTTAAAAAAAAAAAAATAGTCTCCTGACGCTTTGTCTCCTATTATAATTGTTTACTTTTCCTCATATTCGTATATGTACGAGTACAGTGCCGTTCGAAAAATGTTGTTCAAACATTTTATTACCCTTTTCGGGCGCAGTTCTTAGAATTTATGAGAACTACGGGTTTTTTTTGCACTAGGTAGCAAAATGTGGTTCAAATAGTGCATAAAAGTCGATGTTATTATGAATAAGAGGTGCATTTAGCTCGTGATAGCAGTCCGAAACGAACCGAAGTAATTTAGTGAAAAAAAAAAAAAGAAAAAAAAATGGGAAAATCAGTTCGGAGTGCAAACCTAATATTTTGTGTCTGTCACGTTTCAATTTGACAACACGTGAAATTTCTAGAAGATTAAATGTTGCTCAACAATCTGTGGCATGGAATTAAAAAAAAATATCGTGAGACCGGTACTACCAGCAGAAAGGCTCAGAAAGAAAGGCTCAGGGAGGCCAAAAAAGATGACCCCCGTTGAAGGTCGTTTTTTGGTGCTGTACAGCCGTCTACATCGGTTCAAGACTTCGGTGGATCTTAAAAACGATCTGTGTCGAGTTACAGGAAAAATAATTTTATCAAGCTCAGTGAGGAGGCTCATGAAAGCTGGACTTAGAGCACTTAAGCCAGTACTGAAGCCGGATTTTCCAAAAAGAGTCAGAGAAAAACGATTGGTCTGGGTTCAAGAGCATCTTAATTGGACTCAACACATGTGGAACAATGTTATCTTTTCCGACGAATTAAAGTATAAGCTGCATGTTGGAGATGGGAGGATTCTTGCGCGAAGAGAACCAAAGGAAAGACTGGGCTCTAAATGCATCTTACCGATGCCCCCCAAAACTGATGGTGTGATGGTCTGGGAATGCTTCTCTGGAGATGAAAAAGGTAGAATGGTCTTCCTAGAATCGAAGTCACTGCAGAAGTTTACCTACGGGTTCTGGAAAATGTATTAGAGCCTTCTGCGCTGGAGCTGTTTGGTGACACTTGCAGATTCATTTTCAACGGGACAATGCTCCATGCCATACAGCCAAAATTGTAAGTATGAACTTGTTTTTTTTTTTTTTTAATATGAAAGACTAATATCAAGCTTTTAAATAAGCTAGAACTTTTATGACTAAAAATAATATTTGCATTTTTTTTATTTCTTAGGTTAAAAAGTACTTCGAAGAAAATAATGTAGATGTATTAAGTTGACCTCCCTACAGTCCAGATCTCAATCCAATTGAGAATATCTGGTCAATAATAAAACTTAAGGTTGCGAAGAAGCGTCCAGTCAATTGAAAACCTAAAAAATTTGCTTATCCGAACCTGGAACACCATTACTGCTTCCATGATGTGCAACTGTAATAAAAGCAACAAAGTACTAATTAGATAGAGAATGTTTCTGAGAAGCAATAAAAAAACAAAAACACTGCACGAATAAAGCATTTTTCTTTAATCCCTAAAAATGAGGCAGGTACCTAAAAAACTCATTTTTCGGTCTAACAACTTTTTTCTCCCGTGACCACGTGTGAAATATTTTAACACTCTAAATGTATCATGAAACGATTGAAACCGCATAAGAAAACAAATCCTCATTAAAAAATATGTAGTTATTTCAACAAATTTGACAAAATTCGAAAAAAAAATTTTACCAACACTTTTCGAACGGCAGTGTATATGTGATGTGTGATATGTCTTTGATATGTAGTTTGTTAACGAGATAATATTTTGTAAAGTTTTAAAAGAAAGAAAACCGATAAGATAGCATTCAAATAAATTTTGAATATGTATCAGATGCAATGATATCTGTCTATACAAAGGATATTTCCGCGATTTTTAAGAAATTTTATCACAAAAGTGTTTTTACAACATTTTCTTAGCAGAAAGTGGACATGGCTCCTAGAATATGTAACCGAAGTTCACGGATATCTCTTGAGATATTCGCAATAAGACTTAACCATCACCGTAAGTACGGGGTGTTTTTTTATTTTTCAGGCCGATGTTTTTTTTTGACTAACTATGAAATCCGATTATATTTTGCCAAGCTTATAACAATTACATATGTATCGAATGTTATTGTTGTGTAATAAATAAAAGGCGTTAATTAATAATTGTGATCTTTATTGTAAGATAGACTAATTCAGACACCTGGAGACGGATCGATGAGCGTACAACAATAAAAGCTCGGATTGTAGCGGCTTCAGCAGTAGAGAGAACCAAGTTAGAAACCCAGTTCCGTACGAAGAAGAAAGAAGTGCAGCGTAGTGTGAGACGTGACAAACGTCAATATATCGACACACTGGCTTCTAGGGCTGAAGAAGCAGCGAGCAGGTGCGATAGTAGGACTGTTTACAGCATCACCAAGGAGCTCATTGGGGGTCGAAAACTTGATGGAATGCGGAAACTGGAGAGGTATATGTGTTCTTCCAGCTGTAGCCAAAATAATAGAAAAAATAATTCTGGACCGAATTAAAGAGCATTTAGATTCTACTCTCGACATCGAACAGGCAGGCTTTCGCGCTGGATCCTCCTGCATCGACCACATAAACACTTTACGGATCATAATCGAACAATGCGTTGAGTACAGGTCTCCGCTACATCTGTTGTTTATCGACTTCGAGAAGGCTTTCGACAGCTTGAATCTAGATGCTATTTGGCTGGCCTTGCGTAGGAGAGGCATCCCGGAAAAACTTATTGCTATTATCAAGGCTACATACGAGGGCAGTAAGTGTCACGTCTTATACAACGGTAAGGTGTCAGAGGAATTTAGTGTCCAAAGTGGAGTATGTCAAGGATGCATTCTGTCACCACTATTGTTCTTGGTGGTTATCAGCGATGTACTCCGTACAGCATTGACGGAAGGAAACAATGGAATTCGGTGGACTATGACATCTTACCTTAAACACCTAGACTACGCTGACGATGTTTGTCTACTTTCACATCGGATAATGGACCTTCATCTAATGGCCCATAATCTAGAAACTGAGGCAAACAAATTGGGGCTTGAAATAAACACGGCCAAAACAAAAGTCCTCAGCACTTCCATCACTAACGTTCAACTTAACATTGCCGGACAGAAAGTCGAAAAAGTTGACAACTTTCGATATTTAGGAAGTGTGGTCTCGGCTAACCGCGGTGGCACCCAACTGGACGTATGCAGTAGAATCGGGAAGGCTAAAGCTGCGTTCGGAATGCTATCCACAATGTTATCAGCTTAAGAACCAAACTGCGACTGTTCCGCTCTAACGTAGAATCGGTACTGCTGTATGGGTGCAGTATCTGGAAAGTGGACACCATTTACACACGCAGGCTGCAAGTCTTCGTAAATGTTTAAGAATCATCTTGAGGATTTTTTGGCCGAACCGGATCTCCAACGAACAGCTTTATATGAGAACGGGCCAAGAACCTATAAACATTACTATACGAAGGAGAAAGTGGCAGTCGATTGGACACACACTATGGCGCGAAGACAACTCCATTGCAAAATACGCCATGCAGTGGAATCCGCTCACCCAAACAGGCAGAATAGCGGGACGCCCTAGGCAAACATGACGCAGAACAGTTGAGGAGGATTCGGGTTCTATAGGAATGAGTTGGAGGCAGCTCAAAAGCGTTGCAGAAGTACGAACGAGATGGCGCGCAGGCGTGGTTGACGCCCTATGCCCCCCGAGGGGTTAAAGGACCTAAGTAAGTAAAGTAGTAAATGACCGTCTCTGGCCACTGTGTACTTGCATAACATTTGGGCACGTTTCCGGTGTTATTTTACCAATTTCTGGAGTAATGTTGTCCTTTAGCAAACATCCATATCCATCATATCGGTAGCTGTATGTGATGTGTCACCGTCATGTTGGCACCACATGTATTGTAGGCCCAATCGATCCAATTCGGGTACCAACAAGTTTTGCAATATGTCACGATAGCGATTACCAGTATTTGTTACAGCATTGATTCTTGCGACTTTAAAAAAATGTGTGCCAGTGATGCGACGAGGGTGTATCAATTGTATATACATATAACTTTAAATAAGCTTCGTTATCCATGATGATTTTTCCTCAAAAATTAGGGTGCGCAATATGGAGCTGCGAAACTATTTCACTACAATCTCACCATCGCATATGGTCATTTTCCATTAGTTGTTGAGTCAATTGAATAATTTTTATAAATGCAAAGCATACTAGCGCATACTAGGTCACACGTACTTGTATCTATGTATGAGCTTTTAATTTGCATATTTTGAAATCTAATCGAAATTTTTAAAATGCGTTTTTTGTTCTTCTTCTTCTTATATTCGATCATATGACCAATTTTCAAAAATGTAATAATACGTAAAGTGCCGCTTTACAACCTTTTCCAAAAATTCTACGTACGCCATCTAGTGAGTTTGCGGGTACAAATGCAAAGCTTTTTTTGATTATTTTAAAGAAACTTGCCGGAGACATACCAAATTCTTGTGCAAGGTGTCTAACAGAGGAGCCCGAACTTTCATCAATATTGTCTCTCTCACTTAAGTACATTCTTCCTGCATCACTCGTCAAAAAACTTCAATCATTGTGATGCCATCCCTGGCCAGTAATTGTCAAACGACCAGCTAACATCCCAGATGTGTCATTAAGTAAAAAAGCCGAGCAGACATTTTTCTTTCCTTTTGCTGTCAGCCAGGCACGTGGAGCGGTCATATTTTACTTAGCAAGTCCAAAAGAAAAAAAAAAACTAAAAGTGTAATCGATTTTATTCTGTATTTTACACTGAATTTCAAGAATACCGAAATAAATACAAAATCGCATTAACAATTCTTTTCTTTTAGTCGTTGAACCCAACTTGGTCTCAACACATTGCATTCACTTACTGGATTTTGATACTGTACAATGGTCCAAAGAACAATTACAAATGGGATTTGGCCATTGAAAATAGTACTGCTTTTGGAAAAAAGTCGAAATTAGGATGGCCTATGTCGCATTCGAACCACGGACCGACCGCGAGGGTCTCGATTTCAGAATGTACGCATACAGTGAGTCTAGACACCCAGCTCCTAATAAGGTTTTTTTCTTTCATAAATTTTAAAGGGGGCTGTAAATACTCAGTTTTTAAAGATATGAAAAACTCTGCCCCAGATATGGAAGTAAAATACAAAATCTAGAGTTATTCAGAAAATGGCATCCCTTTCAGAACCTGTCAAAAGAATGTACACCTACATCATTCGTAACATATGAATCATATAATTAAACAATTTACTGCCCGCCAATATATCCCGGTTAAACCTCAATTAATCAAATAACAAATTAAGCATTCAAAGTGTCCTGCTGTGTTTGTAAACTATTTTAATTTTAATTCCACGACCACCATCACCAATGCTAACCGCTTTATACGACCCCAATCACTTGGCATGACTACAGCCCGTGGAAAATCGTTTCATTTACACAAAATCAAAATTTGCTACTAACTAAAAACAGAACCGCATTCCCACTTTTGTTCGCTACATTGCACTCAACAAGTACCGTCCGGTCCTCCCAGTTCAACCACAGTGATTTTGGATTTTTGCCATTTTGCCAGTTAACCATTTACCATGCGTCCGCAGTTAGCAGGAGTAGGAGCCAATCCGCTTAACGATTTGCATTGCAGTTACACTGCTCTTTGTGACTTTGTGTGCTTCCTGCACTTTTAGTTGCGGGTTAATAACTGGTACTACTGTAATTAGGCACAGTTCAAACTGTATACACTTCCTTAATTACCAAGAGATAACGTTGAGCTTGGGAGTCTACATAAAATGAAAACAGTTTGTGAATACATTTTGAGACAATAACAGCCGAGCAAAATCCTTGTGACTTTTGCAAGTCAACAAAAATATGAAGGATAAGATAAATAAGCGGAAAAGAAAATATGCAAACCAAATAACCAAATGATTTCACTATTCAAATTTGAATTTTAATATTTTAGATATTGTTTTTGTGAGGTCATGCATAGCTGAGGAATAGTACATTAGATCTGTTCCCGTACTTGACAAGAGTTGGAAATTTCAAGTAAATTTGATGAAAAAATATCCACCGATAGATCCAATGAATAGTTTGGGCTGTTAATTCGTTCAAATTGTAGGGTTTGACCCGCAGGACCAGACGATATTATTCCAGCCATGCTTCAATATGCTCTACAGACATCATTCGATTATGGTTATTTTCACAAGCTACTTAATGCTAAGATACATACCGGTCAACTAGGGGGAGGTGAAAGTGGTATTAAAGATAAATTGATCTACATGAGAGGCCTTAACCTACTTAATGAACAAAACTTGTGTAATAACCAACACGTCTACCTAAAAGGCAAATCCGTGGAGACAGCTTTACATGAAGTTGTATCAAACATAAAGAAAAGCCTTCGCTATAAAGAGTACATTCCAGTTGCATTAATGGACATAGAAGAAGCTTTTAATAATGTTAAAATGAAATCTATTAAAGCGGCACTACAGGGAATAGAATGGATTGAAACAATGCTTAATAGCAAAGTTATTAATTCACAGGTAGGCGAGAGTATAATAAAGAAAACAGTTACCAGGGGTACTCCACAGAGAGGAGTCATTTTACCTCTCCTGTGTCTTCTTGCCGTTATCAAAATTCTTAAGGCTCTAAACAACAAAGGAATGAAGACGGTAGCATAAGCAGACAATATAGCAATCCTGGTTAATGGTAAGCATTTACCAATAATCAGCAAAATTATGGAATTGGCTCTGAAAGATCTTTCCTCATGGGAGGAATCAAATGGACTACAGGTCAACTCAGAGAAGACTTAACTGGTTCTATTCACTAGAAGAAGGAAAATAGGTAATTTGAACCTACCAAAACGTAGTGGAATACCTGTGAAACTCTCCAATTAAGCTAAGTATCTTGGAACTATTCTAGACTCAAAGCTTACGTGGAAGTGGAACACAGAGGAACTTATGAAAAGAGCACTATGTGCATTCTACGCATGCAAGAAAACCTTTCGTAAACGCTAGAGAATCTGACCGCATGCAATCCACTGGATGTATACAGCGATCATTAGACCCATACTAATCTAAAGAGCACTAGTATGGTGGAATGCAGTGGAAAAAAGCTGCTATCTTAACAACCTGACTAGGGTACAAAGTTTAGCATGTGTTGTATAAGTGATATCAACAGCACAAGCAGGGTTAGAAATTATGCTTTACCATCTTCCCTTGCAGGAGTACATAAAAGGCCTGGCAGGCGAAAGCGCAATCCGTCTTAAAGCATCCGGTCTTTGGAAGCAAAGTTCGTACAGTTACGCATCTAGAAGTTATGGAATTGTTGACCCCATCAAAAACTGAGACTATGTTAGTCCGTATCAGGATTTCAATAAAAATTACTCGACCCTTATTCTCAAAAGACAAGAATGAGAAACCAGCACATTTATAAATGATCAGGACATCCAGCTTTACACTGATACCGGAGCAGGAGTATTCTACAAACCCTTACAGATTAAAGACTCATACAAATTCCCAAATGAATGCAGTGTCTTCCAAGCTGAAATCTTTGCCATTGAGCAGCGTTGACAATCCTAACAAAGAAAATAAATCCATTTCGGATTACATTTTTTGTGGACAGTCAGGTAATCAAGGCACTGGACAGCGAGGCAATGAGATCTAGGACATTATGTAAATGTCGTAAAACCCTGACCAAACTCAGCAATATCCAGGTGGTCAATCTCTTCACGGACATAGTGATATAGAAAGGAATGAGATAGCAGATAAACTAGTCACAGAGCATACCCGCACACTAATAGTAAATTCGCATTTTGATAGGTGTATTGACGGGATATTGCGCGGTCGGCACAATGGCCAAAAGGCTGGGCATAAACTCCCCGGACTACTGCAGGAGCTGTCAAGATGAGGATTAAGTAGAAGCCATCAAACACCTGCTCTGCGACTGCTTAAATCTCCACAACCGTCCCCTCCTCCGTATGGGAAACAGACTCTTCGGAGAACTGGGTGAGTTGGCACATGCATCGCTGATTGACTTAACGAGATTCATAAGGAGCACACGCTGGTTCGAGTAAGAAGTAGTCAACTAGAAACAGTGTTAGATGCAGTAACATAAGCCAAAGGGAACCACTGTGGACCAACAGGCCCTCTTGTAGCACCTTACGAGGTACACAGCCCCCTAACCTAACCTAACTTAACCTAGCTTAGCGTGCGTTTATCAAAGTCGATATAGGTAAGTTGAGTCTAGTTATGATGTGTGGACTTCAAAAATGTAGGAAAATGGTCTTTGGCACACGTTTAACTCACAAACTGGACGATATACTTACATAAATGTATATATACTTATATATTATTATACAATCAGAGTCAGATGGATGTGAAGCAAGATATGCCCGAAGAGGTTTCGAAACTCAATGGACTCAAGAATAAATTCGGTTTCTAAGTTTGCTTTACTATTTGTATATATTTGAGGATGTTTTGGAGTTTCATAGCTCAGAAATCGAACTTAATTGAAAAATTTAGCACATGGAAGAGCTCTTACTTGCATTTATAGGACCATTTTCTGAAAATGTTCGACCTCGCGATTTTGATCAGATTTAACATTTCTATGATAGAGAAACTCAATAAAGTGTGTGTCTCAATTCTGTTTGTCTGCCTTCAAACTTCATATCTGGACTCGGTGGGGTCACAATTCCCGCTGAAATCTGAATTATCATTCCCGAAATTAACGGTCGATTTAAAAAAAATAGATTTTTTCGAAACCGGCTCAAACGATTTTGATCAAATTCGATATTTGAGTAATGGTGCACGGTTCTAATTTCCAATTGGCAGTCCCTTTGGGACATTCTACTTCGATTTTCTAGGCCGAAATCTACGCTATAGAATTATGTGACAGAGAATGCATTAGGCGCAACCTCCGTAGATTCAATATTAACATTCTGTCTGACAGTCAAACGGCTATTAAAGCCTTATAATCATTCAACTTTAGGTCTAAGCTGGCTTGAAAGTACATAAACACCTTAAGCAGCTAACTGCTCACAATAACATCACAATCATTTGGGTTCCTGGTCACAGTGGTATAGATGGTAACGAACGCGCGCATGGACTTGCAAGACTCTCGACTCTACCTTTTTGTGGCCTTACCTGTTAGCCAACTGAAACTGGAACCGAACTCTTGGGTAAAATTTGTATCAATATCTAAATAGAACTTAACACAGGGCCTTCGGCAGGCCAATAAATTGATTGATTTTTCAAATTATTATCGAGCTGATGAAATTTTGTCTCTTTGGAAAAAAGGATGTCAAAATTTAAATAGACTATCTACGGGCCACTGCTTGCTCAACTATCATCTCCACAAAATAGGTTGGGTTGCCTCATATCTCTGCCGTTTATACCTAGAACATCAGGAAACGTCCCAAACATATTCTATGTAAATTCCCAGCCGTGGCTCGCAGTAGACACAGACTACTCGGAAGGGGCTTCATCTCCCCCTCCGGAATTCAAAACTTACCTGAAAAAGTATACTCGGGTTCTTTTAGGAAGTGAACCTATTCCAGGATCAAAATCTTATATAACAAAACTATATTGCAAAGGGAATAACACAAAACATCCCTTCTAATCGAAGTATTAGGAGGCTATTAACTAGTTCTTAAAAATTTACTATTTCTCCGCTACAATCGATTTTGATCGAATTTAATATGTAAATAATATTGAAAAATTTTAAAAAATAATTTAATAAATTAAAAACAAAAGTAAATCTAATTTTTTGGAGATTAACAACATAAAGATATACGTACGTGCGGGTCGCATCCAGTTGTGCACTTTATTTTCTACTGCTTTTAAGACTTCGAACTGCATTTTTTAAAAAAATTGCAAAAGCTAAAATTGAAAATTCAAAGGAAATGGTACGGAGAGCAACTAATATTTGAATAGAACATGACTCACGTTAGTTTTAAGTCTTTTTAGACTATAGGTTCCGGAACAGACGAGTCCTACGTCCAGGCGTTGTACCTCATGCTCGGGATCGTACGCCCCGGATTGTGGTGACGAACACATAAAATATCGTACGCTTGGTGTGTGGTATTAAAATTCATTCTCGTTTAATCTCGCTTAAACTATACACTTGCGGCTCGTGCGCAATTAGGCCTTGACTGAGTGCACACGATTTCCGCTACTAAACTTTTATCTTTAGACATGCACGACGCATACACAACGTTTTTGAATGAAAAGATCCTGAGTGTAAGTATACTCGTATGTATACGTATATTATTATATAATATGTATCCGTATCTTATTCGTTCAAAATCATAATGTATCAGAATTTTCAAATTCACTTCTCTGCAAGACCATAATGTACTACATCAAGCACTTAATATTCTGACAGTATTACGCGTATCACTTTTTTTGTCAGCACTTAAATGGTTTAAGCCAATAACCATAGTTCGGTTAAAAAAAACACATATAAATATTATTGAATCCTAAGTTACAACAAGAAAATAGCTTTAATTTGACAAATAATTTTTTTCTGAAACTTGAAACAGTGGGGAAGCTCACAAAATGCCAAAATGTTGTTGCCACCAAAGTAGATTGCTTTTATCCTACGTTACAGTTATGCTGTTTTCAAATTGCTCAACTTCAAGTAATTGAATAACAAAATCATGTCAAACACATATCTTTGATTACAGATATTTTTTTTATTTTTACATTTTCTATTACGTCCCGTGAGCTCCTCGTATCATATGGCATAAATCCTATCGACGTATGATGTATGGCGTTATTTTTTGATAAATGTCAATCACAGAGATACCATTAAATAAAACTTATTAAAAAGAAATTATCGATATCTTCAATACTCATCGATAGTCAAAGACTCAACTATCGATAACTGTCGATGGTTGCGGTTATCGATAGTTTTCAACCTCTGCTTTGATTTAGCAATTTTTTCTGATTCTATTATTTATGTAGAAGCATACGCAATTTAAATTTTGTTTAAAAAAGAAAACACAAAATTGAATGAATATCGGAAAACATTTTTAATGATAACCTTTTATCTATCCCATATTAACTATCCCCACACCACTACTCACTACTAATGAATCAATACCAGTAGACATGAAGATAATAATATTTTTTATTAATTACTGAGTTTTACCTCAATACGATTAATCAACTAATTTATTTAAATTACCACGTCGAGTATATTTACAACACCGACCAGCCTTAAGCCATGTTGCGAAATTAAACACATATTTAATTTCAGAATTCGTACACAAGGAATTAAAGCTATAAAGTACGAAAACCACAACAAAAAAAAAAAAAATATTATCTTGCAATTTAATTTCCATTACAAAACGAAATCAATTTAATTTTCAAGCCGAACAAAGTGCATGGAAGTGCGTTCAGAGAGCAAACTGGTGAAATCAATTTTACTCCCAAGTGGCTGCAGAACTCACTCTACATATACACCGCAGTCCCGCGGCTATGTTGGATTCAATTGAAATAAATAATATCACAGCGAATACGAGTATAAAGCTCAGGCAAGACAAATATTCCATTGAATTACTCCCACTAAAAAAACATAAGCCGCTGCGGCGCTTTTTTTTACCCCAACCACAACCACAATTGACAGCAAATAAACCACCAATAGATGTATACAAATATATGGCCTCAGAAGAATACCAAAGACCCTGGATTGCCTCCGTTTCTCAATCCTTTTGACTGTTATCCATATTGTGTACTCTAAACTAGGAGCCCTACACCGGCTTCTAAGTATCGTACTAAATATTTTATTCTTCACCTTGATGGTTATTCATATTGTAAGCATAGCAGTAGTGTGAGGGTGGAGTTACCTTATTTTTTTCAAATCCAATTCTGTATGGAATGGGGAGTAATCCATATCTAGGTAGTTGTAGTAATCCCTAAATTCTTTCAATAGTAGAGCGGTGGCAAATACGCAACAGTCAGAACATGCCAGAAATTCAAAAGCCTTTTACGACATAGGAAGCGGATCTATCTATCAAATATTCGAAGGGCACCCATGAACATACATACTCGTACGTATAGAAAATGTATCTAATATTTATTTCAACTGGGAAAATAATATACAGTGAGAGTCCTTTTCATATACTCGTAGCTTTATTTTAATTTTTAGGAATTCCGTATGCTAAATACAAATTTGCATTATACATATGTAGCATAAATTAATACATTCTTTAGCATGATAGTTGAACTCTAACGACATGATTTCCTTATATCAAATATATATCTACTGTTTTCCATATTAACCGGCTTGAGGAGCAAACAAAAACAAACATGCTAATTGTCGAAAGGTTGGAGAAGCTTGTAAATAAGCTTAACAACAGGAGCATTTCAAAACGAACATGACGAAACTTCTTAAAATTGTTGCATAGAAAGCCAACGGTCTCATACAAAGACTAGAAGAGCTAGACACATTTCTACGAGAAAATGACATTGACAAATGATTGATCTGTGAAACTCACCTGACGAAACTATCGCGTACCTATCACGCTTATCATCCTTTGGAAAGGGCCAGAGGCGGATCGTCTTTAATCATAAAAGATTGCATCGAACACTCTGAAGAGATTATGATAGAGCTTGAAACAAAAAAATGGACATTACTCTTTCAATGTCTCGTCTATTTATTGTCCACTGCGTTGCAGGCTTGAAATGATTTCACAAATATTTTCAACTCTCTTGGACCGGATTTTATTATTGGCGGAGATTTTAATGCAAAACACACTTTCTGGGGTTCAAAATGTGTCTCACAAAAAGGCAGAGCACTTTACAACGCCTGCATGCAACACAGTTGCGACTTTCACTCGACTGGTAAACCAACATATTGGCCGACTGATAGCAACAAAATACCCGATCTGATCGATTTCTTTGTTGTAAAAGGAATACCAGAGAACTGTATTAAAATTGACGAAAGTTTTGATCTCTCTTCCGATCATTCCCCTATCATTCTAACGATGAGCGAACGCCTAATTAAAAAAGATGTACCTGCTAGACTAACTAGCAGAAAAACTGATTGGGAAGGCTTTAAAAAAGACGTTTAAGAACATATCGAACTGAGAGTATCACTTAGGACGTCTTCTGAACTCGAAATCGAAGTTGATCGTTTTGTTGAAGTTCTGCAGCGCGCCGCGTGGAAAAATGGCAACAAATCGCATTTAAATCGCTTGTTTAACTTGCTAAAAAAGGCCATTATTGATTTTAAAAATCGGACAATACAAACCAGCATTGAATGCTTAACAGCGGGAAAAGATTCCAATTATTCGCTCTGGAAAGCTATAAAAGGCATTAAAAAACTGAAAATACAAGCGGCCCCAAACAAGAAAGACGACAACCAATGGGCCAAGAATGATAAAGAAAAAGCAGAAGTCTTTGCCGCCCATTTAGAAGAAACTTTTAAACCATTTGATGGACAAGGGCTTGTTGGAAATGATAATACGTCGGATATAGCACCTCACAATTACACAGTAAGAAATGCAAGGCTGACCGAACTTCAACAAGAAATAAAGAAACTGAAACCGAATAAAGCTCCTGGATACGACCTAATCACAGGAGAGCTTCTGAAATCGTTACCTAGAAAAGCGTTAGTTAAGTTCCTCTACATTATAAACGCAGCGATAAGACTAGAATATGTTCCGAGTCAATGGAAAGTCACGGAAGTAATAATGATTCTGAAGCCAGGAAAACCGCCGAATGATAAAAAATCATATAGACCTATTTCGCTGCTGCCGATTATGTCTAAAGTTTTCGAAAGAATAGTACTTAAGCGATTACAGCCGGTTATAGAAGAAAGATCTCTTATTCCCAATCACCAGTTTGGGTTTAGAACCAAGCACTCAACAATAGACCAAGTGCATAGAATAACTGATTTAATTAAGAAAGCTTACGAAGAAAAAAAGATTTGATCGAGCTTATTCCTTGATGTTTCCCAAAGTTTTTACAAGGTCTGGCATGAAGGATTGAAATATAAATTACGACAAGTGCTGCCGGAACACTTATATAATATTCTGGAAAAATACTTGACGAATCGACTTTTTCGAGTCAAACACGGAAATGAATATTCAGAATTTAAAGAAATAAAGGCTAGGGTACCGCAGGGAAGAATCCTTGGACCGGTTTTGTATCTATTATATACTCGCGATATACCGCAAGAAGAAGGCCCCGTATTAGCTACATTTGCCGACGACACTGCCATCCTGGCAATAGGTAAAACGATCGAAGAAACGACTGAAAAATTGCAAGAAGCATTGAATAAAGTAAATGAATGGACAAAGATTTGGCGACTAGCTTTAAACGAAAACAAATCTGTTCATGTCAATTTTACTTAGAAGAAAATAAATAATTTGCCGATTTTTTCAAATTCGGTTCAAATTCCGTTTGCAAACGAAGCTAGGTATCTTGGAATGACATTTGATACTAAGCTGAAGTGGAAATCGCACGTGAAGAAAAAACGTAAAGAACTAGAAACCAAATACAGAGAAATATACTGGTTACTTGGAATACATTCCAAGCTTAATATAGAGAATAAACTGCTTTTATACAAGCAAGTGCTAAAGCCGATATGGACATATGGAATACAACTCTGGGGTTGTACCAAAATAAGTAATGTCAATATTTTACAAACTGTCAGAATCTGATGGCTTTTCTTTAGGCGCTTTTACCTTAACGCGGGGTGGAATTTGATCGGTGTTTGATGTCGCAGCTTGAGCGTACGTAAGCGCGCCAGGGTCGGCTCGGTTGTCTCTAGTCACCTTTCTTGCAGCAGTTTTCGACTTTTCCTTATTTACTGGTTTTGAGGGTGGGTTTTCCGGCTTCATAAGTCGATCTCTTCTTTTTTGTAATTCTTTGGCTACTTCACAGCCTCTGTAATTAGCCGGATGCTTACCATTGCAGTTAATACACGCTGCAGGGGTTTTTTTGTTTACACCACACTCTTGACTAAGATGTTTACCGGCGCATTTGACACATCGCGGTTCTTTTCGGCAATATGTTTGCGTATGGTTGAATCCTTGGCATCGCTTGCACTGAGGTATCAACCTTGTATTCTTGCGCATGGGTTCGATTTTGACTACGACATTCAGAATTGTTCTTATTTCGTAAATCTTTTCTAAACTCTCAGCCTTATCAAAGGTTAGCATAAAAAGAGGAAGCTCGCGCTTAACCATCGTTTCCTCGCCTTCCAATTTTTGCTTTTCCCGTTTAATTAAGTTTACCGCATCGACGATTTTAAAGTTTTTGTTCTTCAAATCGTGAACAACGTCTTCCTTTCGGCATGAGGCATGAAGTCCTCTAGCTACGACTCGTATCGGTCTTTCAGATTTATTTTCATAAGTATACCACTGGATTTTTTCAGTATTCAGTTTATTAGATACTGAGCGGTAACTGTCTGAGTCCTTTACGTTTACTTCCATTTGTTGTTGTTGAGCGATGTTACTTCAAAATCGGATAGCAACAAAGGTTTGAGAAAAGAATGCAGTTTATTATAGTCTGCAATTCCGATCACGTATATTGGTGGCGGTGGTCGTACCTTATTTCGTGGATTTTCTTCGGCATGCGTGATTATTTTGTCAGGCTGTTCTTTACCTTCTCGTTTATTTTGCGTGTTTTCTTGCCTCGTTAACATTTCGGGCGAAGAGCCAGCTTTTCGTTTTTTGACAGGCCGTTTTTTTAGAATCCAATTGGTTTCCCGACTTAGTTCTTCATCATCCGTTTTATAATCCGTGTTATCGGGGACGATTGAACTCGCAGCAGACTCATTACGAGGTTTCGATGTATCATTAAATGCTTTATTTTCTGCTTTAAGTACATTTAATTCCTTTCTTAGTTCTTCGCAGAGAAGTTCCATTTTACTTAGCCTGGTCCGGAGTTCCATATTTTCGTCCGTTAGGCTTTGAATTTTCGCTGAAGTCCGTTGTTCGTGCGCCGACACTATCGATGTCGCCGGACTTCTAGTTCCGCACGTTTTCATGGTAGATCTTGATGTTGGAGATCTAACTACCCTAGTACCTTTTTTAAAAGGGTCAGATGAACGCAATAAATGGCTCTCCCCAGAATCCGTAGAGCCGACCTCCGAAGAGGGTGGATTTTCCAGTGTACCTGGACTGCCACCTGGGGTATTAATATCTTTCGTTTTGTTCATTGCATGTTTTTGTATACGCCATACTCGGTATACGGAGGGTGGATTTTAGTCGCCTCTTACGACAGGCATGCCTACCTCGGGTATATTCTAACTCCTACCCGAAGGGGTTTGAAAATAAAGTGCTAAGATCAATAGTTAATGCACCGTGGTTTATTAGAAATAGCGATATCCATAGAGATTTAGGATTGCAACAGTCGAACAGGAAATCAAAAACTTCGCGCGTAAGCATAAAGACAGATTACAAGGACACGTTAACAATGAAGTCCTTCGAATTCTAGATGAGAGGAATCTACTGCGTCGTCTACAAAGGACTAAACCTTTCGACTTAACGCGATAGCAAGAAACCGCGTCTAATTTGCGGAACAAGCAGGAACTTTCAATGGAAAGGAACCTGCCAAACGATCTCAATACGTGAAAAGAAAACTGCTGGATAAGTCAAAACTTTATCACGAAGGGAGGTTTTTTAGTGGGTAAAAATCTCACACTACTATGAGCACGCGCTAACGATCCTTAATGAAGATTTTTTAACCTACCCTCGGAAAAAAAAAAAAAAAAAATTAGCCGACTTATCTATTAATTTCTGGGGTAAGTTGGTAGTATAGTGACATTTTGCTACTCTTGCTGGGCCAATGCTTCTATCCTACCCAAACTTCAATTATGCCACTCCCTTTCAATGCCGTAAACAAGCCACAAACAAGTTATGTTATACTTATGTTAACGATAAAAGAAAATAGTTCCACCTATCTGCCTACCCATAGACACATAGTGATTGGTACTGATGCCTAGCTTTACGAAGAAACCTTTTTGCTTAAGTTAGTCAATAAAAGCCTTATTTAGCTTTTGAAAAGTGTAATAAAGCCAAATTTCAACAGTTGGTCTTATTTCACTTTGATAAAGTGAAATAACGTCAAATTATTTTGGGAAATAAGACCAATTTGACCTTGATTCTCTTATGCGTAGTATATTTGTATAAAACTGAGGTTGTCCTTATTTCACTTTTCTAAAGAGCAATAAGACCAACTGCAAACTGCAAATAAGAGATTACGGTGCCATGAAATAAAGTCTTATGAAAAAAGGTCCAAAAGTCGTTTTGGACTTTATTGCAATTTCAAAAGTGCAATAAAGTCCTTGAACATTATTGCACTCAGCTATTTAAAAGAAAAAGAAGTAGAATATTTTTTGTATTGTAAATTTGTGAAAAAAAAGGGTGCAGTTCCGAACTTTACATCAAAAAAACCTCGCACCCACTCCAAATCCTACAGTGACCCCAATCAGGGGGGTTGCAGGGGGACAGCATGCCCCCATTATATAATAATAAGACCAACTGTTGAAATTTGGCTTAATTACACTTTTCAAAAGCGAAATAAGGCCAATTTTTGAAAGTTGGTCTTATTTCACTTGGCCTTATTTCACGGCACCATTTGGTTCATTCTCATTGATTCAGAAAGCGGGGAATATATATACCAATGAAAAAAAACTCTGTGGCGCCTCAGAACTTTTTTGGAAAATCGCACCAAGAACAGATATTCACAACAGATATCCACTAACTTCGCGGGAAGTTCTAGCATTCTGGAAGATTGCGTACATACAATTTTGAAAAATGTAACCTCCATCTTGTAGAGAATTCCAAAGACTAAAATAGTTTTCCTACGATACACCGTTTTCAAGATAATCGGACTCAAAAACATATTGCATGCTTACAATTTTCGAAAAATTTCTTCTATACGACGCATAGTTTTCGATATATTTGCACTCAAAAAAGATCCCCATCATTATCTTCGGGGTAAAGTCGGACATTTTGGAGGATTGTGTGCTTACAGTTTTCGAAAATTTCAAAAGATTAGGCATCCATTTTGTAGAGAATTTCAAATCTTAAAATTTTAGTTCACACGACGCAATATTTCCACGACATTCGCACTCAAAAACGATTTCCATCATTATCTTTGGGGTAATGTCGGACATTTTGGAGGTTTACTAACAAATTTTCGAGATTTTTAAAAAAATCGACCTCCACCTTGTAGTGAATTCCAGATCCTACAATTCCTGCAGAAATAATTTTGCTTCTACGATCCACCGTTTTCGAGGTATTTACATTCAGAAACGATTTCCAGCATTAGCCGTGCTGTATTGTCAGACATATTGGAGGATTGCACACTTACAAAAGAAAATTTTGAAATTCTGGAGGATTGCGTACATACAATTTTCGTTGTAAAGTCGGACAATTTGGAGTATTTCAAACCCTAAAATGTCAGCCGGAATTATTTTTTTCTTCGTACGACGCACCGTTTTCGTAATGCACAATAGTTCGAACGAATGAAAATGACCAATGGAAAATGTCCAATGAATGAAAATAGTGAACGTTAACGAAAAGGCACATACATGCTTGAAATATAAAATATTACCAAGAAGCAAGACCTTCTTGAATAGTTTTATTTTTTCTTTCTCTTTATTCGCAGTAAATCTGGAAGCTTCTGATC